>VBSM01003153.1:41785-138742 GCA_008086735.1 Cheirogaleus medius
GAGACGGGGGCACGGACTGTGGCGGCGGGGGGATGTCCTCGGAGGTGTCTGGCATGGACAGGCTTCTGGTGAACTTCAGCATCGGGGGAGCCAGAAACTGTCGCTCTTCCTCTGTTATTCCTACGAGTAGAAAACAGTTTTAAATCACAACGATAGAAAAACCCCACTAAGTTCCTAGGATTGTGCCATACACTACAGCTCCACAGACTCACACAGTGAGATGAGGTGCACTTGTTCATGAGACACAGCACAAGCCACGATGCCAAGTGGTTAGTTATGTGGCCCATTCTGAGCCAGAAGGAAAAGAAAGAAAAGAACTGAAAAGGCACTAGGATGCAGTGAGTGTGCCATGGTGCTCCCCTGGGCGTGTGCACGAGGGTGCCGTGAGTGTGCGTGGCTGCCGCGGTGCTCCCGCGGGCGCGTGTGTGGCGTGGGAGCTGTGTGAGGAACCCGGGAGAGGTTACTGAGGGAGGGCAGCTGACCTCCTCGGGGCTGCATGTGTGTGCGCGTTTGCTCTCCTTTTGGGGCAGAGTCTGTCTAGATTAGGAGGTGTCTGTCCATCCATGCCCTTTCAGGCTTGGTAATGGCCCCTGGGTGGGGGTTTAGGGCTGGGGGAGCCAAGGCTGTCACCTGCCCATCTGAAATGAGGGCAAAGGGCTGCAGGTGCCGTTGCATCTGCTTCTGTGGCACAGGTAGTGGCAGTGCCAAGGACTCCGCTCCTGCCCAGACTTGCAGGGAGGCCTGCTACCCATCCGCAGAGCCATCTGCCTGCTGGTGGCCCTGTGTATCACTGATGGTATCTTCTAGGGTGACACGAACCTGTTTTGTTGCCTGACTTCTCTGGGCCACACTGAGTGCTCTGTGCGTGTCAGAGCTCCCTGGGTCCTGGGAAGGATGGCTGTATGTGGCTGGCTCAGAGGAAGGGTCGCACTGGCTCTGGGGCATGCTCCTAAGGGGACAGAAGTCCACATCTCCTCTTTAATCAAAGACTCCAGCCCAAGCCAGGAGCAGGATCCCAGGCAAACCCTCAGCTGAGGGGCCTCAGTGAGCCCCCTCTGGGTTATCATGGAAGATCTAGAACTGGTCCCATCTAAGACCTTCTGGAGCAGGGGCTGAGGGTGCAGCAGGCTGCCACGACCATGACTGACCAGGGTCCAGGTTCAGCTGACTTGGCGCACAGAGTCAAAGTCGGTTCCGTGAGTTGCTCTAATGAAAGCCTGTGGGTGTTGAGCGTGTGAGGACGTGGCTGAGATTGTGGCCCAAGGGTTGTCTGGGTGTGTCGACTGGGACTGCTCAGTAGTCCAAGACACAGAAACATTAACAGAAGGCACTCCAGGCGGAGGGGCAAACACGCACATATACACCGACAGACATACAGTGCCAGGATCTCACGTCAGGGGCATGCAGGGTTTTCAAAATAAATGACTTGAAATTAAAAAAAAAATTCCTAGGACAAACTACAATAATTTATTCCAATGAAAACTTCCATTTGATAAGGGTATTCCAAATTTAACATACTCCTTGTGGGAAGATCTTTTGGCATCGCAAAGATGGTTGCTAAAGGCATTCTGCATTGGCCATTCACTACATGTTAGTTGCCTGACAGTTCCGTTCCCAAGGAGTAATAATTTAGGAATACACCTTATAAAGTAAATCAGGTTACATTCAAATTACAGATTCCAAACTGTAAGGATTCACTGACCTGATAGAAAGATTCTGCTGTCTGACAGGAGGAAATCGACTGTTATTAACCAGTAAAAGAGCCAGGGATTCAACGTGGCGCATACGCAGCTCTGCCGGGGCCCTGAGCTCGCTGGCGCTGGGTGCGTTTTACACACAGCAGACACCGCCTGCACTGTCACTTGTTTAGTTACTGCCTACTGTCATTCACCTCAAACTAGTAACACGCAAGCTACGCCTCCAAACAGCAGCCAGGAAGCGTTTCCAGAACACCCAGAGCAGCGACCCCGGGGCGGGTCCAGGCCGAGCCGGGGTCCCCAGGGCTGCCGCACAGCTCTTTACAGGGCCCATCTGAGTCCTCTGGGGCCTTTGCTTCCATGAAAATTTACATGGGAAAGACTGCTGGATTATCTCACAAAGGGACAGTCTTAAAAAGGTCAAGTTTACCTTTGCCTGTGACAGAGTCAGTAGAAATAACTGTGACATTAACAAGAAAGGTAAGCAGTTTGCCACAACACACAGTACATTATTTCATTACAATTCAAGAACCTGACCCAACCACCCTTAGAAGTGTGTCCATTAAGCTCATCCTCCAGAACGTGGCAGTGGCCTGGGGATGTGGGAGCCCACTGGCCCTGCCCACTCTGAGCCATGCAGGGTGGGCTGGGGCTGGTCTAGATCACCCCGTGCACCTCCCCGCCTTCCTTCCTGGCATGTGGCATGCCCTTCACCCAAGGGTACTCTCACAAGTGACTTGGCTTTAGGAGAGAGAAACCACCCTGGAGTTTGTATCCATGGGGGTAGGGAAGTTTCACACCACCCCGATGTTCAAATGGCTACCTGGTGGGTGAACCCAGGTTTCTGCCCTCTAGTGGGTGGGCTGGTGGGGACTTGCTGCTGGGGGTGGGTGTGCCGGGGCAGCTGTGGTCTGTGGTGGGCCCAGGGGCCCAGGCTCCCTGAGGGGCTCTGAGGCTGCATTTGAAAGCCAAGGGGCAACTTCTGCAGGTGCGGGTCACGTTTCTTACCTATCGATTTCTGCCTTCGCATCGTACCTCGAGGAATGCCCAGAAACGGGCCTTTTGGGCTCCCAGGAACGGTGGGCGTCATCACAGCAATGCCTTGGCGCTCGTACACGGACTGCAAACCAGAGCCCAGGGTGAGACTCTGCCCAGGCCAGCCCCACCCATGGTGACAAAGCCCAGCGGGCGATAAGGTCGAGTCTGTCACTGCAGCTCCTCTCTGTGCTGGCCTCAGCCTCCAGCCCTGTTTAGATGACAGCACACCCTGCTCTGCGGAGCCGGGCTCTGCAGTGACACGGCTCACCAGACTGGCTGCGCAGACAAGTCTGGGAGAATGGGGCCAGAACGGATGTCCTGTGGGAAGGGGCACAGAGCAGTGCACGGGGGGTCAGACCCAGGTCCACACCCCAGCTCCCTACGTGCCGTGTGACCTAGTCAAGGCCTTAAAACAGGAGCCTCTGTTTTCCTCCTATAAAATGGGCTAATAGCGCCAGCCCCACAGCATGTGTGAAGGTGCACCGGCTACCGGGCGCTGCCTGGATGAGCCTGATGTGCCGGTTAGCGTGGGCGAGCTCCGAGAGTGCTCCGGAACACAGCTCCGAGTCTGCAGCAGTGGGCTGTCCTAGCTTTCTCCCTCCTTGGCCTGCCCTAGGAGGAGCCTAGAGCTTCCCTTCACCACCTTGGAAACAGATTCCCTGTGCAACGTCTGCCCAGTTCCATCCCTGCCCCAGCTGCGGCTTTGTCTGCAAAACTGAGGTTGCCAGTGTGACTCTGGAAAAATGTCAGATGTAGATCACTGGAAACGTTCGTTTACACGCTCTTGACTCCAACTGGAGGTGCAGTCTCACCCGGGCTCTGCAGCCCTGAGGCTGGGGGAGGGAAGGGGCTATGGTCTTCTGAGGGGTCAAGGGCTGCTGTCCCATGAGGCTAGTCAGGGGGCAGGGAGCATCTGAGCTGAGGTGGGGGCAGGGCCCAGGGGGGAGGGCTGACTGCAGCTCTGAGTGTGGGGTGTGCCTGCAGAGCTGCAGAGGGGAGGGGAGGAGGTGTGAGGGTGAGCATTTAATTTTAATCATTAACAGTTGTGTTTGTTTTATGCATATCACATAAAACTCACATCAAATTTATGATATTTATGGGTGTTATTTTTTAAGAAAAGGCTAGATTAAACAAAGTGTACCCATTTGAAATAGATTCAAACAGAAGAGTAAGCAATAGTAACAGGTAGTGCTGGAGTCTGGTGCCAGGCACAGACAGCTGCATCTAGAAAACAGAGACCACGCCCTTGTCCTTGGAGGGAAGGGGGTGTGGCAAGGGCCACCTGCTCCGAGCTGGGCACCTGGTGCAATCTCTGAAGCCCAAGCACTTCCTTCTTGGCAGTGACAGTTCTGAGTACAACTGTCCCAGATCTCAGAGCATGTGGCCCAGTGTTTGTGCAAAGGCCTCTGCCTGTATGGGCCACTGCCCTCCTTCCACACGAGAATTCTTCTGTGCTCTGGTGGATGGGGAGCCAGGGTCCCTTCTGTCTGAAGAGCACAGCCAAGTGCTCAAAGATCCTCAGCTGGGCATGTGGTCGGGGTGCCCTTGAGGCTTAGGGTGCTGAGCGACTGAGCAGAGGCCAAGGTGGTGGGCAGATGAGTGGCGAGGCTTGGGCGCTAGCGTGGGCTGTGCCCTCCGCTGCAGGTCTGTGCTGGGCCAGGGTGCGCGTGCTGTGGCCACTTGGATTTGGCTCCGTCTGGATGGCACAGGCAGTGTGAACCTCGGCTGCTGAGACAGCCGTCTCCGTTCCTGCTTAGTCTTCCCACTTCCCAGCCCCTGCAGCCCCCCCCACAGTCCCCAGGGGGCACGGCCACTCACGTTCATGTCCGAGACAGCCGGGAAGCACCGGCTGGTGGGCCGCTGCTTGATGGTCGCCACCCTTGACTCCACGGCCATGTTCTCGGCAGCTCGAGAGGGCTTGGAGGCCGGGACTATCTCGTCGGGTTTATCTGCAACACAACCACGGGGATTGGAGCAGGCCCCCCACAGTCAGCGGAGACGGACGCTTAGTGAGGAAAAGGAAAAAGTGCAGCAACCACTCAGCATCCCAAATCGTGCAGGTGGGCGTTTGCACCGCCGTGGGGAGCGTGCCTGTGTCTCTCTGCCACATGCGTCCCACTGGAGCATCATCTCTTTCCCCAGACTTTGCCCTGGGAGGGTGCACGTTGACACAGGTGGGGGCGGAACCACCTAGCAACTTGGCTGCCTCCTTGGGAAGTGCTCAGCCCACCACAGGTCCTGAAACTAACTCTAGGTCGTTTCTTTAGTGGAATCACTTTGTTCTTAATGGTACTTATTCTTGATAGTATTCACTAAACCAACTTTTGGAATTTTTTAAGACTCAGAAATGTGGTTCTTTTGCAACCAAATGCAGATGCCAAGATGTGAGGACCCCATACCCAGAGTGGGGCCACCTAGACGGTGCGGGTGTTTAGGAGCCCCTGGAAGTCTGAGCATGTGCTGCACAGGGAGGTCCCCATTTATTTCTCCCAATAGAACATTCCATTTCTTTTTGAAAAAGAAAGCCAAAGCTTAGTTATAAGCGATCCCTAGAAATTAAAAAAAAATTTAAAAATAGAAATTTAAAATATTTACTTTTTAAATTGAAAACTGAAGCAAATCCTTGAATGCCCTGGCTTTATCTCTGGGATGTCGGATCCCGCACAGGGTCTGTCTAGGGCTGTTACAGTGCAGGGACCCCCGTTCATGGAGGCCTGCAGAATCAGTCTTTGGGTCCCTGTATGCTTTTTTTTTTTTGGCTTTTAGAAACAGGGTCTCACTCTGTAGCCCAGACTGGAGAGCAGTGGCACAATCTTAGTTCACTGCAGCCTTGAACTCCTGAGCTCAGGTGATCCTCCTGCCTCAGCCTTCCGAGTAGCTAGGACTATAGGTACATGCCACCACACCTAGCTAATTTTTTTTTTTTAAACAGGGTCTCACATTTGTTGCCCTGGCTAGAGTGCAGTGGTGTCATCGTAACTCACTGCAACCTTAAACTCCTGGGCTCGAGTGGTGCTCCTGCCTCAGCCTCCCAAGTAGCTGGGACTACAGGCGTGAGCACCACAATTGACTAATTTTTCTATTTTTTGTAGAGACAGGGTCTCGATATGTTGCCCAGGCTGGTCTCAAACTCCTGACCTCAAGTGATCCTCCCGCCTCAGGCTCCCAAAGTGCTGGGATTACAGGTGTGAATTACCGTGCCTGGACCCCATATGCATTGTGGAAAAGGCTCCACCCAACCCCAGCTGTGCTTTTGAGATGCCACTGGTTGGGATGAGGCCAGTGCAGAGTGATGCCTGATGGGTACATCCCATTTTGGATCCTTGAGGCACTTCCCTTGCCCCCCAGGAGAACACTCTGCTACAAGCCTAGGGCCTTTTCCTAGGCAACCCTAATCTCACTCCTGGGGTCAGTGGCTCCCTGTGAAGTGCATGCCGTCAAAAGGGCTCAGACCCTACGCCATGAGGCTGGCATGAGAATTCAGGGAACTAATCAGAGCCCAGGGAGAGAGGCCCATGTCTTCGAGTTGTTCAAGACGCAGTGGAAGTCACCTGTAATGGCAGCTTCTCACGAGGACCTGACCCACAGGCACAGCCCTCCAGAGCCACGGCGCTGCTCAGCGTCACCCAGCACGAAAGCACCGGCCTCCTGAGAGGCTCTCCCCCAAGTGGCAGAGCAGGGAGAGGAAAGGGGGTGGGCTGGGAGTCGGGGGACGGAGCTGGGCCCCCCCCACAGCCCCTCGACCTCACAGAGCAGCTGACACGTACGCAGCCCTGACACCCGGGGAAATGTTTCCGTGGTGAATTTCAGGTGAAGGTGCCTGATGCCAGGCCTGTGTTTTAGACCCGGGCTTGGCTCATGCCCGTTCTGGGATGGCCCTTGGCCTCGGGGCGGTTTTTACACTTTCCAAGAGTTGTAAAAAGGAGGAGAAGAAAAGGAAGGAGAATGTGCAACAGAGACCACATGGCCTGCGAAGCCCGAGCATTTACTACCCGGCACTTCATGGAAGATGTTTGCCGACCCCTGCAGGACGCTGAGGAGTCTGACAGAGCAAGGAGGCCCACCCCTATCCTGCTCTACCGGCAGCAACGCCGGGCACCACGTCTCAGCACCCGCCCCCGCTGCGCGCACTCCACTTGCAGGCTCACCTGCCCCACTGCTGCTCCCACCTGCTGGCACCTCTCCTGGGACTCTGGGCCCACGAGCTCTCCTGGTTCTTTGATTTGGCTGATGCCACTTCCATGGGGGGGCATCTTGTCCCCTCTACGGATGGCAAGAATCTGCCCCTTAGGGACCTGCTAAGTCACAGTGAGAAGAAACACCCGACTCTCTTGTTGCACCTGGCAGTGGTACACCCCAGCCACGTTCACCTGTGTCCTCACCTGCATTCAAGGCTCTCATCTCCCACCCCCAGCCCTGTGCTACCCGTAGCTGCCTCTTCCTACCTTCTTCCCTTGCTAGAGTCCCTGTCCCCACCACTGGGCTATATATGCCATGTCCACCTGCCACAATCTCAGCGCTTTGCTTTCTCCAAGGAGCTTTTCCCCTCAGAGGTCTGGGCTGGGACTGAACTTGTTTCTGTGCAGGTTTCTCCAGCCCAGCTGCATCAGCTGGGCCTCGCTCCCCCTTCACTCAGGCTCAGGTGATGCTTGAGTGACCTGCTTTGGGGAGCTGACTGACCGGCTTGGTCTGTCCCTAGAAGCTGGGCCCCTTGGCAGTGGCTGTTGGTTGAAGTGTGGCTGCTGGTGGCCCCCAGAGTGGTGTCCTCCAATAAAGCGAGGGTGAGATCTCCCACCAGCACTAGGAGCTACAACGCACAACTGCAGCGAGCCACTCTGGGAACCGCCAGCTCCTCCCAGTAGTTGGCCTGGGCCCCTCTTCTGACTCCAGCAGAGGGCGTGCAGTCAAGTCAGGGGAAGAACAGCTGCAGCCCAACAAGACATCTCATGGGGCCATTTCAGATGGCAAGTTCTGGGAGCAGCTGCAGAATGCAGCCTGTCCGGTACTGCGCACAGCTGCCGCCAGTGAAGGGAGCCCTCCCGGCCGCGCAGGTGAACCAGGGCTGTCCTCTCGCTCGTGCTTGGCCGGATTCCGTTGGGATGTGGGAGAGGTCATCAGACCCAGGAGCACCTGGATGTCCCTCCTGGGCTAACCTCTATTTTAAGCTCAGAGGGTAAAGGTGGCAGCTGGGGCTGGGGTGCCGAGGCGAGGGAAAGTTGTCAGCTTTGAACACTGATGGAGGTGCCAGACCTGTAAGAGGCAGAAGGCTGCACCCTGCAGGGAAGGCCCTGGGCATGGGCTAGGCACATCAGGGTGAGGGACTCTAGGGTGGAGCAGCTCTCCTGTGATTAAGAATTAAACTAGCCAAATCTTCCAGAAGCTCCTGTTTCCAGCTGGGCTCTTTCAGAAGCCACAAGTCTGTTTGTTTCTTTTATATTAACAAACCCTGAAGCTGATGGGCTGGTTTACTTCTAGCCACAGCAGGCTGCGATCTTAGGATCTCAGGGTGTGTGGCAGGAACCCTGAAAATACACCTCGAGTGAAGGGTGTGCCCTGGGTGAGGCAGAAGCAGCACGGTCAGTAACAACAGTGCCTTACTTTGGTGGGACTGTTGAGAACCTGGCTGTAGGGGAGGGATTCTTCCCATTTTGCTGAGAAAAAAATCAAGGGTCTCATGCTTAAAGTCAGGAAACCGTGGGACCAGGTAGGAGCAGTAGCTGGCATTGAGGTCACCCAACCCTCGCACCTGTCATGCTGATAGGGGTGCCCAGCCCTGGTGGGCAATGGCAGCAGAACACTGGTTTGCAAATTTTCAGGGTCACCGTCAGAATGATCTGCCTTGTCTGGTTGGCTGAACAGCAAAGGGGAGGGGATGCTGTTCACATCAGAGTCGCCATATCAGAGGGGTGGGCTTGGCCACATTGTTGAAGGTACATCCCGGCAGCAGTGGCCACCTTGATCGTGGATGTCCTTGTCTCTGTTTTAAACCTTCCCCCTCTTGCCTCTACCCTCAGCACAAATGTTCTTTTGAACCAGAACATGTGAGAGCAACTTGGTTTGTTGGGTTGGTAGGGTTGGGGCCACAGTTCCTTTTTAAATTAGAATTTGTGTTGTTTGTGCAATTCAAATGAGAAGAGGGAAATCCCTGTGCGGGTCCCCTCCTGGCCCTTGTCTCTTGGATGCCCTGGCCAATGGGAACCTGGTGGCCTGACTCAGCTCAGCCCCATCTTTGACATCTTCTCTACTGGAACATGAAGGCTTTTAAGAGAAGCCGTAAGACTGCGGCTCCTGCTTCTCATTCTAGGCATCTACATTCTAGGCATCTAAAGATTCCGCTTGATTTATAAAAGCCAGGAACTGGGACTCTATTCAGGTACTCTGGATGAAGGGGATTAGGGAATCCAGCCCCCTGCAGTCTTAAAATGAAGTACTTGGTGACTGAAAGCAATCCTTAGACGTCTGTCAAATCTCAATTTAGTAATGAACTGATGGAAATGCTCCAGCAGTAACATGCTTTTTGATTCTCTAAGCAAACTTACATTCTCTTCAGGAGACAGATGCGATGCTAACCAGCCATAAATTGCCAACTTCTGGACAGAGGGAAGAGTGTACTTTGGGAGAGGAGGTGGCGGCTTTGTCACCTGCCTGCCACCAGTCGCCCAGCCTGTGAGCTGACTTCAACAAGAGTCCCCCCGAGAGAGTGCAGAAAGCAGCGTGCTCTGTGCCCTCGCACTGGAGAAATCCTGCCACCACCCTGCACACACTCAGCAAATCACAAGGAGTCACCAAACTGTGCAATGAAACCACCCCCCAGCGGCCATGCTGAGGTAAGGTGGACCAGGACTAGTCTCCTGGTTCCCCAGGTAGAAAACAGGATCCCATTGAAGCAACTCTAGGCCCAATGTCCTGTGAGTTCCTTTGCATGTGGCCACATGCAGGGTGAGCCCAGGTGCTCAGCTGTTGCCCAGCCACTCCTCAGAACCATCCTGGAGAGAGCAGTCCAGTCCAGACCCTCCAGAAATGTCCACTGAGACCAGAACTGAGCTGCTCAAGCCTTCAGCTTTTCCAGCAATCAGATCCATGGAACACTTCAGATCAGCAGAGATGCACGGGGACCTGTTAGTGCTGCTGCTGCTGCTCCCTCCCCTGGTGTGAACTTGAACCTGTGGTTTTGCTCACCTCTGGAGGTGCAGCGCCACCACGCCCTGCCTCAGGTGAGAGTGCAATGCAGGATTTCCTCTGTAACACCATTTCCAAAAGGCAAACAAGAACATACACAGCACCAGATGTTAGAGGACAGAAGCCACACGTGTTAGAATCAGCGGCTGTCGCCAGCTGGTCGGCCTGTTGGCTTAATCATCCAAAGAGGCAGTGAAGGAGTGGGAAAGGTGCATCTGGATGCCGGTGGACTGGTCCTGGCCTGCAAGGGATGAGGTCTGGGTGCAGGCAGAGGTGCCTGGGGGGGAGGCCATAGTCACCCACGTGCCCAGGGCCAGAGGTCTGTCTGCCCACCTCTGCCTCCAGGTGGCTTCTGCCTGTGCCCCATAGCTGTCCCGGGCCAGGGTGTACTCATAAGGCAGCATGGGGGTCACTCACCTGGGGCCTGAGCCCAGCATGGTGTCTGGGGGCTAGGCAGGTGCCCAGTAAATACTTGAAGACTAAATAAAGGGGTTTTCGAGACAGAAAAATGAAAACTCGGGATCATTAATCAGGGTGTAGCTTAGGGCAGGGGTAGAGCTGGGATTTGAGCTGTTTCACTATTAATTTCCTGGGGCTGCCAAAACCAATGATGACAAACTGGGTGACTTAAAACAACAGAAATTTATCCTGTCACATTCTGGAGGCTGGAAGTCCAAGGTCGAGGCATGGGCAGGGCCACGCACTCTCTGAAGGATCTAGGGGAGGGTCCTTCCTGCCTCTGCAGCTCCTGGTGGTGGCTAGCAGTCCTTGGTGTTCCTTGGCTCGGTCCTTCCTCCTTTTAGGGAGGTCCCACCCTAACCCGGTGTGACCTCATCTTGGTTACATCTGCAAAGACCTATTTCCAAATAAGGTCTCATTCGCAGGTTCCAGGTGGACATGAGTTTTGGGAGGACACTTTTCAACCTGGTACAAGCATAGTGGCCTGACCTGTCCCACGGCAGCCCTTCTGGAATATGATGGAACCTCTCAAGAGGCTGAGCCGGAGCACACGCTGCACAGCTCCTGTGTGCCACACGCTTTCCGGGTGCGATCCCATGTGACTGGGAGCGGGGACTGGCAGCACCCCCCTGTGCGGATGAGGTGCTGAGGCTCAGCGCCTGGCTGTGTGCATGAGGGTGGGGGCCAGGGGCATTTCATCACAAATTTGCAGCCAGTTTTCTCTGCTGTTCAAATGGAATGTGGATCTCCACTCTGGGACTCTTGCCCGTCCTCTGGTGGATTCCACCTGGCCGTGCAGACCATGGCGTCTGTTCTCTGATCTGCCAGAGGTGCTGCAGGCTGGGGAGGGTGGAGTGGATGGGGCTGGGGTCCAAGCAGGCCACAGGTGCCCGTGGAGGCTTGGCCAGCCCTGAGTCCTGAGCTGTTCTCCCTGACAATAGACTCTTCTCAGCTGGCTCTGTGTCTTCAGGAAGGTCTGACGAACAGAGAGGCTGTTCTGGTGAGCTGGGGTTTGGCCTTGGATTGAAGGGGAGTTCATATAGAAATGTAATCCCGTGACCCTCAGAGAGAAGGGTGTTCTCTACCCTGGCATCTACCCCATCCTCCACACAGTGATGGAGCCTAGGAAGCCCGCCGGGAATTCCCACACCCATCGCCCACGTCGGCATTTGGGATAGAGCGAAGATGTACCTAAGGCCCGTGCTAGGGTTCCCTCCCACTCCTGGGCAAAGCAATGTTGAGTTGGGAATGCTGCTTTAATTGTTGGGGTATCTGTCTCTAGCAGCCAGGGGAGCAACAGCCCCACATGCGGGTGCTACTTGGAAGGGGGGATCTGGTTCCTCCTGGGGCCTGCTGTCAGCACTGCTAGTCCTACCAGCCCTGGGGGGGCAGTTGGAGAGGTGTGGCCAAAGGGCCCACACAGCTCCCTTCTCTCCCCAGCGCCAGGCACGCTTTCTCTTGCTGTGGGGTGGCCTATTGGGGAGTAGGGGCTTTCTGGGTGCTAAATGGAGGCAGCCTCTGCCCACTGCCCGTGGGGTCAGGAATGCAGCCAGGGGCTCCACTTGCCTGCACCCCCTGGCCAGGGACTCCCCTGTGGCTCCATCCCCCACAAGGCCTCAGAGCGCAGAGGCCACCTGCCTGAGGCAGGCCCCGCTGTGCCTGAACAGGGGTCCCTGCAGGTTTCGTGGTCATGATGATGTGGACACAGCTCAGGGAGGAAACAGGACGAGTAGGGAGGAATCACAAACAGGAGCAAAGCAGACGGAAACGGGATGCGTTCCAGGGCTGGGGAAACGGAGGCGACAACACAGGGCTGGCGGCACACTGCAGACTCCACGTGGCGGTCACACAGGGGGTTTCTGTTCCACAGGTGTGACGGGCAGGGGACTAGACGGACATTTGCTCCTCCCTTACCCTTCTTCCTCCGCACCGAGGCTTGCAAACAGAAAGGAGCGCTGTGAGCCAGTGGATGGCACCCCCACACCCACGCGGGGGCTGGCATGGGGGCGGGGGCTGCACTGTCTCCAGCAGCCTGGCCCCGGGAGGCTCCTTCCCCTGTGCCCTGCTGTAAGCCTGCTTGGCGGAGGAGAGGGGGCTCTCCCACCAGAGTGAGACGTGGTTTCCACTAGAGCAGTGGGGCTCAGGACACCCTGCATGGCTGAGCTGGAGCCCCCCTTATAAAGAGGAGCCCCATGACAGGCTTCTGGGAAGAGTGAGCCTGACACTTGCCATCTCCCTTTAGAGAAGAGTGTGTGGCAATCCACACTTCTGTTGCCCATAAGGTCTAGGGCATGTGGAAACCGGGGTCTTCCTTGCGGGTCATGTTTGAACAAGATGGAGGTCAAGGCAGGGGCCAGAAAGAGAAGAGCTTGGGAGGGCACCATAGCAGGGCTCCTCTTTTCTAGAAGACCAAGGCCTTGTGCTGATCCTCAGATTCTAGCCCCTGAAGCTGGGCGAGGTGGCCCAGCTGGCCTCCGTGCCCTGGGCCAAGGAAGCATGGTCCACCTCATCGCCCACAGTGTGCACTAGACCCCTCGGGAGGGTTGCCCTCGTCCAGGACAGCAAGGAGGAAGGTACCCCAAAAAACCCCGAGCTTGGGGTTGGTTCTGTGCCCATGTGAGCTGCCTTCACTAGCCCTTGCCCCTGCTTTCAGTGGGGTGGGCATCTCCACCACCACCTCTGCTTCACATCCATCCTCTTCCCAGAGGTGTTCCTGGGCTCCATGGTGACTCCCTGATATGGCATTTAACAGCGTCTGGGAGGCTCATGCAGCCAGCCCCAAAGTCATCTCTCTTTTTAACGGCTACCACGGCCCAGGTGGCTAATAGGCCCCATCTTGTAGCCTGGGCTACGATGACTAAGAGCCAGAGCCCCTCTCTGTTCCTTGCAGACCTTTTAAGAAGGTGCTGGGAGCCCCTAAGCCTGGTGAGCAGATAGATCTGCCAAGCCTACCACTGTGCCAGGTCCCTGGGACTGGGGCTGTCTGAGCCCCGAGTGGCCACAGGGGGAGCGTGCTGGTGTCAGTTGGGGTGCCCCAGGTAGCAGGGGGAGCTGCTTACCTTTATCCACTAGTGAGAGGCCCAAAAATGCAAAACAAAACAATGTTAGATAAACAGAAAAGAGGAAAGGCAGACCACCACCCCCAAGGCTCCCGATGGAGAGGCCAAACACAGGGCAGTGGGGCATGCAGGGCATGTGCTGACACCATGGCTGGTGGCAGGAAGGGGGCAAGCAGGCACGGGGGCACGTGCAGGGAGGGACATTGGCCACGACGTGGGGCTGGGGTGGGCTGGACGGTCGACTCTTACCGAGCTCCTCCAGCTCCGAGGTCATGGACTTGGAGCGCAGGGTGAGGGCTGTGGTCGGCGCTCGCTTTGGAGGCGGGGGAGCTTGATGGCAGATGGAGACAGGCATGAGAGCCTGGCTGCAGCACACCCCCCTCCCGCCTTTGCCTTGAGCCCACTCTGGCCTTCGAGCCTGGAGTTTTCTGTGGGGAGGCCAGGCAGAAAACCCCCTGCGGGCAGGTCACGTGGCAGGTGTTCCTGCAGGCTCCATTTGGGCTGCGGTGATCAGGGACTGTGCAGGTGCTTAGGATGGAGAAGGGCGGGCATTTAAGGAAGGCCTGCCCTCTTGCCAGCAGGCCTGGGCCAGAGGAGGGTGGGGAAGGGACAATGAGTGGGAAGCACAGCAGAAGGGACACTGTCCGGCTGTCTGCATATGCCTGCTGGTGACAGAGGGGGCACAGATGGTTCAGGCAGCCTGTGAGCCCTGAGTCAATGTCATGGGCCCTGGTGGCAAATTCCAGCCTCGGCCCTATGCTTGGGCTCTGAGGTGGGTAGGCTCAGCTAGAGAGAAGGCCCACTGCCCCACAGCTGCCCTTCCCACCCCGGCCAGGTGCGTACCTTTCTTCCTGGCAGTGTCGTCCGGGTCCAGATTCCTGGTCACCGTGACCACCTTAAGGACAAGGTGATTCCCTCCCTGGCGGATCATGTTCACCACCTGCCTGTGGCCAACTTTGACGACATTCTCATTGTTAACCTGTGGGAAGACGGGAAGGTGGCGACAGTGAGGGCCAACAGGAGAGAAAGGCGACATGGCACCCACCCAAGGCAGACAGAAGTGTGGTCTCCTAAAAAGAGGGCAAGCGCAGGGAGGTGTCATGAGACCACTCTTTTTGGAAGCAACAGTGCTTTCAAGGAACCAGAACGAATGCCACCGTGGCTGAGGAGGCCAGGGAGGCAGAGCTTCCTTGAGCCTGGCCCTTCCTCTGACCCCCAGTGGTCTCCACTGAGAGCCCCGCAGCTGCTAGGGCACACGGACCAGCCCTTATTTAACCTGAGCACTCCTAGGTGCTCGCTTATGCCGGCCTAGAGCGATTTTCACGGCCCAGCCACCCGCTAAGAGCTGAGCGGTTTCCAGGGTCAGGCTGTAGCACTCCAGCTTTCCACTTTCACAGTGAAGAGGAAACACGGCACTGAATCGCTTCTCCCGTATTTTGGGAACACACGTGACACTGACACAGCCCCTGTGTTCCCTCCCTCCTCTCCCACCCGGAGGCCTGAGAGGGCACGAAAGCCTGGCTCGACGAGGTGCCTGGACAGCTGCCACACCACAGCCTCTGCCGGCAGTTCAGGAGCCCGTGGCCCCTTTCAGAGTCTGCTACCTCCCCTGCCCTGTTGTCCCCACTGTGGCAAACATGCCCGGCACAGAAACAGACTCGAGGTGGCATCCCACAGGCCGGGGCGGGGCTGACCCTCTGCCACGTGCTCTTCTCACTCCCCAAGCAAATCTCGGCAGCAGACCGTCCTCTGCTCACTGCCCCACACCACTCCCTGGAGGGAGGCGGGACTGGGTGGGTGTTTGGCGTTGGGTGTGACGTGGACAACCTGGGGGCAGTTCTTAAACTTTGCTATGAAAGTGCCCGAGCCCGACACGTGGGCTCTGGCACCTTCATCCATGCAGCTTCTGAGTGTGAGCACCGGCCGGAGGGCACGTGTGCCCAGCACATGCTGTCTCTAGCTGGCCGCAGGGAGGATGCGCTTGGGACGGGGAAGTTCCCAGTGACTGCACGCACCATCTTTAACAAATCACCTCGACTATAAACAGATACGGGGCCCTGAGACCATGCCCCTCGGCGATCTCTAGCCATCATTGCTGCGGTAGGTTGTTTAAAAACTTCAAAACTCTGGTGAACAGAAAAGTTAACAAAGCACCAGTGTGCCGCTGTGCAGCCAAGCCTGGCTCCCCGTACTGAGGCTGGGCACAGGGAGTGCTGGTCTGGTCACCACTGAGATGGCTGCAGAGCTCTGAGAAGCCCAGGGAGGGGCAGCCCCCACTGCTGTGGGACAGCTTGTCCCTGTTCACCGCAGACGGTCTGGTTCTACAAAAACCCTTGGTCCCCTCGCACTCCCTGAAAATGCCGTCTCAGGGGAGGACCAAGCCCACCTAGTTCAGGGTGGCGGCGGCAGTCATTGCGAAGGGACTCCTGGGAGCTCTCCCTTTCACTGATTTTCTCAGAGCATAATTGGGAAATCAGCTGAATTTAGGAAGTAAAGGAGCCCGATGGAGGAAGAGAGCAACGAGAGTTCTCTGAGGGCAGAAGAAAACGGCCCAACTCAGCCAGACCCCAGCTCGCCGGGCCCTGGCCGCCCTTGCCATCAGGCCGCGTTCTCTCTGCTCCCCCGACCAGCACAGCAGAGCAGTGGCTCTCTCAGGAAGTCATTCATTCACTCATCCAACCAATATTTTTGTTTTCAGCACCCACTAAATGCCAAGCTGTCCCTGCCCTGGGGAAAGTACGTTTCACAGGGAGTCATGACAAACAGAAGGTGAACAAATACAACCCCGGGCATGCTGAGTGCCGCCGAGAAGACAGAGCTGAGAAAGAGGAGAGTGCGAGCGGCAGCTGTGGGACCGGCTCACCCGGGAGGCGTGCTCTGGCGGAGTCCTGGGGCAGAGCGGGCAGGCATGAGCACAGGACAGTGCGATGGCCTGGTGGTGGCCGGGCAGCAGGAGAGGACAGTGGTGCGGCGGAGATGGGAGAGGTGGAGAGCAGGAACTATGGTGGCACTCCCAGGGCACAAAACAGATGGGGGCAGGCTGCCTGGGCTCAGACGCCATGAGGCCAGCGCAGAGGCTTTGACAAGACGACATGGCAGCAAAGAGCCTCGAGGTGCCTGTCCCCCAGACCCCCGAGGGTCAGCCCTGCACAAGGCGGAAAGGCGAGGACACAGCCCTGCTCTGCGATGGGCCAGAACCACCTGCCCTGCTCCGGGCAGGTCCCCAATGCAGGTGCTGAGGGGACTCCAACGAAAAAGTGAGTACTGCCTTGTTCTTGCTGACCAGCTGCCTGGGGGTGTTTTTGCATTTCTGGAGGTGTGCTCTCCCCTCGCGTTTCCTGCCTGAGGTGCCCCGGTCCGTCCTTTCTGCGGCAGCTGCCTCCCCCATCTAAGCTCCTGGTTAGCAGCGCTGCCTTCATGCCAGCCCTGTGGGCAGGTCTCCATCCCGTGCCCTCCTCGGAGAGCTGCCTCCCCCGGCAGACTGCAGCGCACGGCAGGAAGGAGATGATGCTCCGACCAGCCCCAGAAATGCCACCTGGCCTTCTCTGAAAACTGATGCCTCAGACCATCCACACACATCCCAGAATGTTCCCCTCAGTCCCCATCTGCGTAAACCTGAGATTGCCAAAGGCCAAACTCTGCCCACGTGGTGCAGAATCAACTTTAACTTAGCTGTCACCATTCAGAGAGTATGAGACCTTTACATAAAAAGTCCAGAATTTCAGTTTCCATTGAAAAAACCAGAAATCCTGACACCCAGGGACCTGGGCCTCCCACTCCCACATGGCAGCCTCCCCCGGCCCTGATGGCACCTTCCCAGCCAGAGGAGCCATTGGATTTGTGACTCCTGCCAGCCACCATGGAAACACAAAATGATGATCACTGTCTTCGATGCCATCTGCTTTTAGAATTTTGGAAAGGGACAGATTGAACTCTGCACATTGCTGGTCTCAAAATCAGTCCAGGACCATTCGTGAAATTAATTTTGATTTGCTCGGTAAACTGCAGTGACCGTCTGAGCTTCCAGGGTTCAGTCTCCTGTGCCAGAGCTCGGATCACACAGAACATTGACCTTGTGCCTGAAGTCTTTCCCCTGCATAGGGAGAGGAGAGTCTGCGAGGGGCCTGCTGTGGCCTCTCTGACCATGAGGAGATGGCATATTGCATGGGCAGAGGCCTGTGGCCACCCGCTTGTCATCACTCTGCAAGTTACCCTGAGCTACAGGTGCACACCCAGCGGGTGGACATGGATGTGAGGTCTGGAGAGTCCCTGAGGTTCATGAACCCCTTGTTTACACTGGCCCGAACTTGGGCTGGCAAAAGCCAGTAAAGTGGCTCCTAAATCTCACATTTAGTAAAGAAACCTCAGTGTTTCCACCAATGAAAAGTGATTTCTAGCATCAAGCATGGCGGTGACATGCATTTGTAATTACACCGCAAACACTGTCAAAGCACTGAAAACACCGACTTTCCCAAAACGATGGGGCTTGTGGTTTCCCTGGGCGTTTGGAGGCCCTGAGAGTTGCTGACGGCCAGCGGCGCCTGCAGTGCGTGTTTGTGTGGCTTGGGTTTTGCTGCCAGGGCACAGACCACAAGAGCATGCTGCGGGGACCCCCGTCAGACGGACCTCAGGACAGGGAGCCCTGGTGAGGAACTTGGCTGTGCTGACAGCCTGTGCCCGGCTCTGACCCTGCGCAAGGAGGAGAGCCGAGAGTGCCAGGCTCGGGTTAGGGTGCCCATGTGCTGGCAGAGCTCACACCTGCCTCAGCTGAGCACAGAGACACCATCCTGACCCTCTGCCCACACGGTCACCCCTCCCCCACTGCCCGACACCCCAAGCTGCCACACTTCTCTGCCAGCACACGCGCTCTCTCCGTGTCCCCAGACACTCTTGTTCTGAATTGTGTCCCTCCCAAACTCACATGTTGGAGTCCTAACTCCCAGTGCCTCAAAGTGTGACCTTATTTGGAAAGAGGATCTTTGCAGACAGTCAAGTTGAGGCCATTTGGGTGGGCCCTAACCCAGCTGACTGGGGTCCTCATCAAAAGGGGAAGTTTGGACACAGAGATGCGCACACGGGGAGAACGCCACGTGAAGATGGAGGCGGAGACGGGGGTGAGGCTTCTGTAAGCCAAGACAAGCTAAACAAGCCCTGGCAGCGGGGGGAGGCCTGGAACAGAGTCTCTTTCACAGCCTCAGTGGGAACCCACCCTGCCACCGCCCTGATCTCGGACTTCTAGCCTATGGGGCTATGAGAGAGGCCCCCGTCTGGTCTGCCCCGTTGAAGCTGCCATCTGTGGCATTAGTCACAGGGCAGGGCCGGGCCGCGACGAGAGCAGTGCTCCCATGGCCCCAGCTGCAGCCTGCTCCCTCCACCACCTGCGGAGGCTCTGCTCCCCTGGGCCACGCGGCTGCACAAGTCGCCAGCATCTGCCTGATGTGAACAGACACTCCTTGGGCCAGAGCCTCGCCTCCTTGTCCCATGACCTCCCCCGGGGCCCAGTGTGGGGACAGTGGCTGTTGGCCTCAAGTGAAGATGGCCCGAGTCCCGTTCATCTGTGAGGAGGGCTCTAAACCCGGAGCTCTGTGCTCAGGGCTTCCACGTGGGCACTCCGACATGGGGGTGGCAGCAACAGAGCAGAGTGGACAGGTCTCTGGCACTGTCCACCTCCGGGGGGCCCTGTTCCCAACGTTTAGTTTCATGTTTTAAGCGTCGGTTTAGTTTTCAAGTCTCTGCCGCTCTTTCCGCACAAGCCATTCCCTCCGCTTCCCCTGCCCCCTCCTTATCTCTCAGTGTAGACGCAGCCCACCTCGCTGGCCACTGGAAGCCGGGAACTTGCAATGGGTTGAATGTTCGTGTCCCCCAAAATCCCTGTGTTGAAATCCTCACACCCAGTGTGAATAGTGCCAGGAGGTGGGGCCTTTGGGAGGTGACTATGTTATGAGGGTGGAGCTCCCATGAAGGGGATTAGTGCCCTTTTAGATAGAAGGGACCCCAGAGACTCCTCACCCCTTTTGTCATGTGAGGAAACAGTGAGAAGATGGCTGTCTGTGAAACAGGAAGCTGGCCAGTGCTGTGATCTTGGACTTCCAGCCTCTAGAACTGGGAGAAATAAATGTCCAAGCCACCTGGTCTCGGGTATTGTTATAGCAGCCCAAATGGACTAAGACGTAACTCAAGGGACAAACCATAGCTGGGCTCACTTATCCAGGAGTCTGGTCACAGCCCTTGGGGACTGGTCCCTTACCCCCGGCCTCTGCAAGTACATCGCTGCTCTGGGCTTGAGCTGGGGGAAGGAGGAAGTGTTTTGGTCAGCGGTGACCCAGGAGTAACTGGTTTTGATTAAAGGGAAGCTGAGAGGCAGGGGTCAAGGAGCAGACCCTGGGGCCACAGTCCAGAGAGGCAGACAAAGCTCCGGCCGGCAAAGGCCCCAACCCCAGCTGCTGGCCGGCCCAGGGCCAGGGCCAGTGGCTGGGGCCTCCTGGGGTGGGGGGATGCTGTGAGTGGGACCTTGGAGGGTGGGGGAACATTGCCATTGGAAGATGACTGCAGGAGCCCTGGGAAGGAACAGACTGCAGGCAGGAGCCCTCAGGCCTCCCTCGGTTGTGCTGTACAGAACTTCCGTCCCTCCCTCACCCCACAGAGGTCCTGTCCCCTGTAGTGGATCCCTTACTGGAATGCGAAGTCCCTGAGAACAAACTGTCTTTTCAGCCTCCCACCCCCTTCTGCCGCAGGACTCAGCTCTGTGTGAGGCTCCGGATGCTGGCCCTTCCTTCTCCTCCTCCCGCCTTTGTCCAGGGGCTGAGTGACCTGCCAGGCAGGGTCTATGTCACTTGTCTTCTTCCACCTTTAGGGGGGTGTCTCTGCCTGGGCCGAGTCGTGGCTCTGGGAGCCCCAGAGGTTACCGGAGCGCTTCCTGGGCTGGGCACACAGGTCCGAGCCCACCCTCCCAGCTGCCTTCCCTCCCCTGCTGAGGATGAAGTGTGAGCCCCTTTCCTGGACAGAAGGACGGGTCTCTCAAGGTGCCTTAGAGCCAGCTGACCACAAAGGCTGCTCCATCCTCCCCTCAACCACACCAGTCTGAAATCCTCATCCTGTTCTGTGAAGTAAATAAGCTTTAGATGGCGTCCTTCCCAAGAAGACAACGTGTCACATACCAAGGTCATAGCCGTGGGCTGCGTGGCTTTGGGCTTTCATGGACCTGCTACTGGTGTGCAGGTGAGCACTTTATCCGTGAGGCACGAGGATGCCAACCAGAGTGTGCCCCGGCACCTGTACAGACACTCCTGCGAGAGGAGCTGGGCTAAGGCACGTGAGTGGCCACACAGTTCAATGTGGAATTAACCGGCAAGACCAGCGCTAACCAAGGCGGGACTGGGAGATTCAGATACATTCCCCTTCCTGGTACGGCAGGGACCGAGGGACAAAGAGCCTTACAATCCTTAGAATCTCTCAGCCTTTAAACAAACCTAAAATCAGTTTAATCTGCAATGGGACTTTGGAACCAACTACAGTCCTTAAAGCAGATGCTACCAATTGTTCACGTGGTGTGACAGCAACTCCAGAAGAGCTGAAATGCTTGCTATTTCCTCATATGCTCAGGCTGGCCTCTCGAACTTTCCTGGGGTTTCGGTGCCCCCTAAAAAGCCTGGACCTGTGTGACTCTGGCATGCTGCCACCAGGGGGAGGCACATACCCTTGGTCACTTGGTGTACAAGGCTCAGGTAAGGACCGAGGCACCCAGGGATTACTGCCGCAGAGTAGAGAGAAAACTGCTCACAAATCACAGACTTAGTTAACTGCAAAAAAGAGTAACATGCTTTCCATGCACTGTCCTTACGTACAGACGTGGAGATATTTATAGCAGGAGTGACTCACGGCCCCATCCAGGTAGATGGCAAGAACCCAAGCCTGGCGCCAGCCACAGTTCAGGGAACTTGTGTGAAGAGTGGGGACACATGCCTGCCTTTGTAAACCATTCTCTCCTTCCGCTTCAGTTATTTAAAATATCAAAATTGTACATGCACATAATTTAAAGAAACAGTTCTACAAGCCTTGTTACAACAGTATCCCCCAATCTCCAGGCCACTTCTCACTCTCGAAGCCTTCAGTGCATTATTTTCATATTTATCACTCCATCTTAAACACCTGTCTGTTGCTGCTACTTGGTGTTTACACGATATTATCTGCTGACACCCCGCGGGAAATGATTTAGAGCTGAGGGTTTCTCAACAGTGGCATCACTGTGACTTTGGACCGATTCATTCCTTGCTGTGGGTGTGCGTTGCAGGACGTTCAGCAGTGTGCCTGAGTTCTACCCACCGGAGGCCAGCAACAGTCCCTGCCCCCAAGTGTGACAGCCAGGAACATTTCCAGACATTGCCAGTGTCCCGTGGAAGATGCCCTCAGTTGAGACCCACCGATGCAGCCCTTTTTCCTTTATCCACCCCCTCTGTTTCTCCAGTACCACCACCGTCCAGATATACCAAAGTCTTAACTAGATCAACTTTCGGGATTTACATTATGACTAAGCAGTAGCTCCGCATAGCTAAAAGTATACAGTATACTATGATTACTTTGTCGTTTCCTGTATGTTTTGTTTTCTCTGGAGCAATATAATTCTGTTTGTTAATTTTCTATGTACTTAACAGTAATTCAAATCCAAACACTTTCCTAATTACATAAATCTCTTTTCAAAATCTTCCAATACTTTAGGTATTTTAAGTTTGTCTTCTTGAGGAAATATTTCCTGAAGACTCCCGATCTGCTCTGAACAATCCGGATTTAGTGTTTTCCCCTGATATCCACATTACAGTCATGCTCAGGATTCCTTTGATTCTGTCTTATGTTAGGTCTCCTGAATCCCAGACTTCGTGTATGTATTTGTTTATTTGGTTTAAGACCTTATTTTTGGTAGAGGACATCTTCAAGACTCCTTCCCAATAAAAGGAGTCTGGAGATATACAGACATTGCCTACTTGAAAATGGCTTTATCTGCACACTTTATGGGTAGTTTGTTTGGGTGTAACATTTGGGATTGGAGGGTAAGATAAAGTAAGCTTCTAAGATTAACCCTTCTGCAGGCAACAGCTATAAAGTCCAGACAAAATACAAAACTTACCCCCAAACCCAAACAGACAAATTCTCTGAAGGCTTTAGAGAGTGAACAAAGGCAGGCAGATTCTGGATGGGAGCTGAAAATTAGAAGCTTTGGGCCACAGACACAGTGTGGAATGAGCCACGTGCAGCTCCCGTAGAAAACTGCAGCCTGTCTGGCTTGGGAAATCAGAGGACAGCCCAGGTTGGCCACAGCTGCCTAAGTGAGGGGAAAATTGCAGGAGAGAGAGAGCCAGATAAGGGTAGTTCCATGAACTGTGTGTAAACTTTTCCCATGTCACTGGTTCATGTATGAACTGTGCATATGTAGGGCAGATTCAAAGAAGCTTGCAGATAAGGCTAAAGCACCTGAACTGAAGTTTGAGCTGTTGCCACTGCAGGCTACACAGAGTTTGCAAGTTGAGTCTAACCAAGCTAGTTATCAGCTAAACCAAAAACATCAACACTCATCAAAAGAATGTGACAGAATCCAGAGTTGCCATAGCATAACATTCACAATATTTGAATACAATTCAAATTTACTGAACAAACCCAAAGATGACCTGGATGTTGGAATTATCAGACGAGGACTTTAAAGCAGCTATTATAACAATACTTAATTAGGTAAAGGGAAAGATACTCCTAATGAATGAAAGATAGGAAATCTCAGCAAAGAAATTAAAAAGATTACATGGAATTATTAGAACTAAGAAATACAATATCTGAAAGTTAAAAATGTATTGGATAGGCATAAAGAAGAATGGATATGGCAGAGCTCAGAGTCAGTGAACTTGAAGGTACAACAATAGAACTAATCCAATATGGGCTGGGTGCGGTGGCTCACACCATAATCCCAGCACTCTGGGAGCCCGAGGTGGGAGGACTGCTTGAGCTCAGGAGTTCGGGACAAGCCTGAACAAGAGCGAAATCCTGTCTCTACTAAAAATAGAAAAAATTAGCTGGGTGTGGTGGTGTGTGCCTGTAGTCCCAGCTACTAGGAAGGCTGAGGCAGGAGGATTGCTTAAGCCCAGAAGTTGGAGGTTTCAGTGAACTAAGCTGACACCACTGTACTGTAGCCAGGGTGACAGAGTAAGGCTCTGTCTTAAAAAAAAAAAAAAAAGAACACCAGTATGAAGGAGAGAGAGAGAGAGCACATATGCATGAGAGAGATTGAGATTGATTTTAAAAAGAGAACAGGGTCTTAAGGACTTACTGGATAATATCACAAGGTTTAAGAAGGGGAGAAAGTTAGAGTCAAAGAGAGAAAATGGGTCAGAAAAAATATTTGAAAAATGATAGCCAAGAACTTCTCCAGTTAGGTGGAAGACATAAATTTACAGATTCAAGAAGCTCAGTGAATCCCAAACAGGATAAATACAAAGAAAATGATGGGCACATTATAGTCAATCTAATAAAAGCCAAAGACAAGAAGATGGGAATCTTAAGCCAGAGAAAAGTGACAGATTATTTACAGAAGAACAATGATTTGAATAGCTGTGGACTTCGCATCAGAAAGTATGGAGAACTTCATCTTGAAGAAGATACTGGAGCAACATCTTTAACATGTGAAAGTAAAAGGACTGTCAACTAGAATTCTATATGTGGTGAAGATAACTTTAAAGAATGAAGGCAAAATAAAGACCTTTACAGATAAATGAAAACCAAGTTGTCTGTTGTCAGCAGACCTGTGCTATGGGAAATGCTAAAAGAAATTCTTCGAAATGAAGGAAAAGGATACGAGATCTTTGGAAGAAAGCATGAAGGGTATCAGAAAAGGTAAATACCTGGGTAAAATAGAAAAAGATTAGTTTCTGTCCATTTTTAAAAACAGATATGACTACATGAGGCAAAGTCACACCTTTTTGAGTTAATAAGCATATAGAGATAATACATATGACAGTTATAGAATAAAAGCAGGCAAGAGTGAAGAAGATATACCTATAGGGTTGCCAGGTTTTTATATTTGATGTGAAGTGTGAAATACAAACTCTGTAGGTAGACTGTTAAGGATGTACCCTTGTAATCCTAGAGCCACCAGTGAAAGAATGTAAAGAGTGTGTACAGCTAAAAGCCAACAGATGAATTAAAATGGAGTTCTAAGAACAGTCAAATAATCCAAAATAAGGCAGAAAAAAGGGAGAAAAGAAGAAAACAAACAGGAGATAAACAAAAAGCAAACTCGTAAACCTAGATTGAACATCAATAATTATGTTAAATGTTAATGGAATAAAACTCTAATTAAAAAGCAGCTCTTACAAAATTCGATTAGAAAAAAGACCCAGACATGCTGTCCACGCGCTTTCAATACGAGGACACCGGGAGATTGACAGTCAATACATAGAAAAAATAGCCCCTGGTGAAGTGGCTGTGTTAACACCAGACAAAATAGATTTCACCCACTATAAAAACAGTCCGGCAATTCCTCACAATGTTAAACGTGGAGCTGCCATGTGACCCAGAAATTCCGCTCCTGAGTATACACCCAAGAGCACTGAAAGCATATGTCCGCATAAAAACCTGTGTACAGAAGTTCGCAGCAGCTTCATTCATTCGTCCAGCCAAAAAGCAGGGTGAACGAATGGGGCATGACTGCCAATGGACACGAGACTTTGGGGGGTGATATTAAGTACATGTTACTAAGTGAAAGAAGCCAATCTGAAAGGCTAAAGACCGTGTGATTACAGCTACATGACAGGAAAAGGCAAAACTATGCGGACAGTAAAAACATCAGTGGTTGCTGGGGGTGCAGGGGGAGGGAAGGAGAGGGGAGCAGATGGAACGGGGAGGATTTTTAGGGCTGTGACACTGTTCTGTCTGATACTACAGTGCTGGATAGGGGACGTTATATATCCACCATTTTCCTCAGCAAAACCCACAGAACGCACAACACGAAGAGTGAACCGTAATGCAAACTAGGGACTTTACTTAACACTGGCTTATCAGTTGTTAACATTTGCGGCACACTAAAGCAAGATATTAAAGACAGGGGAAGTGGGGAGGGGGGTAAGGGAATGTATAGGAACTCTGTACTTTTCATTTCAATTTTTTCTATAAAACTTCTCAAAAAATAAAGTCTACTAGTTAAAAAGATCATTTGTATAGCTTTTTATTATAGAAAAAGTGCAACGTTACGCAAAAGCAGAGAGCTATCGGAAGCACGGCAGTCTCTTCAGCCAGCGTCAGCGATTACCAATGCCACCGTCCTGCTTCCTTCCCACCCACCCTGCCCCCGAAGGATTGCTGTGAAGCCAATTCCAGGTATCTCGCTGCATTGCCTGAAAACAGTGCACGTGCTTTTTATTAAAAGACAAACACGACACCGTTATCACACCTAAAGTAACTCTAAATTCCTTGTACCATCAAAGACCCCACTGCAGATTTCCCCGGCTGTCCCCAAGTTCACAGCTGGTTTATTTGAATCCTGAGCAGAACAAGATCCACACGTTGCATCTGGCTGGCACGTCTCTTAGGTCTTGTTTAATCTTTAGGTTTTACCTATTCCTCTTCTATCCCTTTGCAGTTCGTTTGCTGAAGACACCAAGTCGTGTGTATCCCTGTGGTATCACTTAATCGTGTTCCTCAGTTCTCTGTATCATTAACCGGTGGCGGGAGACTTCATGGGTGGTGCCGCACCCCACGCCGGGAGCCCCTGGACGTCTGGGTCTTGCTGTGACAAGTTGACGTGATGTCAGCCTCACTCATTCCCTAATATGCTCAGCAGCTACTGGCAAACGGTCACTGCCTAGATCCTTCCCCGTTGGGGGCTGCCAAGGGTGACAGTCTGCTTCTGCTGTTCCTTCTCCACATACCAGTTGGGATAGTTTTTAAAGAGAAACTTTCCCTCTCGGCTATTTGATTACAGGCTGTATGAGAAGGCAAAATCCGTGCTTGTGCTTTCTTTATCAGTTTTCAGATCAACGAATTGGTTCCTTCACAAGTGACCAGTTCTTTACAAAGTGTCACTATGAACTCAGGGATGTTTTAAAAGAACATATTTGATAACTTTGAATGCACTGTAATTACCATTCTTACAGAAACATCGTGAAGCCAGCCTAGGGAGTTTCCACGCAGTCCAGATTGTTCTGTGTTATTAACGTCTTACGGCGGCGCAGTACGTTTGTCACAGTTAACGAACCAGCACTGATACGGTAACTAAAGCCCAATTTTTATTCCGATTTCTTTAATTTTTACCCGACATCCCTTTTCTGTCCCACGATCGCATCCAGAAGGCCATGTGACATTGAGTCATCATGTCTCCTTGGGCTCCTCTTGGCTGTGATGGTTTCTCAGACTTTCTTTGGTGTTGATGACCTTGACAGTTTTGACTGCTGGTCGGGTATTCTGTACTGTCCCTCAATTGGTATTTTTTTCTCATGAGCAGACTGGGGTTTGGGTTTGGGAGGAAGACCACGGAGGCCCAGTGCTGTTCTCATCGTGTCACTTCAAGGGCAACTGCTGTCGACACGACTCAGGGCTGCCGGTGTTGGCCCTGGATGGCAGGTTGAGGCCGGGCTTGTCAGGTTCCTCCACTATAAAGTTACTCTTTTTTCCCTCCCTTCCACACTGTGCTTTTCGAAGGAAGTCAGAGTGTGCAGCCCACACTTAAGGAGTGGGGAGCTCTGTGCTGCCCTCTTAAGGACAGAGTATCTGTAAATTTTAGGAACTCTGCAGGGGAGATTTGTCTTTTCTCCTCCTTTATTTATTCAACTGTTTATATCAGTATGGACTCATGGATATTATTTTGTACTCTGAATTATAACCTAATACTACTTATTTTGTTGCTCAAATTGTTCTAGCTTCAGCTGCTGGGAGCTCGTGTCCCTGAGAATGGCTCCAGCCTTCTGTGTTTTGACCGCCTCCTTCCTGCTTCTATAAGATGCTGCAAGCTACTGTCTTGCTACTGTTCTTTCGAATCCTGCAATTGCGTGGTATTTGCTCAGTGGGCCCCTTCACCTGGTTCCTGAGCCCTTCGCATGTGACTTGTGTCTTCAATACCTTCCTTGCTTTCAGGTGTGACAAAATAGGCAGGATTCTTCATCTTCATGAGTTTATGCTGATAGTTTTAATGAAATTTAGGAAGCTAAGGTTTTTACTTCTTTGCTTTTATATTTGTGTCTCGTTCTCTTCACTAAAAATATGGGATCATAGTGACTAACATTAAGGTAGTGACTTAGTTGCTCTATTATCTGTTAATCCATCACCTATTAGTCCATCATTATAGTTTCAGATGAATAAAACCAACTTCACTACTAACAATATGATTACTGAAAAGAACTTAAGATTTCTTTGCAGTTTGCAATAATATACTAATTGTCACTTGAAATAATTTCTCTTTGTTAATGTCATTAACTTAATTAATGCTCATTTATACAACTTTGTCTTGGATTCTCAAGGATTTTTAAAATTTTGATTTAATTATGTTTTACAATTGTGTGACAGATTTACTCAATTCCACAATCTAATCTACAAAATAGTTTGTATTCAGAAAAATCTGCTTTTTCTTCTTGTATCTTCTCCCCCAAGGCAACATTAAATTAAAAAAAATATTTTGGTGGATTATGTTTTTATTAAAAAGAAGAAATGAGCAAACACCTGTGTGTTCATGTGTGCAAGTGTATGTGTGTATGTGTGCACATGTGTGTATGTGTGTGTCCCCTCCTCACTTTGGGTAAACAGCAGGCTGCTGGTCACAGTCCTCTCGTCCTTGCCTTTCCCACCTAATGACACATCCTGCAGGCAGTGCTGTGGCAGCACACGGAGATGCCCTCTGGCCTGACTGCAGCCGCGTGTCCTCTGCAGCGAGGCTGTTCTGTGCTGTATTCAGCCAGTCTCTTACTGGTGGATCTGGCTGTTTTAGTCTTTTGCTGTCACAAACAGCCGAAATGAACCGTCACGTGCATGCATGTTTTCCCAATTTTCTCAGTGTATCTTTGGGATATGCTCATAGAAGCAGGTTGCGAGCTCGCAGCTTCTTATCCAGGTTTTCTGTCAGCCCTGCATTCCTGGGCCCCGGGTTTCTGCCGCCTCCAGGGGTGCCTAGTGCGGCAGGGCCACCGCCCGCTGCAGTTCTGCACGTGGCTCCGACTCCACTTGCTTCCCCACTGCAGCCCAGGACCCAGCTTTCAGGGGCCCTTAAGTCCACTTGCCATGTGGCTTCCAAAATTTAGCTGCCGCCATGTCTGTCTGTCCCTGTTCTCTGTCATTGATGGTCCACGCCTCTTCCAAGATGTCCTTGCTGCTGTGTCATTGGGCTCCAGGAGAAAGCCAGGCTGAGTGTGAGTCTTAAGCTGCGTTTACTGGACGTCTCTGATAAAATCTCTAAAAACTCCTTTATTCTTGTAAAAGGTGCACAGGGGACACAGTTCTAAAGGCACAAGAAGGCACCAAACGGGTGGGCCCCACAGTGGTTGTCTAGGCGTCGCTGCCCGCCCCCAGGGCGGCCACTCTTAGCAGTTTCTTGGGCACCCTTTTAGAGTCACGTGAACATATGCAGGCGTAGGGGTTGTAATCAATTCTTAGCTCGTCTCTAATCATGGTTTATTCAATAAGATCTTATTTCCTCCGCTTATTAGAAAGCCCTCTGAAAGCATCCCTATTGCCATCTCTCATCCTACCTAGGCACGCTGAGTCCTCCAGACCTGGGTCTTTGAAAGCCCCTCACCTGGCGCCAGCCCAGGGCTGTGCCCAGCCTCAGACATGGCGTGGCCGCCACCTGCTCACAATGCCCACGTCTTTTCAAGGACGCTCTTCGCCTGCTCTTACCAGCCATTCAGAGTGCGTCTCAGTCCCTCAGCTGCTACAGCTGCTGGAGGGGGAGAAAGGACAGAAGGAAGAGGGAAGCAGCAAGAGAAGGCACGGTCCCCACCTCCAACCAGGTGGCATCATTCCTGAGGCTCCTGCGAAAGTAGAAAAGCCGCCCCCGGGCTGGCCAGGCGCTTGGGCCCCTAAATACTGCAGTTCCTCTCTTAGCAGCCACTGTTGCCCCTGGCAACGGGTGGCAGTGGGCAGGCTGCCTTCACGCAGAGACCTCCCTCCAGACCCGCAGCGACAATCCACGCCCCCCTGTAAAAGTGTTTGCACACCACACTGCGAGGCTTCAGGCAGAGGGTTCCTTGCACCAGCAAGCCCGCGGGCCCACACCTGCAGCCCTGCGTGGGTTTCTTCCTGCCCCTCCCTGAGCGGCGAGGCACGGGAGCAGCACAGTGGGGCGTGCTGCTGTGTTCGCCTAGGCCAGCCGTGCCGTTGCTCGGCGGAGGCCTCTCCCGTCCTGGGCTCCAGGAGGGAGGGGGCTGGTCTTTCCCCTCAGCGTGTGTCCTGTTACAAATGCAGATTCCTGGCCCAGCACAACAGCAGGTGCTGCATAAATGCTGCTGAACAGTTCGCTTTGGGACTGTGGCAAACATGGGGAGCGGGGTGGGAATGCCTGGGTTCAAGTCCCGGCTCCCCTGTTGCCCAAGTGAGTTTGTGACCTTAGAGTAGGGCTCCGGGACTCAGCAGCTCTGTCTGCACCACAGACGGGACGAGCCCACTGGTGTCTCTGTGAGGTGAGGACAGGTGGGTGCCATCGATGGGGGCAAAGCCAGAGGTACCCGATGGCCTCCTCGGGGCGGATGCTGGGTGTGCAGGTGGGCCTCTCTGATTGGAGCGGGCTTGTCTCTGGTCATTCCTGCTCGGCTGTTCTTCCCATGTCCCCTCTGCGGCAGCTGGTGCCGTAAGGGCAGGAAGTGACCGCTCCTGCGTCAGCCAGCAGCAAAGCTCTCCAGCTGGGACTGAGCTGTGCAGGAATCGGGGGCTTTGGGGGCTCTCCGCCCATTACCTCGTTGTTCTCCAGATGAACTTCCATCATTTCTGTTCAAAGCAGTGGAAGAGCGTCACACGGAGGCCGAGTCGGAAATCCAGGGTGACTTTATATTGCAGCATCCCTCCTCCCTGCACTTCCCGGAGCTGTCCGCCCTCCCCAGCGCTCCCGCTCAGCATGGCCTCTGCGGGCTGGTTCCGAGGCCCCACGGGTTGTCTTAGGGCCCAGGCTTAGTACTTGGAGTCCTGGAGGGGCCTGGCCATGTTTGCAGTGTGACTAGCAACACATTACCGGAGCTGATGATAACTAAGTACCAGTGATGTGGCTGTCCCTGTGCTACGGACCTTAAACATGACTGTGTCGTTAAATCCTCACACGCACCGTGTGAACGAGATGGCGAGAGTATCCCATTTAACAGACGAGAGATTGGAGTCAGAGTGGGAGCCCTGGAACATCCCCTCGCCGCCAGCAGAGTCAGCCAGAAGCCATCCTGCACCCTGGGGCAGTGCGGAGGTGAATGCCCCAGCAGAGGCTGGAAAGAACAGGGCAGTTGCGTCTGTCACGTCCCTGCTTACCTCACCTGTCTACACGGCACGGGATCGCACGGCTGCTGGAGAATGGTGTGGACCATCCCGAGCTTAATCGGGTGGTGACACCAATTGCAGCTGCTGTTCCTGATGGAGCAAGCCGGTACCACCCCTGACAGCTGGCAAGCAGCGATGGCCTCGCCAATTCCTCGTCCCCAAACTGATCTGCAGGGAGTGCCAGGAGCAGTCTGCTCTCACCTGGCGGTGCCAACAGGACACGCATACGCTCTGCCCTCAGAGCTCGGGCGAGCCTGCTGCTCTCTGCCGTCAAAGGCCCCCAGAGAGCCTCGTCAACTTGGCATTCCAGAAAACGTCACGCTGGGCCACTACGTGATGACATTATGGAATTGTATGTGATGAGCAGGGAGGGCAAGTGCTTCACATGCCTTCTATGAAAACTGCAGGGTGATTCGACACCTCATAAAACGCAGGGACCCCCATTTCAGTGATGCGTCAGGGGCCTCGGTGGCCTGGAACATGTAAAGACATCCCCTCCAAGGTGAAAGACAAGTTGCTTCCTCTCACACCACCTCACGCACATATATGCACACTCTTGCTCACACACACATCTGGGCGTGATACTTGGTAGGCCTTTCTGGAATGTGGAGGCAACACAGGCCACATTCGAGCATTTTTTCCACCCATCTACAAAGTCCTCTGCAAGGCTGCCTGCTCTGAGGGGAGACCAGAGCAGGCAGAAGGTTCCAGCTGCAGTACGGACCCCTCAGCCACTGGGCCTCATGGTCAGGAAGATTCAGTGATGCTTACAGCACGCTGGCAATAGGGGCGCGGCGTGGAGCCTCTGGCCAGCACCAGTGGGAGAGTCCCAGTGTGGACCTCTAGGGTTTGGGAGCATATCTAGGTCCTTCTCTGCAGACGGCTGTTCTCTTTCTGCAAAACACCTCCGGCTTGCTCCTGGGCCTTGAGCGGTGTACAATCTGCCCGAGACTCACCCAGCAAGGTGGCCGCCAGCATTTTCTCATACTGCTTTTGTTAGCTTTGTACACCGGCCCCCAAACTCAGCCAAGGAACTGCCTCTGTGGATGGGCAACCCCTGCTCCGACAGCTGAGGCCAGCAGCCCCCAGCTACTAGGACAGCCCACTCCCCTTCTGCAGACCCCAGCTGGCAGGCGTAGGGGCTGGGCAGGACATGGTGGTTTCCTTGGTTTCTTCCTGCCTTCTGCCTGGAGCATCAGACAGACTAAGAGGGGGCAAGCAAAACCGCATTTGGAAACGAGCCTCGAGGAAGGGGAGAAAACAGGCTTGTTTCATGGAAACAGAGGGGTTGGCAGCAACAGAGCAAGAGCGGGACAGGTCCCTGGCGCTGTGCACCTCCAGGGAGGTGACCTGCTTCTGGATGAGCACACATGCCAGGTAGCCACGCTTGCCTCCCTGTAGCGCAGAGCAGCCCGTTTGGGAGCCTCTGCACATTAGATGACCCCAGGTCCTTTGGTTCTGTAGGGGTGGGCTGTTGACGAGGGACACGCTGTTACCCTGGAGCTGGCTGTGGCCTCCTGGGGAGGCCTGGCCCTCAGAGACCAGCTGGCCGGGGCATCTGGTGCCTGCACAGGATGGGGCCCCAGGTGGAGCTGGGTCCCTGCAAGAGAAACCAAGCAGGTGCCACAGGTGGGCGCAGCTTGGGGCTGGGGGTGGCTGGTGCTGCATGGGGCCCTGGGGCAGCACAACAGCCTCCCACGTCGGTGGCCGCTCTGTCTGGTGGCCTGGATCACCAGGAGTGGGGGACATGCTCCTGAGCTGGGGTCAAGCTGAGATGCCTGCCTTCCCGTGGACAGAGGCAAGCCGGGCCGTGCAGAACCCGGGTCCCGGCTTCCACCTGTGCTCGTGGGACCATGACGGAGGCGTGGGAAGCCAAGGCGATGTGAGCCGATGTCGGGGGGGCGGACGTGCGAAAGCCAGGGACCCCCAGGCTCCCTGTGGGTGAGGCGGCCGTGGGCTGGCCCAGGGATGGTGCAGGCTGACTGCACGTCGGCTCTTTCTCAGCCTTCGCCCTCCGCGTGTGTGGGCTGACCGCGCAGGACAGCGACAGGCGTCCGGCCCCTCCCCAGGCAGTGCTGTGTGTGGGTGTGGGTTTTCCTGCTCCCCCAACCCGGAACACCCTCACACAGCTGCCGGCCTCTCCCTGGCCCTCCCGCGGGACTGTTCCCCAGGCGCTGTGTCCCAGTGAGCTCACCGGGACCTGCCAGCCCCTGCACCTGCTCTGTTTGGCTGTCCCCTTGGGCGACTCCCTCTCAGAGATGTGACAGCTGCCCAAGTCTCCTCGGCTGCAGACCAGACACTCGCAGGTCCCCAACGCTACCCATGTGCTGACATCCAGACCCCTCCTCATGCCGCGCCCTCCTCTGATCTGGCCTTGGCCCCCGCGTCCCACTGGTGTCCCAGCCCCGGTGTGGCTCTGCTCCCACAGCCACCGTCTGGGCAGGCGCCGCGCAGGGAGAGAGACCACAGAGCCTTGGTCCTGGACACAAGCAGCCCCCTTCATTGACCAAACATTCCAGAACATTCCAGCTGGAGTTACCCCTGCCCCTACCCCAGAACCCCCGACTTAAAGCTGACTCCAGGCTTCTGCTGACCCATCTTGGAGAGGGGCTAGTGCCGACCCTGGCCCCGTCCCTCTGGGGCAGAGCCTGCAGCTGCCTGGGGATCATTCTGGAAAGCCCCCCCAGTCCCAGCTTCCTGGTGGGCCCTAGGGAGCCATGTGGGCTCAGGTGGGGCCTGATTCAAGTTGGGGAATCCTAAAGTGGTTTGACTTCCTGGTGTGTTTAAAATAATCATTTTGCTCTTCACTCGGAAGGGCAATTGCTAAAAAAGGGCCTCCAACAGCCCGGAGACGGCGCTAATGCATATAATTAGCCAGCCTGCGCCTGCGGAGGCGCCTCCTCACTGGGCCCCCCATGGCGGCGTGGAAGCAGCGGCCCCCAGGCCCCCCGCCATTCCCGAGGCCTTGCCAGGGACACAGTGACTCAGATTCAGAGATCATGGAGAAGGCCCCTCTGACAAATCAACGAGCCATGCTGCTGGGGGCAGGGGGAAGCTGGGGACAGTGGCTGACCAGGGCAAAGGGCAGAGCAGGGGCTGCAGGGCCAGGGCCAGGCGGCCGGTCCTGGGGTCAGGACGAGTGAAGGCCAAGAGCTTGGGGCATGTCTGCGCGCTACCCGCGAGTGTCCTGGGTGTCGCCTCCCAGCCTCAGTGTCTCGCTGCAAAACGGGATAGTAACAGAAGATGCGGGCTGAACGCACGTCAAGGACTTAGGCCCATACGGACACATGGCAAATATATGCTCAAGATCGCTGGTCATCATTGTCGCCTCCAGCAAACAAACTGTCTGCACCAAAAAGCTGCAGGAGGCGGAAGCAGAGGCGGAAATAAGGATGACAGCGGCAGAAACCGAGCCCACTGGGTGCCCCTGGGAGGCCCAAGGTGCCGCCCACCCGGCCCAGGGCTTTGGGAAGCGGGCGGCAGGCCCTCCCACACCCCAACCCCAGGCGTGTCCCCAAGTCTGAGGGCCAGTGGACCGTGGCTGGGATGAATGTGGCTCATGGGTTGTCGTGGGTGTGGTGGCTTCAGGCAGGAGCAGGAGGGCTCAGCAGGTCCTCCTCGGCTGTGCAGCCTCCCGGGCCATTAGGACGGGCGGGCCTGGCTCGGGGCAGCCCCCAGGCCCCTCCAGGCCACGTGGGGGTGAGGCTGACCCAGCGCTCTGCCCGAGTGCCTGAGCTGGGTGCAACTCAGGTCACAGGGCGGCCGTGGGGGCCTCACGGGGTCCTTCAGCTCACGGCCTCATGTGGTGCCCGGGAGGGGGCTGGGCAAGGCTCTTTCCTGTCCGACACACGGATCCATGGATCCGAGGTACCCAGGGCTCCCTTCACCCGCCCGGATCAGCCAGCGTGGGGGCGGCAGAACTTGCCGAGGGCCCTGTGTCATGGAAGGCTCGGAGGTGCCCTCCTAGGCAGGTCTTTTCTGTGCCCTGACAAGACGGGAGGGAGCAACTCGCTGCGTGGCAGGATGGAGGGAAGTGTCCCCAGCCCTCCTCGCCTACGTTTGGGGGGGGGGGGCACCTGTGGTGCCGGTGAGCTGGGAAGCACTGCGGCTGGAACCCAAGGTGCGGCTGGAACCCAAGGTGCCGGCCACTGCTCTGAGCCCCACACCCAGCTGCCAGGAGGGGCTCGTCTGTTTAGAAATGAAAGGTCCTGGCGAGGCTTGCGGCTGCGCTGTTCCCCCACTGGCGGCCTTGTGGAGGGAGCCGCCCAGAGGAGAAGGGCTCCCTTCAGGTGTGACTGTGGGGGCAGACGCCTTGTCACTCACCCCCTGCGGGCCGGAGGGGAAGGATCAGGTGCTAGAAGCCAGCAGTGCACAGGGCCGGACGGGCCAGGGGTGACCGCAGCCCCACGCAAAGCCCCCAAATGACAGTGGAGTCACAGAGGCTGAGTCAGAAAGCTTTCTGGGGCCTTGACATAAACTGACGTGGGGGGCCAGGCACTAAGACCCACCTGGGGGAGGGCAGGGAAAGTGGGGTTACATTCCAGAACCTTCCTTCTATCGTGTTTCCCCGAAAATAAGACCTACCCATAAAATAAGCCCTAGCAGGATTTCTAAGCATTTGCACAATAAAAGCCCTACCCCGAAAATAAGACGTAGTGACGGGTGTGGCTACGCAGCGCATCTGCACAACCCATGCATTGTGTCATGGAGCGGTAAAGACGAAGAGCAGCCCTTCTCATCTGCCCCATTGTGACAGCTACTCTCCCAGAGGTGACTGGAAAGGTGCGGGCAGCCCCACCAACAAGGTCGGCTCCCCCTGTCAGGTCCCGGCCATCCTGTGCGTGCTGCAAACTGAGGCTTTGAGGGGAAAATAACACACCCCCTGAAAATAAGCCCTAGGGTGTCTTCTCGAGGAAAAATAAATACAAGGCCCTGTCTTATTTTCAGGGAAACATGGTAGTTCCCTCCCAGCTCAGGGGTGGGGTCTTCTGCTTCTGGAACCTGTCTGTCCTCGGTGGCCCACAGGACACATGCTGAGCCTTTTGACTGAGGGCCTCCCAAATTATTCTCATGTGCGGCTGCAACTTAGCCCTGGGCAGGTGTCCAGAAAACCTCGAGTCCCCTGCAGGCTCCCAGAGAGGCTGGTGTGGACGTGGAGCTGTGTCCTTGGTCCTACTGCAGGGTCGTGTTCTGTTGGCCCCAGATGTGCCTGGTGTCCCCGGGCCCAGCTGAGCCCATTCTGTGGGGGCGGAGGGGGCGCTCTCAGAATCCGGCACCCCCGTCTAAGGCAGCGAGGCTGTGTGGGTGGTGCTGGCGGAGCCCGTGGCATGGCGTCTCCAATGCCAGCACTGCCCGCCTGACACCTCCTCACAGCGGCCTCTGGGCCCAGACCCAGCACCTCAGAGGAAAGAAATCTGAGCCAGAGGGCCGCTCCCCAGTCTAGAATGTCAGACTTGAGGGTCACCCTAGAAAATAACAACGGCACCTACTGCGTGCGGACACCAGGCTGGTGCTTACTGTGCGGAATCTCACAGAATCCTCCCCCTGCCTTGTCAGCAGGAACTGTCAGTATCCCCATCTTACAGGTGGAGACTGGGCCCAGAGCAGGCGAGCGACTTGCCCAAGGCCTCCCAGCTGTAATGGCAGCTGGCACAGCAGAAGCAAGCGGCTGGCTCGAGAGCACAGGTACCCCATTACCACCCAATACCGGCCCCTCCGATGCTGTGGGACCCAGCCAGCCCCCAGGGGGGCACGTGCAGGTTCTGGGTTATTTTAGAACAGTCTCGAAGGTCCTCCTTCCACCTAGAGGGTTTCCAAGATCTATATAAACCGTTGTGTTTTGTGTAGTAAAATACACATAGCATTGAATACACCACTATAGCATTTAGCACATTCACAACATTTTGCAACTAACCACACCACCTCAATCTAGTTCGGGAACACTGCTATCACCCCCAGAAGGAAACCCCTTGCCCGGGGGCAGTGGCTCCTCCCTCCCCTCCCTCTGGCGGCCACTCATCTACTTTCCGTGTCTGCAGATTTGCCTGTTCTGGGCATTTCATACAAATGCAGCCAGACATCACATGGCCTTTTGTGCCTGGCTGTTTTCACGCGGCGTGTCTTCCGGGTTCATCCGAGTTGTAGCGCGTCGGGACGCCGTTCCTTTTTACGGCCGAACGATACGTCATTGCATGGACACGTACGGCTTTTCTAGTCTCCAGCTGTGGACGTTTGGGCTGTTTGTGCCTCACGTCTGTTACGAGCAGCGCTGCTGTGGACGTGCGTGCGAGCTTTTGTCTGAACACTGTCGCTACTTCCTTTGGGGACGCGCTAGGAGGGAGTCGCGGGGCCTGCGGCGGCTCTGTCCAGGCTTTGGGGGAGCTGGCAAACCGTTCCCATTCCCACCCACAGCGTGCAGGGTTCCAGTTTCCCCACATTGCAGCCGACACTTGCTGCTTTCTGTCTTTGCGGTCACAGCTACCAAGAGGGCGTGGTTTGCTTTGCATCTCCTGACGGGCAGAGACGCTGAGCACACGTGAACCTTTTACGGTAAATGCCTGGGGCAGCAACACTGGAGCGGTGGACTTTGGGGCTCAATCCACACGAGCACGGCCAGAGTCCAGGCCAAGACACGCCGGGGGCAGGTCACACTGGCCCTTCCGTGGGCGAGTCACCTTTCACCCGACAGAACACGGAGCACGGGGGCGGGGGGGGCGGGGGGGGCGAAAGGTGGTGGCAGCGCACACGGCATGGCTGCCTTGGGAGACGTACAGCGGCTCCTCAGAGAGTTAAAGGCAGAATTACCACGTGACCCAGCAACGCCACTTTGGGTGGAGACCCAAGCAGACGTCGCACGGCTGCGTTCACCGCAGCACGTCACAGCAGCCAGCAGCGGAGGCAAGCGTGTCCCTCGGCGGGCGACGGGACAAACGAGACGTGGTCCGTCCACACAGAGGAACGTCACTCAGTCACAAAAAGGAAGGAGACTCTGACACAGGCTGCAACTTGGATGGACCCCGAGGACGCTCTGCTTCGCGAGATGAGCGGTCGCAAAAGGCGCCAGGGCCAGGGGAGGCGGGTGGGGAGCTAGAGTTGCAGTCTGGGAGGATGAGGAGGTTCTGGAGATGGCTGGTGGTGACGGTCACACACTAATCTGAACATCCTCACCAGCACTGAAGTGTACATTTAAAAATGGCTAAGATGGTAAATTTTATGTTATGTGTGTTTTACCATGATTAAACATACACCTATCATTTTAAAAAGGCAAAGGCAGGGCCTATGGCTTGCCCACCAGCCCCACGAGCAGCTGTCTGGGCCTCTGCGCCATCTGTGGGGGGCTGGCGGGGGGCTGTTTTCCAGGGACTCAGAGGATCGAATGCAAACGCATACAAGGTGCCCGGCATGAGCTGCCGGGAGGTGCGGGCGCCGGCTTGGCGGGGCGTGCTGCGGTCCTCCTCCCACTCTCACGCTGCCTGCCCCACGGAGGGGTGACTGTTCCCATGGCATGGCTGCAGGGAACATCGGGGACCTGGGGACCATGCCAAGGGCAGGCAGGTTCCTGTGGGATAGAGCACAGCTCCGGGCACGAATACGGGGCTAAGGTTTCACCTGAGCACCCCCAGTTCCTGCTGTGTGGCCACAGGCACTTTGTTGCCCTCTCTGTCCCGCACCAGGAAGGAAAACAAGCAGCGTCTCCCGGGCTGGTGCGGTGACCAGGTAAGAGTGCAGAGACCTCGGGGGCCTTGGGGAGCCCCCGGCCCAGCACATCACTCGGGGCTGGCAGTGGCTTGTCCACACTTGGTCACCTGCTGACGGGACAGGGTCCTCACATTGCCCTGTGTATCTTCCCACCTGTGCATCTCTTTCCCACCCAGCAGCTCGGGCCTGGGGCCTGCCTCTGCCAAACCCTCGTGGAACTGCCAGCGGGGACCAGACAGCTCCTCACCCTCCTGGGCCCTGCTGCGCAGTGACACCTCTGGGCTATGTGGCCTCTCTCTGGGACAGGCTGGGCGTGGAGCTCTGAGCATTTCCCTCCAACCTGTGCTTCCTCCCTCTGGCTCACTCGCCTGGGCAGAAAGGCCCAAGGAAGTCTCTCCTAGATTCTTTGGCCAGTTATTGAGAAAGTGGGTGTGCTGAACTGAAATTTCTATCGCAGCAGCTGCTCTTAGGAATGTGACAGTTCCATAAGGCAGGGACTCCCACACTGTGCAAGATGCATGTGCTTCCGGGTGTCAGTAGGCAGGACTGCCCTGTACAACCGCATAGGTTGTTCACTGCACAAGGGTGTCTGCTCGAGTCCAGTCTCTGCTCTGCTCTCCATGCTGTGCTCAGCCACTGGCATGCCCGCCCAGACGGCGTCTTTTCCAGTTTGCACAAAGGTACTCATGGGCTCCCAGAGGCGGCCTGTCACCCAATGCCTTAAATCTGTGGGCAGAACTGTGGGTCTGTGTGCATTTTCCTAGAGAGAGGGTCCCTGGTCCTCACAGATTCTAAAATAGAGTCACAACCCAGGAAGAGGCCCAGAGCCCCTCTACGAGGGGGGCAGGCCCAGCTGGGTGAAGCCAGCCCCGACACGGTCCATTTTCCACGCAGCAAAGGGGGCGTTGGGTGCGAATGGCCAATGGCGCAGCTGCCGTGGAAACGAGTTTGGAGGTTCGTCAGTTACACACGGAACTACTGCATGGCCCAGCAATTCCACTCCTAGCTTCGTCCCCAAAAGAACCGAAGGCAGGACGGCGAACCAATACGAACACACCGACGTCCACAGCAGCGTCCTCACGACAGCCACGAGGCGGACGGCAACCCGGCGGCCAGCGGCAGACGAATGGATAAACGGATGGCGGCACAGCCAATGACGGAACATCACTTGGACGAAGAGGGCATGGCGCCCGGACACGTGCTACGCTATGCGTGACCCTCGAAAACGTTACGCGGAGTGAGAGAAGCCAACACGAAGGACCGCACACTGCCTGATTGTGTTTATGTGAACGTCTAGAACAGCAAACTCTCAGAGAGAGAAAGTGGCCTGGTGCTTGCCAGACGCGGGGGAGGGGGAGCAGGCGCGACTGCCAGATGCGGGGGAAGGGGGAGCGGGCGTGACTGCCCGCGGGTTCGGGCTCCTTCTGGGCTGGGGGGACTTGCTCAGGAGTTGGAGGAGGTGACGGCTACGCAGCGCTGTGACTGTGCCAGGTGTCCCCGTGTGATAAAGTCGTAAATTTTATGTTACGTATGTTTTACCCCTATTTTATAAAAAAGGCAATCAGTACAAAGGCTCAGATACGGAACTCCTAGGTACAAATTCAACATCCTTGTCCCAGCATGAGAACCGCTGAAAACCCCCAGCCCAGCTCCGACCACGCCCCCGCCCGCGCCGCCCGCTCTCCTGGCGCCCCCTCTGCCGCACGGCACCTCCCTCGTCCCCGACAACCTGCTCTCGTAAGCTTTCCTGTTGTGGTTTGTGTATGTCTGTTTTTTGAGATGGGTTCACGCAACGTAAAACTCACACTTTTAAAGTACGCAACTCAATGACACTTAGTATATCCAGTGTTGTGTGACCACCACCTCGAAAAGAAACCCCACACCCGTCAACAGTCACTCCCCACTGTGCCCTTTCCCGGCCACGGGCGAGCACCACGCTGCTTCCTGTGTCTGTGATTCGCCTGTTCTGGACATTTCGCATCAGGGGACCACGCCCCCTTGGGGCCTTTCTGTCTGGCTTCTCTCACTCAGCCTCACGTCTTCCACACCACTCACGCTGTGGCACGGCCAGGGCTCCGGTCCTTTCCACGGCCAAGTGGCGCTCCACCGCGTGGATGTTCGTGAGTGTTCCACGGGAGCCTCGCCTGGCTCCTCTCGTCCCGGCCCGTGCCTCTCTGTGCAGGAGTACTGAGCCGGGCGCCGCCCTAGTGGGTATCGACGCCTTGAATCCCTGCTCGCCCCTGGGAGGCAGGTGCTGTCAGCACCCCGCTCACTGTCAGGAACTGTCCTGGAGGGCCCAGGTCAGGACACAGGGTTGGGATGTGGCCCCAGGTGCCCAGCTCTGTGGAGTGTGCTCAGCCACTGAACCAGGCTGGCTTCTGACAAATGTCAGCTGGATCAAAGAAGGACCATGTCCTAGGACCGCTGGGCAGGCCCGAATTGGTGACTGCTCTAGCTTGTCATCTCTCCCGTTAGCTACGGCGACGCACAGCTCATCAGTTGAGGTGGCCCCTCAGACGCTCCCAGGAGCACAGAATTGAGTGAGGACACAGTGAGGCGGGGGCTTGACACCTGCCCGAGGGGCTCCCCTAGACTGTCCACCTCACCGAAGGTGTAGTTCAGGCCTCAGAGCCACTTTGGGCCGAGAGAGATGACAGTCCGTGAGGGCAGGGACTGCTGGGTGTCACTGAGTGAAACCGCCTACAGGAAGGGCCCCAGGGACACATCCCACAGGTACGCCTGTTCTTTCCCTCCCTCCAGTATCCGACAGTCCATCCACTGTCCACCCGATGTGTGCTAGGTCAGCTGTGAGGTCGAACGTTGCGCTAGGTGCGGGGGAATGCCCAGCGCTGCCTTCGAGGGCTGCGGCGTTCAGCAGGAGGATGGCCAACCAGGGGCGCCCAGGCCGGCCCTGCAGCAGGGCCATGCGCCCTGCTCTGTAGGGGCATGAGAGGTTCAGGTGGGCAGCCCAGGGCCTTCCGCCAGCAGCAGCAGGGCCCAGGCACTCTGGGGGTTGGGAGCCTGAGAAGAATGGGGAAGGAGCCCCAGGCCTTGGTAAGCCAGGGGAGGACACGGCTGCTGGCTGGCGACCCCAGGGAAAGGGCACAGGCCACAATGGACACACAGCTCACCCGGGGCTAAGTGACGGAAGGGGGCTTGGTGGGGGCAGGGCCTGAAGCCAGCAGCTCCACAGGGGCCCTACTCTCTGCAGGACACCAGCTACTGCCCAGGCGTCTGGACACGCCCAGCGCCCACACTGGCCCAGGCCATCGGGCAGCACTGCACCTGCCCACCCGGGACCGGGGACCCTGCCCAAGCCCCGCATCCTGGGCTGAAGCCCAGCCGTGCCTGCTGGTGGGCACCGGCCCAGGAGGGCTCCCAGCCCCACGGCCTCGCTGCTTGGCTTTGCGCCGAGGCCACCCACGTGCTCGGAAGCAGGAGCAGCTCGCAGAGCTGGGGGCTGGGCCAGCTGGAAATGGCAGGGTGCGGCCAGGCTCGTCGTGCCTCTTGCTTTGTTAAAGTTCAAGTCTGTTGGACTGAGCTGAGCGTGAGGCTTGGTCTAAAATAAAACCAGGGCTGCGTCAGTGTGTGGGCTGGTTCTGTGGGCTGGAGGCCGGCTCCGCAGCTGATGAAGTGCGGCTGTGCGGCCCGGGGCCATCTCCACCCAGGTGGCCGAGCCATCCCCAGGGAGCCGGCCACCACCTCCTGGGAATCCCAGGGGCAGAATGGCCGCCCGAGCAGAGGCCGAGTGTGGACCCACAGGGCCTTGGTGAGCCCACCGCTAGGGGCCCCATCCCACGCTTATCCCCATCAGCCCCTGGGGTTCCCGCCTGCCCATGCCCTTTAGGGTGGCTTCGGGGACAGGCGCCCCAGACTTGGCTTCCATTTCTTATGCAGGGAACTGCGGGGTTAGACCAGAGCAGAGGAACCTTCCTACCCAGGGAAATAAACACGGCCCTTTCAGAGCCCCTCTGAGAGCCGGGCTGTGCTGTAAACCAGCTGGAAGAGGGGCCTCCGGGAGGGGCCGGGAGGAGCGGGGGCGTGGCCTGCCACTGTCCTTTTCCTCCCTCGGGGCTCCCAAGCACTGGGATTCTGGGGACACAGTCTGAAAATGTCTGGGTTCCCTGAAGCCTCGTGGGACAGTCGCTGCCAGGCACCCACTTGATACCAATCCTCCATCCCTCTCTCGGGCTATGATCTTGATGATGTTTGGGTAGCAATGCCCCCAGAGTCTATGTGACACAATTCTAACCCAGTGAGATGCAGACGCCTATCTGCTGGGGATTTCAGTAGAGACCAGCGTTTCTAACAGCGACGCAAACCTGTCACTTTTTGTGGCCTTCTTGCCTGGGGTATGGATGTGAAGTCTGGACCTTCAGCAGCCGTCTTATGACACGGAGGTTACAGCCAAGAGAATTTAAGCTATGGAATTCTTGACTTGTTGAACTTATACCTTTAACTACTGACCTCTAGATTTAAAGATAGAATAACCTCTAATTTTTATAAAAGCTGTTTGCTTAGGTCATCTTCCATGTGGAAGCCAGTCCCTAATTGACAACCCGGGGACGGTATTGTTCAGCTTACAGTTTCCATGTCCCTGAGCCCGCGGATGCTGCTTTCCTTTCCTTGCCCCCCCAGCCCTGATGAGGAGTCGGAGGGATCCGTCACCAATCAACCCCGGCTCTTCAGGAGCACTGGGCCCAGACCCACCGCCCGGCCGGGAGCAGAAAGCCAGCCCTCAGGGACCTGCGGGGGTCTGTGCTGTGCGCCAGGGCCAGGCTGTGCACATCGCTCCCTCCACCCCCACTGGGAAAACCAAGCGAGGACTCCTTATGGACACACCTCCCTGCACACCCCCACCGCTGGGCCCCTGAGGATGCGCCGGCACGACTGGCCGGGCGTGTCACACTGACCGCATTTGCTGAGTGTCAGCTGGCCCCAGAGGCTGCTCACAGCTTGGAACAGGGGCAGGCAGAGGAGATGTGCCCAGGTGGCCTGGGCCGGGGGAGGCGATGAAGACACAGAAGGCCAGAGGGGCCGCCTGGTGGGGTGGTGGGACCCGGGAGGTGCGCGGCGGTGGGGAGGGCGGGGAGGTGCTCGGGTAATGCCACAGGTGGGGCGGCAGGGCTCAGGGAGGCTGGTGGCGCGGCAGAGCCAGTGTCAGGGCCTTGGTGCTTGTCCCGTGGGTGGTGGGCAGACGGGAAAGGGTTTCCGGGGCTGGCAGGTGGCAGCTGGGAGGATTAGGGGAGAGGATGAAGCTAGGACACTCGCAGTAGTCCAGGGAAGTCGTGTGGCTGCGCTGGGCTCCCAGAGCTTCTGTCCAGCCCAGATTCAGGTCTGAGCAGCTAACATACCCCCAGACTGCCTGTTGGGGGGAAGCCCCCAGGACTAGTATGGTGGTCCCCAAAAAGATGTGTCCTAAGCCCTGGAACCTGTGGATATGACTGTATTTGCAAAAAGTCTTTGTAAATATAATTAAGGATCTCAACATGAGATGACCCTGGATTTATGGTGGCGGTAAATCCAACGACAGGTGTCCTCAGAAGAGACGCTCAGACGAGACACATGGAGGCACGTGAAGACACAGCAGAGAAGAGGACACAGGGCAAGGAACACTCGGAGCCCCAAGAAGCTAAGAGACAAGGAGAGACCTTTCCCTAGAGCTTCTGGCGGGAGCGTGACACTGGCTCACACCTTGTCTGCTGCCCAGTGAAACCAGTTTCAGACTTTGGCTTCCAGGACTGTGGCGGAACAAATTTCTGCTGCTGTTTCAACCCACCCAGGATGTAGTAATTGGTTGCGGCAGCCCCAGGACACGCCTGATGCTGGGTGGCGTGGAGAAAGGTTGCTGGGCCCTGCCTCAGTCCCCCAGAGGCCCCGGAGGACAGGGACTGTGTGTGGGGCCAGGCCTGGCTCAGCCCATGTCAGCCCTGAATCCAGGTAACAGAGGCCCGAGGGGTGGCCTTCAGGAGGCGTTTTATGGGGCTCCCTGCCCCTGGTGGGATTGTACATTGAGCGGGCAGGTGAGAGACCCCAGAGAGTCACGAAAGAGTGATTTCAAAGTCACTGACTCTCTTGCAGATGGGCGTTACTCAACCATCTGGTCCCAGGGCCAACACGCCCACGGGGCGGGAGGGTTGTGGTGAGGATGAGGGGCAGAGAAGAGTGGGGATCCAGGGGTCACTGTCGTCTCCCCACGGCTGAGGTCTGAGGGGGGCAGGAGTCCGGAGTCACTTCTGCCCACTGGGCCCAGCAGCCCTGCCTGTGGACACAGCCAGCAGGCCACACAGAGTCCCCGGAATGCCCGTTCTAGTCTCTGGGCGCTGGCGCCCTCCGGACAGCCTTGCCAGGCCTGCCCTGGGATTAGCCGACAGTGACCTGGGCGGTCTCGGGATCTGAGGCCCCGCCTTTGTCTCGAGGGGCTGGGTCCCCAGACACCCCCTGCCCAGGCCTCCTGTAGACGGCAGGCGGGCCCCTGCGCCAGGCTCCACGTGGGGCGGATCATGGCGGGCAAATGGCTCAAGTGCCATCTGAGTGTGCGTCCACGCCCTGAGCTGGTGTGAAGGAGGAGGCTCCCACGGTCCCATGGAATGTGTGGCCCCCTGGTCAGAGTGGAGCTCTAGCCAGAGGGAGGGAGCTGGGACGACCTGGGGACACTTCCAGCGCAGGAAGCAAGTGGCAGAGGCGGAGGCCAGTCACTTTTGTTCCAGCGCTGGAGGGTCTGTACGGTTTCCCTGGGGCTCTGCCCGCTCCAGCTGGTGGCGATGTGACCCGCCAGCCCCAGGGAACGGCCTGGCCCTGGGGTATGAGGACAGTGCTGGGTGCAGTAGGAGGAGGGCACAGGATGGTGGCGACCGTCCATCAGAGCGCAGGGGCACCCCATAGTGTTCTCAGGGGCACCTGCCACCCGCCCCCCGCTATTGAAACACAGCCAAGAACAGGATGTCGGCAAGGAAGTCTCGGGGGCCGTCCAGTGGCCGTCACAAACCCGGCACTCGCACGCTTTCCTCGCAGGATGCTGTGCCCCTCCCTCGGGCCGACCGACCTCCCAGGGAGCTCCGACGGCACGGCTGACTGGGTCCTCGGCGCACGGCAGCAGAAGCAGGAGGTCAACGCGGGAGGAAGGGCCACAGACGCAAGCCCACCGGCAGGCAGAGGACAGGCAGGAGGCAGGGCCGCGCACAGCCGGCCCCTGGGTGCAGGACACCGGATGCCGGGGCCGCTGCGAGCAGGCTCTGCCCAACCCGCTGTCCGGCGCAGCGCAGCCCTGCACACAGTCGGCCAGACGGCTGGCCGTGGATTCCTTGAAACACTGAATGATGCTCTCCATTGAAAGAAGGTTGAACAAAAGAAGACCATCTTAGGAGATTCCATCCCCGGTGAGGGCAGGACTCTGTGTTTGGGTGTCCGCGACGCTGCCGCCTCACGAGGGTCAGGCCACACGAGAAACTCATTAGTACATGAATGAATGAATGAATGAACATGGGCAATCTCAGGCCGGTGCCTCCTCACTGCCGGGCTCTGGTGTGGGGACCAGGCACAACGTGGGCCTGACTCGGGTCCACACTTTTCTTGTCTGGGCTGAGGAACGAGCCCCAGCGGGCCTGGGCGGCTTATACAACAGACATTATCGCCTCACGGTCCTGGGGCTTGACGTCTGAGATCAAGGTCCCTGTGGGGTGGTTCTGTGCAGGGCTGCGGGGGACAATCTGCCCCAGGCCTCTTCCCGGTTCCTGTGTTTGCTGACGGTGACTGGAGCTCCCTGACTGCAGAGGTGCCAGCCGGGTCTCTGCCTTCGTCTCCTTGTGTGCACGTCTATGTCTGAATTTCCCCCTTTTACAAGGTCACCAGTCCTGGATCAGGGCCCAGCCTACTCCAGTGTGACCTCATCTTAACTAATGACATCTGCAGTGACTCTATTTCCAAACGAGGTCTCGCTCTCAGGTACCAGGGGTTACGGCTTCAACATAGGGATGTGGGGGGCGCAGTTCACCCCGCGACAGTGAGATGCAGGCACGCTGGCCTTATACCCTGCCCCCAGGCCACAGTTCCTCGGCAGCGGTGGGTCCCACCCTCCTCTGCAGGACGACCACCAGCAGCAGGCAGGGCGCCGTGGGCCTGCCCAAGGCGACGGGCTTCAGAGCGGTTCTGCCAGGCGGGGAGCCCGAGCCAGGTCCCAGGCTGGCCGTCACACACGCTCTTTCATGCTAACCCTCGCGCCTTCCTCATTCGAGAACCTGCGTGACGCAGAGTCTGACATGCACGGGATGGCGGCAGCTGCGACTTTACGGTTAGTGACCAGAGGAGGCACTGGTGCCGGGCACGCCCGGAAATGTTTCCCAACACCCCTCTGGAAAGATCCCAGGACTGAGCTTTTAAAACATTTTTAACTGCAATAAGTACACAAAACCTAAAATTTACCACCTGTTGGGTGCACAGCTGAGCGGCATTAAATGCATTCACATTGATGTGCCACCGTCACCGCCACCCGTCTCCAGAGCTCTCTCCTCTTCCCAAACTCAAACTCTGTCCCCATTAAACCCTCACTCCCCATCCCTGCCCCTGGCCCGGCACCCCCACTCTACTTTCCGCCTCTGTGGATGTGACGACCCTCGGGACCACCTTCAATGTCCCCTGCAGCACTGCGTCTGCCTCCCGCGTCTGGCCGACTCACTCGGCACGATGTCTTTAAGGTTCCTGCACGTCGCCGCGTGTGTCAGAACTCCCTGCCTTTTTAAGTCCAAATAATACTCCATCGTATGGATAGATCCCGTTTTGCTTCTCCGTTCACCCATGATGGGCACTGGGGCAGGGCTGGCTCTTTACCTGAGAACACCTGTCCCTTCCAGCCAGCCCTGCTGTGCCCCTAAATTTCCCACGCCCACTGGCAACGGGAGGAAGCGGTATCCACTCGCCCTAGACTGATGATCCTTGGCATCACCAAGAAGGTGGACAGCTGATGGTGCCAGCTTGGCGGCTCCTGAGTGCGCCGTCCTGGCCTGGTCACACCGCGGCAGGCTGTGAGCTGACAAGCACAGGGTCAGCTAATGGACGGTTCTGCAGGGGGCCACAGGCCAAACCAGGGACACCTCCTGGGACAGCAGGCTGGCGCGGCAGAGCTAGCGGGCACTGAGAGATGCGCCAGGGCTTGGAGTTTGCTTTCCAAAGTGTCTGAGGGCCCAGTTTGTAGCCTTAAGCAGTATTTTTCACAGAGGGGCCACTGCAGCCCTACAAGGGACATCTGGCCATGTTGGCAGACAGTTTTGGTTGTCACAACTAGTGTTGCCACTGGTGTCTTGTGGGTAGAGGCCAGGGATGCTGCCAAACATCGTACACTGCACAGGACAGTCCTCCACAGCAAAGGACTGACCGCAAGCCAAGCAGCGCCTGCAGCCCCCAGAGCTGGAGGAGGCAGGAAGGACCCTCCCCTGGAGCCTACGGGGAGCGTGACCCGGCTGACGCCTTGGTTTTGGACTTGTGGCCTCCTGGACTGTGAGAGAATCATCACTGCCTGCTGCCCAGTCTGTGGTCACTGGCTGTGGCAGCCCCAGGGGACCACGCAGGCCGCGCTCTGCCCTGCTCAGGGCCCACAGCCCACAGGGCTCCGGCTCTCTGGCTCGGCAGGTGTCTGGAACTCCTCTCCCCAGCACCTCTGTGCTAAGCAGCCCCCTGACACTCCCTAGGGCACGGACCCAGTGGCCCAGGAAATTCTGCAAACGACTCAGAAGTCATGTGGGCCACAGCAGCCACCCCTGCACACTGGTTCCTAAAGAAGTGGCTTCATCTGATAAACTCATGCGGCATTCCTGCCCGAAACCCATCTGCATTTCCAGTGAGCGTTCTCGTCAGTCCCCCGGGCAGCACAGCCTCAGTTTCCCCACTGCCAGGGAGAGAGGCAGGTAATGTTTCTGGGGAGGGGGGGCGTCTCTAGGATCTCAGGGGTGACGGTACTTCCACTTGGAGATCCCGGCAGGAAGGGGGTCCCCAAGGACGGCTGACTGATCCAGCTCGTGAGAACTGGAACCAGGCGAGCGGGGTGGGGGGCGGGGGGATGGGGCAGCCTCTCTGGGTGGACGAGGAAGAGGAGCAGAGCCCAGACTGCCCAGCCCAGCACCAGCCAGGCTCCCTGGGAGCTGCAGTCTGATGGCCGGGCAGCCCCGAGTTCGGGGGATGCTGTGCTGGAGAAAGGCACGGTGAAGGATGTGCAGCTTGTGATGCCGTAAAATACGTACTTGCTCTTCCTCCCGTTTCCTGCAGACGACTGCTAGAATCCTGGGAATCTCCAAATGACATGAGTATGCTAATGAGATGACTGATGGCTGGCACCCCGAGGCATCTTCAGGTTGGGGGCCGGTCACTGGGAAGACCAAGCCGCGATTGGAGGGTTGGGACCATCAGTCCCACTCCCTCAACCTCCAGGGAGGGGACAGAGGCTGAAGGTTGAGCTGATCACTAAGGGTCAAAGGTCTCTTTTTCCTGACAGCCTCTGTTCCTGGCCTCCGCTCCTGCCCTACTCGGCATGGCCTGGGCCGGCCCCAGAGCCTCGTCCTCACTGGCTCCCGGGACAGGCTGGGCAGCCTCAGCCGCCCACGCTCTCTCCTGGAGGGGCGCCTGCCCCGAAGCCCACCATGGAGCTGTCCTGACCCCAGCCTCAGTTTCTCACCCGAGAGCAGCTCAGCAATGGCACGCCCTCTCAAGGCCACTGTGATGGCAGGATGGGGGATTTCGCACGGCCCTTCGCACAGCGCCCTGGACCCGGCGTGTGCTCAGTTGACACGGCGCCCTAGACCCGGCATGCACTCAGTTGACACGGCGCCCTGGACCCGGCGTGCGCTCAGTCGACACGGCGCCCTGGACCCGGCGTGCGCTAAGTCAACAGCTGCTGTCCTGTTTCTTTTTTCTGACACCAAATACATCGTTCCAACAACATCGACCAATTCTCCAGTTCTCTGACACTAGCTGGGCGTCCCGTGGCTCAATCCAGTTCCGACTCCAGCTCCCCGAGTGAGCGCAGACCCCACAGCTGAAGGCCTAGTCCCTCAAGACTGTCCCCACACCTGCCTGACGCCAACCTCAGGTGGCCACGCCCCTGCCGGCCAGCCAGACAGGCGAGGGCTCCCACACACCGTCGCTTCGGGAATCCACTAGACCCTCTTGCGAGACTCAGCAAAGTGCCTTACTTAGGATGGCCACTTAGTAATAAGGACACACGGGAGAGATGCCTGGGGCAGGGTGTGGGGGCACGGAGCTTTCAGCCCCCTCTGGGGTGCCACGGCCCGGACGCTCCCCTTGCCTCGTGGCTTCAGCCCTGCAGTGGCGGCTCCGGTATGCAGCCACGACTGATGCCATTGCCGGCCAGTGGCCACTGAGCGCTGTCTCCAGCCCCTCCCCCGAGCCTCTAACCCCCTCATTGTGGGCTGGGCTTTTCTGGTGACCGATCCCCTCATCCTGAAGCTATCTAGGGCCTCCCCCCAGAGCCAGCTCATTCATATACAAAAGACACTAAATTCCAAAGGCTGTAGGAATTCTGGGGACAAAGACCAGATGTGGACTTCTTTATTCCACAGCTGTCGTCTGCCCAGACGCCCGGCCTCACTCGCAGAACGAGACCCTCCCTGGTTTGAGGGTGCCTCCTGGACACTTGCTGGCCACGGTGGGGGGTGCTGCTGCCCCGCTGGCCTCTGCGGCTGGGGCTGCCTGGCCCCTCCCTGGGCCTGGTCAAGGGAACACACATTGTGCGCCTCCCAGCAGCCCCTGAGGTCCCTCCAGCTGCAGACACTTCTGGCCAGCTCTGTGCTTGCCGCGTGACAGTCGAGATGCTTTGTGGCCCAGGCCCCCAAACCTTCTCCTCGGCCCCTCTGTGTGCTTCCTTACAAATCCAGTTTTATCAAAGGGCGCTGCTAAGCCAGTCTGGCAAGAACCGCCCCCCCCATATCTGACCAGGTTCCTTGTCCCCCACCATCCCCAGGGCATGTCCAGTCGCCCCGGCCTGCCTTCAGCCAGCGTCCCCTCACCCCTGCTGTTGCCCTTGTTGCTTCCATCCGGGGACCTGCTCCCTGCTCCTTGGCTGTGAATTCCCGAGTGTCCCTGCTGTGTTAGGAATGAAGCCCCGTTCCCTCCTGAGCTTTCTTGCCCCTACGTCCTGGTCGCAGCAGTCCTCCATAAAACCTTTCTCGCTTAACTTCTGCCCAGCTCTGTCCAGTCACCACACGGGTGCGGCACAGAGCAGGTGCCCCGCGGCTCTGGCCGAAGAGTGCGTCTGCGTAAACAGTGACTTCCCCACCTCGAGGAAGGGGCAGACCCACTGTGGACAGAAAAGCAACTTCTCGGGGATCCCGCTTGAATGAATAGCTGACTTGAAAGACTGAGCTCTTGCTCTCTGTCATTGTCTTCCAAATGCCCATCATTGCTGCTAAAGGGACACCCGGCAGAGTACCCAGAACTGTTTAGACAAGCAAGACAGGGCATTTCGAAGCTCTCAAACCCCCGTGAGCCCCAGTCTGGGGAGAAGGAGAAGCTCACCAGCGATGAACTCCCAGGACTGGAAATGTCCTGTCTCCCTGCCAGCCGCACAGAATACCCTAGAAGGCGGAGAGCGTGGGCAGCGTGGCTGGCATGAGCATCCTCGAAGTGGCCTGGCCTGGGTGTCAGAGGTGCTGAAGACCAGGGCCTGTCCCGGGCAGGTGTGGTAGCCCCCACCCTCATTCTACCTTCCTCCCCAAGGACGGCAGGTGGGGACTCCCTGTGTCCTGGGTACGCTGTGTCCGGACACCAGCCCCCTTGAGTGGGGGCTGCCCCTACCACTTGCCTTCTCTCTGCCTGAAATCACTGCTCTCATTTTTCTCCCATAGCTACAATCTTTCTGAAGAGAGCCTGGGACACACACACACACACACACACGAGACCATTTCCAGCAACTGACGGCTAGACCCCCCTTCCCACTAGACGCCCTGATCCCTGGGAGGGGACTCTGCTTCCAGGACCCCCCAGCCTGTGTCCTGTCCCGTCTTCCCCTCACTTCCCGGCTCCGATCTCAGCACACCCACCACTGGGCGCTGTTCCCGCAGCAGCACCTGGAGCTTGGCGGGGGGCCGGCCAGGAGCCTGTGCAGGGTCCCGGACACGGAGCCGCTCTGTGCCACGGCTGTTTGCACATCTGTCCCTCCCCTTCCAGAGTCCTCAAGGTCAGGCTTGGTCACTTCTCGTCCCCTTTAGGAGAAGCTAACTGGTGCCAGCTCCACCTTTGCTGCTGAGATCGGAGGTTGTTGTGGGTTGAAAGGCGTCCCCCAGAAAGGTATGTCTGTGTCCAGCTGGGCATGGTGGCTCGTGCCTGGGTCCTAGCGCTTTGGGAGGCTGAGGCAGGATTACCTGAGCCCAGGAGTCCGAGACCAGCCTGGGTAACACAGTGAGATCCTGTCTGTACAAAAATAGAAAATTAGCTGGGTGTGGTGGCACCCACCTATAGACCCAGCTACTCACGAGGCTCAGGCAGAAGGGGTGCTCCAGCCCAAGAGTTCAAGGCTACAGTGAGCTAAGACTGCACCACTGCATTCCAGCCTGGGCGACAGAGTGAAACCGTTCAAAAAGGAAAAAAAAAGAAAAGAAAAAAAGGATATGTCCACGTCCTAACCTCCAGAACCTGTAAATACGACCTTATTTGGAAATGGTCTTTGTAGATGTGATCGAATTACAGGAGGTCATTTAGGTAGGCCCCAATCCAACGAGGTGGAAATCTGGACACGCCGGGAGGAAGCAGCCAGGTGAAGACAGATGCAGAGGTTGGTGCTGCTGCCACGAGCCAAGGATGGCCGGAAACTCCCGCGAGCTGGAAGAAGCTGGGAGGAGGGGTGAGGAAGGGTTCTCCCCTGGGCCTTTCAAAGGGAGCCTGGCCTGCTCACACCTCAATTTCAGACCTCGACCCCAAACTGTGAGCGACTGTGTTTCTGTTGCTCCAGCCACGTGGCCTGTGGGACCCTGTTACAGCGGCCCTGGGAGACTGGTTCCAGCACGGCTGTGCACACAGGGCGCCCGCCGGGCAGGCCCACGCCGACCACACCGGCACGGGGCCACTGCCGACCTGCAGAAATACTCCCCACAGACCTCGGCCAAGGGAGCCCTCGAACTACCTGGTGCTGTGAAACAAACGACTCAACGTGGACCCAGCACGAGGCCCCGCTTGGAGGAGGGGCCCGGCTCCCGCGTGAGTGCGCCGGCGAGCGCAGCCCTCCTTTCGAGTTTATTCTGACTCTCTCACCCAAGCCCGTGACCAGACCTGTCTCCCTAACGTATGCCCCCTTAAGTATGGGGACTTCACGGCCCAGAAAGGTGCTCCGATCTATTCAGGAAGTGGAGGCCACCTGCTTGCTCTGCGCTGGCTGGACAGCAGCCTACGAGGACGCCTTGCTGACGTGTGCACAGCAGGGTCGCTGCCGCGGTCATCGCCGCAGGTGCTCAAGGCAGCAGGAAGAGGGGCAGCCCGGGGCTGTGGCTCCCCCCTCAGCGGCCGGGGCTCTGCTGGGACGTGACCTACCCCAGGGAGTAGGGGAGCCCAAATGGAACCCGTGGTCCGGCATCCGGGCACAGGGCTATGTCCCCTGCCTGGAGCTGCCTCATCCGGCCAGCGAGAAAGAGGGGACTTCCAGTGCTGCTGGCGTTGACAGCCCTTGGACAGTTCACACCAACACAGAGGGCAAGGACAGAGCCACAGTGTCCGCGTCAGTCTCACCACATCGTGACACTCGGGCTCCCATCGGGCAGGGGCTCGCAGAGGAAGACGCCGAGACAACCTGGTCTCTCTCTCCCTCCCAGACGCTTCCGGTGTAATGGCAAAGGTCGCCACCTCCGAGTGGCGCCTGCGAGTTACATTCATGAGACCACCCACGGCCCCAGACACAGGCTCGGAAACTGCAAAGGAGCTCGGCCACCGGCCTTCCCGCTCATCCTCGGCCGGGACTGCCGGGCAGACGCCCTCCTAGCCAGGTTGTGGACGTTCTGCGGTACCTGCCTCGGTCCCCACTTCGCCGCTGCGCCCCTCCCCTAGTTCTCCGCATCTGGGCCCCGAGCTAACATCATCGCTCAGTTCTTAGCCCGTCTACCAACTCGGGATCTGGAGCCACACGCGAGCGACGCCGTGGACGTCTTGATTTTTCCTTCTTAACAAGGCTCTAACCCCACAGATAGCATTTTCACAGATTCGTGACGACGGCAGAGGGACGCGCTTTTCCTTGGAGAGACAGATCCTGGTAAAGAGGAATGGGGGTCAGTGACGCAGCATTTGCCAAGGCTGGGGACACCCCTGCCCCGGCGGTGTGCAGGCAGGTGCGTCCACAGCGGGGGAGGGCTGGCGTCTGTCCGAGGCCAGCTGTGCTCCAGCCACCCTCCTGTGTCACAGGGTCTTTGCCACTTTTTCACAGCCTGAGGACGGGGGGACAGTGTGCACCACTGCCAGGGCCCGGGAGGGAGGAGAGGGGCCCTCCCCCGCCCCCCCAGACCTCAGCCCAAGACACCCCCTGGGTCACCGAATACCGTCCTCCCGGGGGCTTCAGCAGGGGTCTACCAGGTTGCTGGATGTGCATCTGTGACTTGTCCTCACTCTGTGTGCGTCAGTGTTCTTGCTGGGGGAAAGGCCAATACAGAAACTCCCTTTCTGTTGCCCGTGACCTGCTTCTTTCAAGCTCGTGAGAGGCGCACAGAGGTTCTTTCCCATGGTCTTGGGAGGGAGTCCTGGGCCCCTCCCCTCTGCTCTGTGTCCTGCCCGCCCCCCACTCCCCGCCCAGCCATCGTCCTCAGCCCGTCCCCGCCCTCCAGCCAACGGCCAGTCTGCCTTGAGCACCGCAGACGGGCAGTGGGAGCCCGACCTCCCACTTTAAACTTGTGGACAGAATTCTCAGAAACCCTACTCCATCTAGACCGTTGTATCTGATTTTTGCCCCGAACATCTGGGCTTTGAAAGTCATCCTGTTTCCTAGATGCAATTTCCCCCAAACTTTAGCATTTGGTACCACTGCCATGATTCTTGCCCTATTGCCCGAGTTCCATATATATTATTATTTCCTTGGAGTGATTCAGGATTTTTGTACTCAAAAACACTCACCTCCACCAAAGCCAGAGCTTTAATTACACAAGGGTGCGCTGGTTGGTCTTGTGCTACACACTAAAATAAATATGTCCCCTCTAAACGAAGATGTGGACTCGGTGCCACTCAGGATCACCTCTGGGCCCCACGGGGACAGGTCATCTCTGCTCATGCACTTGGCCCCAGACCCGGCGAGGTGCTGGGCCCCCAGGGGTGCTGGACTCCATGTTCTGAGAGGAGCAGGGACGGCAGCACTGACCTGGGGCCCCGAGTCAGTCCTGCCTGGGGGCTGGAGGGGCAGAGTGAGTGAGACCCTCCCTTTGCCAGGCCTGTGCTGCCACCTTCCCGGCACGGGGCACAGGGGAGCTGGCGGGCGTGGGCTTCTGCCCTCCCGGGGTCTGCACATTTTATGGAAGAGGGTGGACAAAACTAAGCACAGCGAATAATTCCAGGCAGCATCCAAAGCCGTGTTTACTGGCGACAATGCCCGAGGTCAGGGTGACTCCTGGGAGGGCTGCACGGAGGAGGTGGGCCTTGCCATCGTGGCCGGGGTGAGGTGACGGTGGGAGGGAACAGACTGCGTTTGCAGGGTACGGCCACTCTTGAGTGGGAACACACAGGCAAGCAGTGAGTGGACCCTTCCCGGGAAGAGGGAACATGCGGGACACACCAGGGCATCTGCAGCCCAGGCCCAGCCTCCGGAGGTGCGCCCGGCACGGCCCGGCAGGGCTCGCAACGGCACCATCGATCTGCCCACGTCCCTCCCGCAGCGAGTGGGGGCCGAGGCCCGGCTTGCACGCCAAGCCTGGGGAGATTTATGGCTCAATTTAGTTCCCACATGTCCCACGTCACGGCAAGTAATTTATTGAGTCCTTCAACTTGCAGACAACAACTGAAAAATTAATCCCAACGGTGAACGATTAACTCTTCAAGGGGATAAGACGCCTCATTTCCGAGGCTTTTGCCGGGAAGGTGATTCATCACCTTCTACCCAGGATGACGTGGGCGGAGGCCAAGTCTGGGCACGCTTCAGGCCACTGCGCACGGCCTTGGGGATCACTGCTGGGCCTTCGTTAACCTGTGCCAAAGGTTCTCCACTGCTCGGGCAGCCATAGCGTGCACGCAGCTCCAGGCGCGAGCCAAGCAAGGCGGCCACCGAGGCCAATGGATGGGAGGGTGGTTCTGCTGCCCTCGTGGCTCTAAGCGTGGCCCAGTTCCAACAGCCGCGATGCTCAGCTCAGGTGGCCATAACAAGGCCGCGGTGGCTTTCACAACAAATACTTATTCTCTCACAGTCCCAGAGGCTGGAAGGCCAAGATCACGGCATTTCGGGGCTGGTTCCATCTGAGGCCTCTCTCCGTGGCTTGCAGATGGCCGCCTTCTCCCTGGTCCTCACGTGGTTGTCCCTCTGTGTGTGTCTGTGTCCTGACCTCCTCTTCTCATAAGGCTCCCCGTGCTATGAGATGAGGGCCCACCCTAAGGCCCCCATCCTACCTTAGTCACCTCTTTAAAGGCCCTGTCTCCAAATACGGTCACACTCTGCAGTACTGGGGTTTGGGACTCCAGCACGTGGATCGTGCAGGGACACGGCTCAGCCACGACAACCCCCAGCAGCTCCCTCTCTGATCCTATTTGTCCAAGCTCCTCTCCTGACAGCTCCGTCACCGGGACACGCACTCGTGTGTCCTGCAACAGTGGGAAGCGCGATGAACCAGGTCAGGACCCTGGCACCCGGGCCCTCGGTGACCTTCAGCAGGATGTGTCCCCTCTCTGGGGGAACGAGTGGCTGGACCAGACAATGCCAGAGGCGGCTTCTGCTCTGCCACTCGGGCTTCGTGTGATTCTCTGGGTGACATAGGGTCACAAGTCAGGATGTCTGATGTGTCCTGGTATTAGTTAATGCAGCTGCTAAAACAAACACTCCCTGATGAGTAAGGGCTCGGTCACATCACAAGTTATTTTTCACCTAGGGGAGGTCACTTCTAGGGGCAGCTCAGGGCCTGGGGCATGTGCCACAGAGGAAGAGGCTGCAGGCTGGCGGGCTGCAAGCCGGTGGTGGCAGGGAGGTTGCAGTTTGAATAAAGTCATGAGAGAGAACTTGAAATGGCCCGGGGCCTCTGATTCCCCGGCTATAGGAAGTCCCCAGTGTGTGTGACAACCTCAAAGTGGCTTCTCCTGTGGGGGGGATGCAACCAACCTGTGCTGGTGTGTGAGGAACTCCTGGGTCCACAGGTGCCCCCAGAGCTGCACCGGAGGAGAAAACGCCACGTCTGCAGCCCACCCTCCTGATAAGAAATCACATGCACCTCTTTGACCCTCCAGACACTTCTGGAATGTTCCACATCCCTCCTTAGACTCTGATGGGCCTCAAACAGGGATGCTCCCTCAGACGGCCTCGAAGTCAGGGACACGCTCTGATCATTACCACTGTGGAGCTTCGAGGAATGTTCTAGAGCCGCCTCTCTTCTCCATGCATTCTGTCCCCTTTGGGTAACGGATTCCCTTGGAACCCTGTTTCCTACATGAGTAAGAACTCAGGAGGCTGTACCTGATCCTGTTTTATTTTCATCAAGTCTTTTATATTCTGGAACGTTTTAGATTTGCAGAAAAACAGCACAGAAAGTTTGGAGTCCCCACGTATACTCCTTCCTCCCTCCGCGTCCCCAGTTCCCGGACTGCTAACATCTTGCACTGGTGTGGGACGTTAGTTGTGACGAATGAACTGATACGACACGTGATTATTAACTAAATCCACAGGCGCACCAGGGCTCACTCTGGGGACGCGTGCTGCTTGGGTGTTAACGTGTCCATAATGACGTGTCCCCACCACGACAGCACAGCGCGGGGCAGCCCCACTGCCCTCAGAACGTCCTCGTGCGACACTCAGCCATCCTCCCTCCCCCAGCCCCGGGCAACTGCTGATCGTCTCAGTATCGCCACAGTCTTGTCTTTCCCCGAGGGCCATATGCAGGCACACCTTGCTTTACTGCACTCCGCAGACGTCGCGTTTTTTACAAATTGACGGTTATGGCAACCCCGCAAATCACGCGGTTCCATCGGTGCCATTTTTCCAACAGCGTGTGCTGACTCCATGTCTCTGTGTCACATTTTGATAGTTCTCACAGTATTTCGAACTTTTTCATTATTACTGTATCTGCTATGGCGACCTGTGACAGTGATCTTTGATGCTGCTACTGTAACTGCTCTGGGGCCCCACGAGCCACGTTCGTGGGTGAACATCACCTATAAATGCCCCGTGTGTCCTGACTGCTGCACCGCTGGCCGTTCCCCCGTCTCTCTCCCCCTCCTCGGGCCTCCCTATTCCCTGCGACACAACAAGATTGAAATCAGGCCCGTTCGTAACCCTGCAACGGCCTCTAAGGGTTCAGGAGGAAAGAAGAGTTGCACATGCCTCACTTTAAATCAAAAGCTAGAAACGATGGGGCTTAGTGAAGAAGGAACGTTGAAAGCTGACACAGGCCAAAAGCTGGGCCTCTCGTGCCCGAAAGTTGGCCGAGCTGTGGATGCCAAGGAAAAACTCTTGAAGGAAAGTAAAAGCGCTACTCCGGCGGACACACGGATGATAAGAAAGCACGTCCTTATCGCTGACAAGGAGAAAGTTTCTGTGGTCTGGACAGAAGATCAACCCAGCTGCGACTTTCCTTAAGCCACAGCCTAACCCAGAGCCAGGCCCTAACTCTCTTCAATCCTCTAAAGGCTGAGGGAGGGGAGGAAGCTGCAGAAGAAAGTCTGAAGCTGGCAGAGGTTGGTCCACCAGGTTTAAGGAGAGAAGCAAGTTACCCAGAAGCCCTAAGATCACTGACAAAGGTGGCTACACTGACAACAGATTTTTAATGTAGCCTTTTCAGACTGGCTTCTTGTACTCAGTATCCACTCACGTCCCTCTAGGCCTTTTCCAGGCTTGACAGCTCATTTATTTATTTTTTTTATTGTCAAATAATGTCCCATTGTCTGGATGTACCACGGTTTGTCTGCCCAGCTAGTGAAGGTGTCTTGGCTGCATCCAGTTTTTGGTGATTAGGAGCGAAGCTGCCATAAGCACTAGTGCGCAGTCTGGTCACATTACGGCGAGGCCAGGGCCATCATTGTCCTGACACCGCTGCTGTGACTCATAGGACCCAACAGCGCCCGTATTTCAAGTGCTCGCTGCGTACCAGGCGTGGGACCAAAAGGTTTACTCGTCTGCTCACTCACGCAGTATTTACTGGGCGCCACCTGTGTGCAGCTCTGTCCCAGCTGCTGGGGACGGAGCCATTCGACACTCTCAGGGTCTCATCGATGACAGACAAAAAGCAAGAAACACATCATCATATAGTGAGTTCTGGGGAAGGGTTTGAGCCAGGCTGGCCCACCATGACACCCCTGCTGCTGTCACCTCCCCCAAAGGAGAGACTGACGTGGAAGGGGTTCCATGTGGAAACTTCCAGAAGCATGTTCTGAAGGAGCAGTAGGTGAGGTAGCAGCAGGTGAGTTAGCAGCCCTGGCTTTGAGGCCTGACGTGGCCCCTGGGAGGCTCAGGCCGGCAACCCCGAGAGGCGAGGGCAGGGGGCCGCCGCAGGGCCTGGCGGAGTGTGGGCAGGGTGGCTCCCGCTGCCATGCCCCTGAGAGTCCCACAGCTGGAAGGACAGGCAGAAAGCCCTCCCCCAGCAGAGGTCCAACTGGGAGCTGAGGTTCCTAGTGAACCCCAGGGAAATTCCCACATGGGCAAACAGCTTTCTCTGGCCGCCCAGCTGCCCAGCAACCAGCGACCAGGCAAGCAGAGCCACCCTGGACCCTGCAGCTGCACTTTGTGTGGTCACAGCGCCCAGGTGTGCTGGGCCTAGGTCTGAGTCACCGCTACTACGTGAACATTTTCCCCTTCAAAATGACAGTCTTTGGCAAATATGTTAAATACCAACTGAGAACAAACGCCACCAGGAACTCTGATCATCCTTCATCTTCTGAGCAAAGAAACGGCACGGGAGAAGGTGGATGAGTTGGAACCACAGAAGGAGCCCCGGGTCCACTCTCAGGCTGCCCTGTGGCAGGCGTATGGCAGTCCCAGGAGGCCTGGGTCCCTCCGGGGACTCTTGAAGAGGCACTTTCCCCTCTGCAGTCCCTTGGCCCCGTCTGTAGGCTCACGATGGTGGCTTGTGCAGGAGCGGCAGGCTGTGGGCTTGTTGGCTTGATGCAATACATGGGACACCCGTAGCTGTCCTCTGGACAATGCCACCGGGGCTCCCAGCAGGACGGGTGCGGCAGGCTCCCCTCTGAGCCAGCATCGGGTTTGTCCCATTCAGCACGGACGCCCCAGCACAGCCGATGCCTGTCACCACCACGGAGACAGTACCTGGGCAGAGGTTCGGAGCGGAGGCTGGAGCCAGCTTGCCCGAGTTCAAATCCTAGATCTGCCACGCCTCCACTGGGCAGCCTGGGATAAGTGGCTTACCCCCTCTGTGCCTCGGTTTCCTCATCTATAACACGGGAACAATGTCAGCACCCCTCACCCCCACCGCGGGGATGCGAGGCCATGCAGGGAGGTACTCGGCCCGGGGCCTGGCACTCAGGACCTGCCCTGGGCCCCTCCCTGCCTCCTCCTCGAAGCCCGAGCTCTGCAGAGAGCGCCAGGTTCTACGCCGGGCACGGGCGAGGGGCTGAGTAAGACGCAGACTGTCACTGCTGTCCTGAGCAGGAGGGGACAGAGAGACACGGTGACAGCCTGGAGGGGAGGAATGAGAGCAGCTACGAGCAGTGCAAGAGGAGCCCCCGCGTCCTGGAGGCTGGGAAAGAAACGGAGACACCAGTGGGGAGATGCCGGGCACAGCAGGCGGCCTGGGGAGAAAGCGGCCGCCAGCCCGCCCGCCACGCACCTTCCAAGTGGCCGTCGGAGCCGCACGCAGGGCACATCTGCAGGTCTAGGCAGACGTGCACACACACGCCCCTTAAAACGTTTTAATTTGATAGACTCTGGTTTTGTTTAAAGCGGTTTTAGGTATACAGAAAAAGTGTGGAGAAAGTACGGGCAGTTTCCATACCCCACACCCTTTCTCACGCTGACAGCTGACGAGCTGTTCTGCCGTTTGCTTTCTTCACTTAGAATCCATGATTTAGGAAACCGTTCCCCAGCAGGACACCCAGAGCCGCCTTATCCTCCGGCACTGCGCCGCACGGTGGATAAGGTCCACCCGACGGACGCCCTCCTGGGCCGCACACCGCAGGCAGAGCCGCGGGAGAGAGTCCCAGCTTGGGCCCAAGGGTGTTTGCATTTCACGTTTTAATAGGAATCCATGAGCTGTTCTTCAAGGACTGTGGCTGCCAATGTCACCGCTCCGAAACGTGAGAGCACCCAGTGCCCCTCCACTCTTGCCGAAATCAGATTTCAAAAAGAACGAGTCCGGAGACAGAACAGCCTTCCGCTCCCTCCCGGGACACCCGCAGCTCAGGCTGCGCACGGAGAGGACCGGAAGGCACCGGGTTCCGCGGAGACCGCTGGCCCCAGATCATTTGTCATTCTATGTAATAGCAAGAAATCATCACAAACAAACAGAAATTCAAAAATACCTCTGTCACATCTTCAAAAAAATATGAAATAGGGATGAATCTGACAAAGGACGTGCAAGACTCATACACCAAAAACACGAAACTGTCGCTGAGAAAAATGAAAGGGGACTTAAATACACGGAGACGTTCTCCACGATCGTGCGGCGGAAGATTCAGTCTCTCCGGAGTGATCTACAGAGTTGGTGTGATCCCGCTCAGAATCCTGGCGGGCTTTCTGTAGAAAACGACAAGCGGGTTGTAACATTTACACGGAAATGCAAAATATCTAGAATAGCCAAGACAGCTTCGCGAAAAGGACAACGGTGGGGGTCTCATGTGGCCTGACTCCAAGACCTGGCATAAAGACAGCAGTCGAGACAGGGGCGCCGAGACAGACGGACAGACGAGGGGACAAGGAGCAGACAGAGACCCGGAAGCAGAGCTGAGCCCGGGACACGGGAACAGCTGCTGGTCACGGGCAGGGCGATGCCCCCACCCCGTGGAGATGACGCTCACCTCTGCTACCCGCAACGCTGCGCCTTCCCCGTTTCATTTCTGGATCGGCCCGGCTACAGGGTCAGTGATTTTATCGATGTCAAAGAACCAGGTTTTGGTTTCTCCATTTTCCCTTATTATTTTTCTATTTTCCACTACTTTGGTTGCCGTGATCTTCACCATCTTCTCTCTGCTGCTTACTCTGGTTTTCACGCGCTCTCTTCCTTTAGCGTCTAAAGGTGAAAGCTGAGGCCGCTAACTTTCTTTCTAATATAGACACTTAGCACCACGAATTTCCGCTAAAGGACTGTGTTAGTGAGTTCCCACACAGTTTGATGTGTTGTGCTTTCATTCAGTTCGAATATCTTCTAATTTCCCATTTGATTTCTCCTCTGACCCATGTGCTATTTAGAATAATAATATTATTTACTTTCCAAATATTTGGTGGAGTGTCCAGAGATCTTTCTCTTATTGGCTTCTAATATGATCCCACGGTGGTGAGAGGAGACATCTGTATGACTTGAATAGTTTTGAACTCATTGAGACTTGTTTCGTGGAGGACTAAAACGTGGTTTGTCTTAATAACGGTTCCAAGCGCACTTGAAAGGAGAGCACAGAGGGTTCTGGAATTGGCGGGTGAGGCTGGCTGACGCTTTGTTCAAGTTTTCTATGTCCTTGTTGATTTTCTTTCTATGTGTTCTATCAGTTATTGAAAGAGAGGTGATTATGCTGGTAGTTTTTAACATCTATTTTCCCTTGCAAGTCTGTCAGTTTTTGCTCAATGTATTTTGACACTCTTGTCATTAGGTGCATAAATGTTCAGTGTTTTTATGTCCTATAGAACTGACCCTTTACCACAATGAAATAACCTTCTTTAACTCCGGTAACATTCTTTGTTCTAAAATAGACTTTGATACTAATATAGTCATTCCAATTTTCTTTTGATTAGTGTTAATTTGGTATATTCCTTTCTACCCTCTCACTTTTAGTAATTTTGTGTCTTTATAATTAAAGTTACTCCTTGGAAGAAAGCATTCTTCCAATTCGAAAATTCTGTCTTTTACGTGGGGTGTTAATACTATTTGCATTTACTGTGATTATTGATAAGGTTAGTTTTAACTCTAACCTCTCTGCATTTGCTTTTTATTTGTCCCATGCATATTTTGCCTACCCCTCTGTTCCCTCGTTTTCTGTCTTTCTTTGGGCTGAGAATTTTTTATGATTCCATTTTATTTCCTCTGTCAGCTCGTGAGCGATTATTCTTTGTTTTGTTATTTCAGTGGTTGCATCAGAACATACTTATCACTGCGTGTAATCAAGTGATGGTCCACCACTTCGCATATGGTATATAACCCTACAAGGGCACACTTCCGTTCCTCCCCTCCCAGCCCTTGTGACACTGTTCTCGTACATATTACATCTCCATGTCTTAATCCCAAACTACACCGTTATTATTTGTGTTTAAGGGCAGTTGTTTTTTGAAGGGATTTAAGTAATAACAAATTTGCTCATGCAGTTAAGCCCTCCATTCCTTTGTGTATTTCCATCTGTGGCCATCTGTGGTCATTTTCCTTTTATCTGAGAGATGTCCCTTAACATTCCTTGTGGTGTGCTCTGCTGGTGATAAATTACTAAACTTTCTGTATTTTTCAAAAGTCTTTATCTTTGTTTTTGAAATAGTTCTGTTTCATCTTCCCTTTCAAGACTTGAAAGCTACTTCTCTACTATCTTCTCACTAGCATTGTTTCTGACAACATATCTGCCGTCATCCTGATCTTTCTTCTTCATATGTACCTTGTCCTCCCTGCTGCCCCTGGTCGCTTTTAAGATTTTTGTCCTTATCGCTAGTTTTGAGCAATTTGAAAATTTTGTGCCCTGGTGGCTTTTATTTTTCTCTAATGTGTCTTGTGCTTGGAGTCCGTTGAGCTGCTTGGATCTGTGTGTTCACAGTTTACTTCAAATTTGGAAAAATTTCCATCCTTATTTCTTCAAATATTTTTCTGTCCTCCCCACCATAACCATCCCCACTTCAGGGAATCTACCGACAGGTATATTGGGCTGCTGGAAGTTGTCCTGCAGCTCACGGATGCTCTTTTACAAAACAATTCTTCTTTTCCTGTCTGTGTGTCATTTGGGATAGGTTCTACTGCCACTTCTCCAAGTTCACTATTCTTTTCTTCTGTAGCGTCTAATCCACCGTTAGTCCCATCCTGTGTATTTTTCATCTCAGACCCTGTAGTGTTCATCTCTGCAGTTTTGATTTGGGTTAACATTTTTTAAAAAAAATTTAATTGTGGTAAAATACACAAAACATAAAATTTACCATATTAACCATTTGAAAATATACATCTCAGTGGGCTTTTAAAATATTTTCCATACTGGTTGGAACTGGAGGACATTGTCTTAAGTGAAACAGCTCAGAGACAGAAAATCGAAGACCGTGTGTTCTGGCTTGTAAGTGGGAGCTACGAAGTGTGCACATGGACACGGAGTGTGGAGTGTGGAATACTAGTCACTGGGGACTCGGAAGAGTGGGAGTGGGGGGCTGAGGGATGAGAAATTACTTAATGAGTAAATGTGCACTATTTGAGCGATGGTCACACTAGAAGCTCAGACTTCACCACTACACAATATATCCAAGTAACAAAACTGCACTTGTATCCCTTAAATTTACACAAATTAAAAAAATAAATCTTCCATGCCTCCATTTAACTTCTTTGAACATATGGAATACAGTTATAACGACTCTTTTAATATCCTTGTCTGCTACCGCTAACATCTGTGTCAATCCCTGGTCAATTCTGACTGATGGATTTTTCTCCTCTTTATGGCTGTATTTTCCTGCTTCTTTGTGTGCCTGGGAATTTCTTTCTTTGTTTCCCCCCCCTAATCTTGAGAACCTGTGAAGCCTGGGAATTTCTGAATGGATGCCAGACATTGTAAATTTCACCTTATTGGGTACTGTGTATTTTTGTATTCTTGTAAATGTCCTGGAGCTTTGTCTTGGGTGTAGTTAAGTTACCTAGAAGCAGTCTGATCCTTTCATATCTTTTTAAAAAAGATCTATTAGGTGGGCCCCAAGTCATGTTTAGGCGACTATTCCGCACCATGGAGGAACGTCCCGTCTGAGCATTCTACCTACTGCTCCATAAAATAGGAGGTCTTCTCCAGCCAGGGGTGGGGGCTGGGGGTGGAAAGAGGCGTACCCCAGTCCTGTGTGGGTGGAGACACTGTTATCACCCCAAAGGCAGGTGACCAGACTTCAACAACAGAGTCCTGAGACACAACAGCCATTCTCTCTTCCCACCGCAGACCACCTGTGCTCCAGGGGTGCGTCCTGAGTGAGCCAGAATATACCGGATCCTACGGAGCCCGCTGGACCCAGAGCATTTGCAATTCTACGTGATAGCAAGCGTCGCTTTCCCACTCCCGCTGGGGGTCAGCTCCTGACGGCATCCCCGGGCAACACGGTGTTCTCATCCTTGGGGTGACACTTTCTCCGGCTTTTGGTAGTTTCCTCTGGCACACGCACTGATCCGTACTCGGCTGCAACGTGGGGGACTTTCTGCGGATGTCGGGGTTCGCCGCGCAGCCCCTTCCTCGCTGGTGCTCTAGCTGCGAGCTCTGGCTGCCCCTGGCCTCCCCAGACTCTCAGCTCCCTTTCTCTGAGGTGTGAGTCGGTCCAGGCCCTGGGGTCACTCTCCCTGTACCGCAGGCTGGAGACTCCGTGCGGGCGGCCATGGCAACTGCAGGACTTGCCCACTTGTTTCCTGTCTTTCCGTGATCACCGTCGTTTGCTGCCCGACATCTAGTCTTGAAATCTCTTGTTTCACATATTTTAGCTGAAAGACAAATCCAGTTTCTGTTTTTCCATCTTGGCCAAGGTCGAAGTGAAGTAGAAAGAGGCATTGTTGAATTTTGAGTTTTTTTTTTTTTTTTTTAACGGAAAATTAAAATAGCAAACGGCATAAGGAGGAACACGGTGCTGAGCCCACGGCCTCCCCGAGGCTCCCGCAGCCACCGTGCGGCGTCAGCCTCAGCAAGACAAAAGCACGTGTCCCTGGCTCTGATCTACTCCACCTTATTTCTCAGGGATGCTTTTAGGAGCTGGCCCCAAACAGCAGTGGAAACGTGACTCTGTGGCCCTCCTAGGACGGTGACACCCTCTCACCAAGCCCAGGGCTAGGCAGACCGTCACCACCCCCAGGCTCTCGCAGGAGGGTGGTGGCCTGAACACCTGCGTGAGTGCCAAGACGATCGCTTTGACTCGTTCTGAGGTTCACAGTCACAATTGACACAGATGCCAGAGGTCATTGATCCCAAAGAGGAAGACACTGCTGTGCTCCTGGGAGGCTGCAACTTACCCCCCCCGCCCCTCCCGCGCTGGCGGAGAGGCGCCCGAGCCACTGTCCTGGCACACACAGTACGAGATCAGACACGGTGGTTAACAGGTCATTCGTTCAGTCTCCATCATAACCACTTAGCGATCTGCTTTCTCTCTAGTTCCTGTTCAGAGAACTTTGTATGCATCAATCTGAATAATTGATTTGAGCAGAAAAGCCTCAAGCCTTTGAAGCCCTCATTAATTACCTGGCCGGGAAGAAGGAAGAGTCTCTATTTAGCCATGAAGCTGCTAAATGCCACCAAAGGAACCCCACCGGGCTTTGATCGGTTCCTCGGTTTGCCAGGTGTACCCTTTTCCTTCACGGATGGCGGAATGATCTGGAACTCTCTCAGTTGCTGCCAAATGCCACTACCACTCACAAGGTGCAATGTCCTTGTACCCTAAGGCAAACATACTTGGCTGCAAGTGCTGGAGACGTGGTCTGCAGAGCATCTTTTATCGGCTGTCATAGGCCAAACTGTGTCCCTCCAAATTCATATGTTGAAGCCCTAACCCCTGGCACTTCAGAATGTGACTGTATTTGGAGATAGGACCTTTCAAGAGGTAATTAAGTTAAAATGACATCATTAGGGTGGGCCCTGATCCATTCTGAGTGGGGTCCTCATAAGAAGAGGAGATTAGGACACAGACACTCACAGAGGGACAACCACGTAAGGACACAGGGAGGGGACGCCGTCTGGAAGCCAAGGAGAGAGGCCTTGGAAGGAACCAACCCTGTGACACCTTGACTTTGGACTTCCAGCCTCCAGAGCTGTGACCGTGAATGTCTGTTGTTCGAGACCCCGCTCTGTGCCCCTGTGTTGCGGCAGCCCGAGCTAAGACAGGTGCCGAGCTCTGTGCTGGCTGCAGGGACGGGAGGGCAGCTACAGACACCAGTGTGCGTTCATCCCAGCACTCAAAACGGACTGAGCATGCAAACCAGAGCACAGCGAGGAGACAGGCCACAAAAGAGTTCACAGTGAGAGTGAAAATGAGATGTGTCCGGACGGTTAGTTTATGGCCAACTACAGGCCGTGAGGCCAGGGAGGGGGCCAGAGTGGGACCCCGATCCTGCCTGTGACGGTTCTGCGAGGGTTCAGGGAGACCTTCCAGCAGGAGGAACCCACAGGCAGGTCCTCGGGGGCTGCAGCTGCCGCCTCTGCCATGGAGGCACATCTGGGGAGGCCGGGCCAGGAGTCCTGCGAGGGGCAGAGCTGTCTCCACCCCCAGGATGAACATTAACTTCTTTGCAAACGCCCTGGCAGTGAGTGCAAGGACAGAACTTAGTCAAGGCAGTGCCAGGAAAGGACATGGAGGGCTAAGCTTTGTTCCCTCTCACTCTCGGCTCCTTGCAGGGAACTCCTCAGTTTAATAACCTAGAAAGAGCATTAAAAATGAGTCCGAGGAACTCATTTAATGGATTCTTGGAGGAGCTGAAATCCTCAGAGCTCTGTGAAGCTGGGGAACTTCTTATGCTTGGTAGAACCTCCGGCTGGAGAGAAAGTGCTCGAATTTCTCCAAAGCCAGTTCAGAGTCATTGTTCCTCCCGGGAGATGAATCCACCCAGCACCTCCTCCTGTCCTGCGTGGGCAGCAGATTGCTGCCAGCCTGCCCACTCCCTCCAGCCCAGAGCCATTTGTTCTTTTCAGCGAAGCAGCGAGCACGCTGCGGGGTGGAGCGGGCCAGGTGGGCCGAGCCGAGAGTCCGGGTGGAGCCCGGGTTCTGGAGGCAATCCCACAGGGCGAAGCCCACTCTGAAGGGTGTGGCCTTCGAGACTTTAGTTCTTTGAGCTACCCTGGCAGGAGAGCCCCCTCCCTCCTTCCTGACAGGGGACTTGAGTCCCTGGCGCCGCCACTCCAGCCGGTTATGGGATGGCTGGCAAACCTGCCCCTGTGTCCAGCCAGAGTGCAGCTGTGTGGCCAGTGGATTCAGCGTCTGCACCCCAGCGATGGCTCATGTTCTCGGAAGACGTTCAAGGCCGCCAGTCTGCCCTTTCCCTACATTCGAGTACACAGCATGCAGCTCCGTTTTTCGACTCAGAGTGAAAGTGGCAGAGGAAAGTGAGTCCAGCCCTGGGTCCTGCAGGGAGGCCAAAGAGTGGACAGCAAGGCCCCAGATCCGTATCAAGAGGACCGGGGTGGGCCTGGCCCGAGGGCCCTTCTGGAAAGACTGATGCTCACAGGGACGCTGGGAGAGGCTTAGCTCAGGGCTAAGCCGTGGCTGCTGGGGGCTCCTGGTGATATGGCTTGAGAACTGCACCTGGGTTTTCTCTGGCTTATCTCCCTGGTGGGACGGCACCTTGCCTTGGTTTCCAGGCATAGCATAGCAGGGAATTCCAGGGCCAACTGGCCCCAGAGTTGTTTGGAAGAGGAGTGGACAGGATTTGGATCATGGGAAGGAGAAGGCCATTCCCAGGCTTCTGCACTGGGCAGTGGTAGATGGTGGGACTGACCCAGACCCCAGGAGAACAGGTACAGGTGGCAGTGATGGAGCAACCTGGCTCTAGTTCTGTTTGTCCAGCCAACTTCCCCATCCCTCTTCTGCTGATAACTGCTGCTCTTTCCTTTTTTCGGGGGCCCTTCCCATGGAGTCCTCAAGATACTGTGGATGCTAGGACATGCCCTCTTTGTGCTCAGGAGAGCCCACGTGACCCATTCCGGGCAAATCTGAGCCCCTCATTTCTCAGACCATCCCTCATTGGTTGAGGAATGGTCATGTGACCCAAGCTAGGCCAATGAGGTTCTTGCCTGGGTTTTTCTTCTAAATCTGCTGGGGAAGATGGTCTGTCTTTGGGGGGCAGTGATGTTGGCAGGATGTGTGAGCAGGGAGGGGCTCCTCAGCAGTGGGAAAGACTGAGGCTGGCACACACAAGCAGCAAGGGCAGGAGGTCAAGGAGAGGAAGGCAGGAGGGACAGACAGAAAGAGAGATAGAGACAAAAAGAGAGACAGAGACACACAGAGATACAAAGACAGAGAGAGACACACAGAGAGTCGGATGACAGCCAGCTGTGGACCCGTTTCCAGCTGTGCATCAGGGAGCCCAACCCACCACTTATTCAACACCTGCACATTATTTACCTTTTAAACTTTGGCCATTTGGCTGGGCCACATAAGCTGCTGCCATTGGACTGTTATTTGACCTATAAAAATGGCAGCTTCACGTGCCTCGACTGAATGACGAGGGGGGACTTGTGTCATTTGCAGTGGGTCCTGGGTCCAGTGGTCTCAGTGGGGGTTGCCTCGCTGGGCTGCAGGGCCCTGCCTCGGTGAAGCGCCCCCCTCTCTCAGGTCTGGTAGCTCACGAGAGGCCCAGGATGCTCCTGCCTCAATGATTAATCTTCTAAAGGCTTTGTTTCTAATTCCTAATGGTAGAACGTCAGGTCCCAGTGCCTCCGGGGGTACACTCTGCGGTGGCCCTGGCCCTGGAGGGTGCTGCCTGGCTCTCTGGGTGCTGTGGTTGAGGACACCCAGCCTGCCCTGGGCCAGGACTGCCGTCCCATCACCAGGCTCCCCACAGAGGCCTTGCCCTGACAGGGGGCCCCAGGCAGCCTGTGCCAGGCACGTCTCCGTGGGCAGGGCTGGCCCCTCTGCTCTGCTGAAGGCCTGCTGCTGCCGCCATGGGAGCTGCTGACCATGGCAGGTGTGGGCCTGGTTTCAGACGGGGCTGTGATCCTTTAGGTGGGCCAGCATCATGGGGGGGAGCACTGGGGGCTGGAGGACACGGGCGTCCGGAGTGGGGTGCCGTAGACCAAGTCCCCTCCAGGAACCAGGGCACACTCACCCCCACCCACCAGGGCCTCACGTGTGGCTCCCTTCTTGGAGCTATGGGCGCAGTTGGAGAGACACACACTCTTGCTTGTCACCCAACCCACCAGGGGACCCCACGTGGGTGGGGCTGAGAGTAGACGTATTTCATGAATCCTGCAGTTGCCTTGTGCACAACACAGAGGGGCTGCATTTGCGGGTCAGAGCACTCGTCTCTAAGCTGGGAAGAGACCTCGCTAGAACCCACCTGCCGCCACCCTGGCCTCAGACCTCAGCCTCCAGAACTGCGAGAAAATAAAATTCCCTTTGTTTTTAAGCCCCCAGTCTATGGTATTTTTGTTATAGCAGCTTGAGCTGACTCAGAAAGAAGGGGAGAAAAGGAAAAAAAGAGAAGGAAGAGAGAGAAGGGGGGAAAGGGAGAGGAAACTCCTCTGTTTCCCACGACCTTCCAGTTCCGGATGCACAGCGGGAGATGCAGGGACACCGCACGGCATTGGCGGTCACACAGATGCAAATCAAAGCCATGGTGAGGTGGCACCTCATGCCTGTGCAAATGTTTGAGATGAAAAAGACCGCACACGCTAAGCACTGGCGAGACGGGGGCAGTGGGACTCACGCATGCCTGGCTGGATGCAAAACGGCGCAGCGCTTGGGCAGACGGTCGGGCAGTTTCTTTGACAGTTACACAGCCAGACCCCACCCACCTCTTTCCACCTCGGGGCCACCCCCAAGATCACCACATCCACCCGGATTATCACAACAGCTTCCTCGCCAGTCTCCCCAGCTCCAGGTTTGTGCTCTGATCAGTTCTTCACAGGCCATCAGAGTGATCTTTATAACATGCAAATCCCATCACCTACCTGAGCCCTTAGTGGCTCCCTCCTGCCCTAATCCAAAGTAGAAATTCTTTCTCCACCAGGTCCTCATCTCTCAGACCTCATCTCTTGCCATTCGCTTCCTGAAACTCTCTGCTCCTTATGCACTATGGTATAAGAAAATAAATATTTGGTCTTTGTCCCTGGTTCCTGACACAGAGGTCCTGAGACCCTTGAAAAAATAAATAAATAAAAGTTACACAGCCGTCTCCCACGTGACCCGGCCTTCCCTCTTGCAAGGATTCATCTGTCCACACAAAGACCAGCACACGAATGTTCACAGCGAGATCATGTGTAGTGGCCCCAACCAAACGCCTGTGGGCAGGTGAATGGTTTCCAAACTGTGGTCCATCCACACAACGGGGTGTCGCCCAGTGACAGGAGGAATGAGCCACCAGCACATGCGAATCTCAGCATAATTGTGCGGAGTGGAAGAAACCAACCACAGATTGTATGATTCCATTCATGGGAAATTCTAGAAAATGCAAACTTCTCTGGAGTAACAGGAGGCTGGGCTACAGCTGCAGAAGGGTGGGGGGCGGGACCAGGTGGTTCACGAGAAACTTCTGGGCTGATGATGGATTCATTACTTTGATCTTGGTGACGGTTTCACAAAGGCACACGTACGTGACAAGTTGTAAAAGTGCACACTTTAAATATGCGAAGTTTACTGTACGCTGATCATGCCTCAGTAAAGCTCTCAGCAAAGCACATTGCGCCATAGCCCAGGACGCCCCAGGGAGCCTGCCCCACGTGCCTGCAGGTGGCAGGGGGAGGTGGCATTTGGCGTGAAGAAAATACAAGTTACTGGGACCGAGACACGAAAAGGACCTCCCAACAGCCCCTCCTGCACTGACCAGATCAAGTTTCAGGTTCTGGGAGACAGTGGGTACCCAACTCCATGGGCTGAGCCAGTGGAGAGGAGGGGAAACGAGGTGCTAGCTGATGCTCCCCAAACCCGACACCTCACTTCAGCGGGAGACCACATCCGTATCCTATCTGAGTCTGCAGAGTGCTTCTCACACTGGGGCCTTGGGGGCACCCACCACACTGGGGACAGTGGAGCCCGCTGGCAGCCCCGATGGTTGGGCCAACACTGCAGTCCTGGGCAGCACCAGGCCCCCCCTTCTCGCCCAAAGCCCTGCCCTGCCCGGCACCCCACCCAGCGCAGCCCTTCTGCAAACGCAGACGATGCTGCTGGAAGCCTGGTCTCCCCGCCAGGGCTGAGACACTCCGAGCCCCCAGCTGGTGCCGACGGAGGCCGGCCAGCCCCTCTCGTCCACGACTGCACGGCACGTAGAGCCCATGGTGTGCCGTGCCCAATCTCTCTTAGGTCCTGTCTCAGTTTACCCCGGCAGATCAGGCTCCAGGTGAGCTGGGATGGGCTGTTGAGGTCTGGCCCAAAGTCAGCCCGCGTTTCTCGGGGCCTTTCTTTCTTCTGAACCCCCGTCCCAGGCTGGCTGTCCTGGCCTCTTGGGGACCTCTTGGTGCACAGCTGGTGTGGACACTCCACACAGCCTGGGAACTAGTGTCACAGGACGCCAAATATCCCCTCTCCCTTTGGGGGACGCACCACCAAGCCAGCGTGATGCGGCTCCTGCCCCCACACTGCGGCTTGTGACTGCACAGTGACGTCCCCTGACGCCTCCCAGCTTCCATTCATCACTCACCAAATACCTGACTCTCAACCTGAGCCTGGGGATTGCCCATTGCCACACATTTGCACACTTCCAGGGGACTTCTAGGGGTCGTCCCTCTGCCCACGAGGGTGGCATGGCCTGAGCGTCCCAACGCCTTTTCCCCACCCGGCAGCGAGGGAGGGGCCGGCCCTGAGGGAGCCCATCCCTGTGTGCTAGGGACATAGTCATGTGGGAGACGTGGAGCAGGGTCGCAGGAGCTCAGCCCACATGTCTGCAAAGGAGGGCCAAACACCCCCTTCGTGGTTGCCGATGGCATCTGCCGCACGCAGCGCCAGGAGATGGAAGCTCCTCCCTAGCTCGTTATAGTTGGCAGCCTCATAAAATTCTGACCCTAAACCCGCTACCCAGTGAGTGAGTGTCCTGTCCTTCCTCTCCCTCTCCTCCTCCTCCTGCCGAGACGTCCTGACCCTGGGCGGAGAGGCCCCAGAGTCCTGCACGGCTGCCACCCCGGCCCGCCCCGCACCCGCAGGATCCACAGGCGAAAGGCACTTTGCTGCTTCAAACCCGCCTCCCAGCTCATCCTCCACGGGGGCACTGAAGCCCTCGTCACTCCCTGCCGGGTCGGAGCCAGGCTGCACGCCGCATGGGGAAGGACCCTGGGAGACGGCAGAGTCGGTGGGGGGTGCCTGGGGGGCGGCCGAGGGATGGGCACCCAACGGCTCCTGCCAAGGTGCAGACGTGTCAAAGGCCAACGGAGTCAGCCCCAGAGCGGGGACCGAGATGACCCCCTGGGGCGGAGGGCCCAGATGTCAGACTTCTATTTAGGGCTCTCTGACCCACCTTTTACCTTTGCACACGTGCTTTACCTTGTGTGTGCTCTAGGGTGTAAATAAATAAATGCACGCACACTGGGGGTGCAAACGGAGAGAATCAGAGACTCTTGGGCTGCACGTCGATCCCTGACAGGCTTCCGAGAAGCCCCTGCTCGTGAGGGGGGCGGGGTGGGGGACTTGGCGGGGGGCTGGACACAGCAGAGGATGCTGAGCTCCCGCGGGCCACGGCCCTGATGCTTTTTAATTCCTTGCCATTGAACACCCTGGGTTTGCTGCAGCCTGGCACGTGCGCGGGGCTCAGTAATGACTTGTTGGCCGAACTGAGCACGGAGAGTCGCCAGGAGCGAGCTACAGTCCATGGTGTCTCCCCCGCTGTGGATGCAGGTATTCCTGCCGAGCGTCCCACGGGGCCGGAATTCCGGCAAACGGACTCCTGCGATCTGAGCGCCAGGCCGTTTGTCCCACTGGGGCCTGCCCGTGCCTCGGCACCTCTCAGGAGCTTCTACTCTCACAGACGCCGGGACGCGGCCGGGATGGGGAAGGGGGCGTGGGATGGGGCACTGAAGCTGCGGGCAGAGATCTGGCACCGAGCCCCCGGGGAGCCGCTGTGCCAGCAGGGCAGCTCTGGACTCAGAGTCAAAAGCCCACACCACCAGCCCGGACCCTGCCTTCGCCAGCGTGAACAGGACCAAGCCCTCCCAAAGCCTCGGTTTCCCCATTTGTTAGACTGGGATGCCCAGGGCCACTGCTAGGCTCAACAAAGTCCCTGAAAAGAGGTTTTTATCATCTCCTTGTGCCTTGCTTTCCTCCCCTGTGAAATGGGGTAGCAGTGCCGCCATCCTCCAGGGACTGTGGTGGCACCCAGGAGTCAGTGTGGGGACAGAGCCAGCAGGTCACGGTGCCCAGTGGAGCTGGCAGCTCTCTAGCAATAAGGAACAGTCACGCAGCTAGTGGCAGGAACAGCTGTTCTTCTCACACAGGTCCCCAGACGCCCTGCAGGACGAGGCGGGTGCCCAGAGGAACGCTGCTCCTGCACCCGCCACAGAGGCCACCGCCACCCTCCCCTCCCCAGGGGTGAGCCAGGCAGTGAGGCTGAAGCCGGCTCCTCCAGCGCCCCCGGACCCGTGTCACCAAGGTTCCAGCCTCTTCCCTCAGTCTGGAGACCGTGACACAGACGTGTCACCGCAGAGCCCAGACACCCCTGAGGGGGACTTGTCATCCCCACCTGGCTAGAGGAAGGAAGAGTGACTCAGAACCACGCCTTTCTGGGAGGCATAATAAGGGATCGTCAGTGTCAGAACCCTGAGCTCCGGGTGGGGCGTGATCACTCCAGAGACACTAAGGCCACCAGGGACGATCAACATGCTGAGGGTGACGGGGCCGTGGCCGCACCTGTCTCGTTAGTGGAGTCACTTTTCTCCACCACTAGAGCTGCACCCCAGTGGACACGGCACCCCAGTGGACATGGCACCCCAGTGGACATGGCACCCTAGTGGACACGGCACCCCAGTGGACACGGCACCCCAGTGGACACAGCACTAGAGCTGGTGAAAGTCACACGACCCCCCGGAGCCTCGGTTCCACCCATAAACGGGGGTCGAAAGCCCACAGCTGTTTCTTAGAATTAAGCCAGGCAACAAGTGCGCAGCACCCAGCAGGTGACTCCCCAGGGCCACAGACACGGACGGTCCCTCCTAGTGCGGGGGAATTGTCTGCTCCTGACCTGCACGAGATACAGGGCAGCAGATGTGTTTAGGGGGTGGGACGGTTCCTGGCCCAGGGCCCCGGTCCGAGCACTCGGGGGAGAGCTGCAGCCCTGCACCCCTGCCGACAGGGAGCTGTACCGTGTGCTCCAAACTGCTACGTTGGAGTCCCGCCCTCCACGACCTCAGAATGTGACTACGTTTGGAGAGAGGGCCTTTAACAAGGTAACACAGTTAAAGGGACATTACTAGGGAGGGTCCTAATCCCATCTCCTTATCAGAGAGGAGATTAGGACACAGACATGCACAGAGGGACGGTCACACGAGGACACACGAAGGCAGCCGTCTGCAAGGCAAGGAGAGAGGCCTCAGGAGGAACCGACTCTGAGACACCTTGATCTGGGTCTTCCAGCCTGCTGGAAACGTGTGCCGGTTAGAGCCGACCAATACGCACAGCAAGTGCAGCGCCTGTCAGCTCTCACGGCACTCTCCCCGTCGCCCGGGCAGGGAAGTGGGCAGACAGGTGTATGGCTCCTGTCCAAGTGGGGACTCGAACCCAGATAGACGCCTGCAGATGTGCTCATACTTCCTGTCACCATGACAGGCTGCAAGAAACAGAGACTCCTGTGTCCTAAAGAAGGGAGCAACAGAGATGTCTTTTGAATTTTCAATCCAGCGGCACGAGAGCTGGTTTCAGGAATAGCATGTTCCCCGCTCACCTGAGGACGGTGATGTCGTCAGCACAGAACTGGGGTCTCAGGAAGGACACACCCACAACAGGACACACGACTTCCCAGCCTGGACCACGTCACCCCATGAGCCCTGCCTGTGCGTGCCATGGGCTGCTGAGGCCAGCGTCCCTTATCTGCACCAAACTGGCGCATGACAGTGGCCCCTCTCTGGCGATGCAGACTGCGTGGCTCCTGAGAAGGCGGAGGGGCCCTGGGGAGGGTCTCATGGGCGGAATCTTCATTTCTTGAACCATTGCTCATCAGCCAAGGGAGTGGCCTTGGTCACATCCTCCCATCCGCTAATTTACACAAATCGGAGCAGCCAGAGCAGCCAGGGAAGGTTCTCAGCCCAGGGCGGAGCCGACCAAGGGACTTTCTTCTCAGATGGAAATGACTGTTCTTCCCGTGGAAAAGTTTTTTATTTGTACCAGTTTAGACTCGTAATACCCTGAGCTTGGAGACCATCTACCCTTCTCGACCCTTCTCTCGCCTCCACGCAGAATGGGCGGCAACCCTCTGCCCACTGCGGCGGCCGGGCGCTGCCACGCCAACCCGCTCTCTCCAGCCCTTGCTGAACACGGGGAGGAGGAGCCGGAGTGCGGAGCAGCGTGAGTGCAGGTGGGCACCAGGCCTTGCTAACCACAGGCGAGCAGGAGCACGGCTGACTGGCCGTGGCCGTACTCGCATTCGCAAATTGCCTCTTTCTCAGACTTCAGGCCCACCCCAGCCCCAGGGTGTGGACACTTCTCCAGTCCACCCCTGCTCTGCACTGTTGCATGCGGGGGAGTCAACACACTTTCTGAGAACATCATTTCTAGCCGGTGAACTGACTTAGCGCCTAAACGAAAGCACGTCAAAGTCACTCTTGGGCACACGAGGTGGCTGTGCCCAAGCCGTGGGACAGGCTGGTGGTGGCTGCTTCTGAGAGCAGCCAGGAGAGGCTGAGGCTGGAACTGCATCCCTTTTGTCCCCCCTCCCTGGAAAGGAGGGCCCGCAGGCCACCCTGTACTGCAAAGCCCAGGCCTGGACAGCGTCACAGATGTGAGACAGTCCCCAGCAGCACCTCCAGGGCCTGGCTGATCCCAGGACCCCCCCCCCCAGGCGTCCCCAGGTCCTGTCCTCTGCAGTCAGCCCTCCAAAGACGTCCATGTCCTAACTCCCGGGACCCATGACTATATGACCTTACATGGCAAAAGGGACTCTGCAGAGGTGACGAAGTTAAGGACCTTAGGATGGGAGATGGCCCTGGGCTACCCAGGAGGGTCCAGTTGAATCCCAAGGTGCTCGGGTGTGGAGGAGGATGCAGAAGGAGAGCAACAGAGAAGCCGTGAAGACGGAGGCGGAGGTCAGAGGGACGCATCGCTGGCTTCGAGATGGAGGAGGGGGCACGGGCCAGGAAGCTCAGGTGCCTCCTGAAGCCGAAAACACAAAGAGACTGGACTGTCCCAGGGCTGCAGCCCCTGCTGGCACCTCCACGGCAGCCAAGCGAGACCATCTCAGACTGTGGACCCCAGGACGCTGAGATAATCAGCCCGGGTTGCTTGAAGCCACCGAGTATTGGTGACTTGTCACAGCAGCCACAGGGAACAGCCACTGTGCACAGTTGGTACCTGCAGGAGCTAAGGAAATCAGGACACTGTGTGGACCCACACGGGGCTGATCGAGGGCTCTGCCACCCGTCCTCGCTGTTGGTTATTAATGATAGAGTGTGGGGCTGACGGGGACGTGGCATGGCGTCAGCTTGTGGCTTCATCTTGCGACGGACTGAATATATCGCAATAAGGTATGAGCCAGGCGCTCGGCCCTGCACCCCGACAGGCACCCCCAGCAGGCCTCTCTGAACACCCCCTCGTCACTGCCAGCCCCGGCGGCCTCCAGAACACTCGGTCAATCCGTCATCCGCCTACAGAAAGGAACCGAGCCACGGATGTGCGGTGCGGGCCAGAAGCCTGGGCAGCTGGTGGCTCTGCCTCGTCCGGGCAACCGGGGGTCTGCTCAGCGCTGCCAGCGGAGCGCACGGGGCAGCTGGTGGCTCCGACAGGGGCTCGAGATGCAGGAGGAGGGAGCTGGTGTTCAGCCAGGACCAAGGACAGTGCCTCGGCGCGGCTCAGCCCCGGCCAGGCGGGTGTCGGGGCAGCAGGAACTGCGAGGGCAGCAGCCACGGCTCGTGGCCACGTGAGGCCTGAAGGCCTGTGCTGCCCGTGGGGGCCTGTGCTGCCCATGGGGGCCAGGGCTGCCCATGGGGGCCAGGGCTGCGGCGGGAGCCCTGGGAGGACAGTCTGCCGCTGCCACTGCCCCGGTGGCGGACCCGGGACCCTCCCCCAGTGCCGTGCACGTTCACACCGCTGCCTGGCCCTGGCCTGGCACCACTGTGTCCGGGGACTCCCGAAGCCCCAGGCTCTTCCCCATCATCAACACTCCATCATCTGGGCTGCGCCACCCGAGGCCTTCCCAGGAGCCACCGGGTGGGAAGATGCCAGAGCCAGGACCAGAGGCGCCTGAATGGAGGATGAACGAGGTTCAGGGCGCTCCCTTCCCCGGAGAAGAGACAGCAGGGAGACCTGTCGGGGACAGTGGCGAAAGCAAGTCTTGTTGCAGGAGGACAAGGGGAGAAAGCTCCGCAGTCCCTGAAATAAAGCCGCAAACTTGATCAGTCGCTCGGCTCCCCTGGGAGAGGCCTGTCTGGCTCACAGACACCGCCTCTCTCCCTGAAGAGCGTTTTCTGCATTTCACTATGGTTGCCGGGCACTTCGTTTTGTATTATTATTATTTTTTACTTCTAGATGACACCATAACTTCACTGTACTTTTTAAGCTAATTGAGGGCAAAGACTAAATATGGGGCCTGGTGCACGGAGGCGTCACATGGTGTATGAGGAGCCCGGGGTCACCACGGGAGGAGCCTGCTCGGTCCCCGCCCTGTAAGCTCTCCATCTCCAAGCTGTGTGGCCCCTAGGAAGCTGCTCGACCTCTCTGGGCTTCTACTTAAGTGCAGTAAAGCTCCTGACGCCATCTCCCAGCACCACGGGGCGAGGCTGCAATGGTCTGTGGGCCCGGCCCCCAGCCTGATGCCCACCAAGACTGGCCCAGTCTCTCCTCCCTGCCAAGGAGCTGGACCAGAGCGGGGGCTGGACAGACCCAGGGCAGAAAGTCAAGTGTGGCGTCAGCCAGAGAAGGCCTCAGAAAGAAAACAGAGAAGGGACGACCACTCCCCCAGGGGCCAAATGCCGCTGTCTCTATGACGAGAAGGGGCCTGGTGTCTCCTAAATGGCATCTTCAACATCCTGGCCCTCTAAGCCTCTAACTCCATCACTGCAAGCCAGCGGAGCCCCGCCAAGCCCCGGCCCAGATCCAATTAGCGCGTGAACATATGTCTGGACGTGACTGGGAGGGCTGGGGTGAGACGCCGTCTGCTCAGAACACTCAGCAGATGGGACCCGCTCAGCCTCTCCACCCCTTGGAGTCCCCAAATCAGTGTGTCCCCCGTGCTCATGCAGAGCAGCAGGCAGTAGACACACGATTGGTCCCACGCTGGGCTGAGTGGCTCAGGTAGGGCAATGTAAACCTCTCCCCGAGCCCCTGGTGCGTCGCGGTGGCCCTGGAGTGACAGGCCCTCGTTGGTCCTGGGGGTTTGGGGACACAGCCTCTTGCTTCTGTCGAGGTCCCTGAAGGGGCCTCAGCCCAGAGAGACCGCAGACGGACGGACAGGTCGCAGGTGGCACGCGTGTGTGCTGTGATGCTGTTCTGGGACCTGGCGGGTCTGCAGAACCAGCTGCGGGGGATGCTCTGGACCAGCGCAGAGCCCTGGGCCCTCTCTCTGGACAGTCTGAGCCAGCGGTCTGGGCTGGGCCTGGAGTGGGGTCTGAGTGTCTGATAAGAGCAGACCCGGACACCGGCGAGGTCCAAGAAGCCCCGGGAAGCGTTTACAGAGCACGTTGCAAGAGCTCACGCTCATGAAGGCTCACAGCAGCCTCCTGAGCCCGACATGCTGCGGACAGATGGGGCTCGGCTCAGCGGTTCCCTGGCCCTGCCACCCTTCTCGGAAGGAGCCAGAAGACCCAGCACAGGACAAAGGCCGACATGTCCAGGCAGTGCCCCGGCCTCCCAGGGCTGCCGTGCGGGTAGGAGGGGCCCAGCCCCAGCGCTCACAGCCCAGCGGGCGCTCGGTAAATGCCATGCTGTTATTTTCATAGTTGCGATCCTTGCAAGGTGCTGGCTGGCTTCCGCCTACGAGGAGGGCAGGGCCAGGAAACAGCAGCTGAACACCAGCTGCCCAGATGGGGCCGAGGCCAGACGTTCGGGGCTGGAACTTCCAGATCACCCCTCTGTCTTGGGCTGTGCAGGAAAAAAACCCCGAGTCCCCTTTAACACTCTGCTCTCACTCCGTCATCCACCAGCCCCTCGGCTCCCACCTTCAAAGCAGGCCCAGGGCCGTCCACCCCGTGCTCACACTCTCTCTCGCAGGAACCTCCTAACGGCCCCCAGGGCCACCCTTCCCTCTGCAGGCCACTCTCAGCCCAACAGCCAGAGCCTCCTCTGCGCCCTCACACGACTGCGCAGGCCGCCCCCGCACGGGACCTGCAGGGCTGCCCTCGCCTCACAGAGCGGAGGCCAGCACTGCCCAGTGGTCCCCGCTGCCCCCAGGGCCCGGCCCGGCCACGCCTCCCATCTGGCCTCCTGCCACTCCCCCCAGCTGCCTTGGCGCAGACTCAGAGCCCTCTTGCTGGCCTCCACCTCCAGGCAGGGCCCACCTGAGGGCCCGGAATGTTCTTCTCCAGACCAAGGGGACCTCCAACCCCCTTCACCCCCCTCGCCTTTGCACTGGGGCTGCTGTAGCCACCGTGCGTGAATCTGCAGCCCCCACCCCCACTCTGACCCCAGTCTCTGTGGCCTCATACCTGCCAGTCACCTAGACCAATAGCTTGGGGGAGGCACGCCAGAAGCATGTGCTGGACACGTGAGTCCAAAGGCGGGAGACGGTGACTGAGTTCAGACAGTCCAGCTGCTCCAGCCACCGGCAGGGCTCAGTCTGCGTTCCAGTCCCCCACGGCGGGTCTGCTACCCACGCCTTTCATCTCCGTCTTCGTGATGCTTTGACATCTGGGGTCCTGCTGACTCTGGAGGGACTGCCCTGTGGCCCTGTGGCGTCACCTGTCCCCTCCTCTTGGGAGCTGTGAGTTAACAACTACCTTTCTAACGGCAGCCTCACACCTGAATAATAATGAGGGGGGACCCTGCAGGCCTAAGGTCACATGTGGCCTTCTGCATCCTTAAGTGCAGCCTTTTGACTGAATCCAAATTTTACAGAATGAATCCTTTTATTTTCATTAATAGATTCTTGTTCATCTTTTACATTTTTATTTTATTTTTAAAATGAGCATATTTAAAATACCAAAGAATAAAATAAGTTTCAATGAAATAATCCTCCCAGATTGACCCCCACAATCAGAACATTAGTAAGCCAGAAGGGCTAAACTGACGGCTGATGCTCATGATTTAGTTCTGACCACCCCCCGCCCAACTGGCGTCACTGCCGCACGAGGCTGGTTGGTGAGAGTTTATGGGGGTCGAGAATGCCAGTCTGCTATCAGCTTTTGACAAGGATGCACTGTGGGTTTCTGTTTTAAGTGGAATTTGTGAATAGTTGCACAGCTCGATAGTATTTTTTAATTGCTTAACAGCCCAGCATTGTCAAAGAAGTCCAAGAGAACACTGAAGGAAGAAAACAGATTTTTAAATGGAAATTGGGAATTGCAATATTATCTTGTTGCTGCAAAAGATAAGATGATTTGCTTGCTTTGTGATACTGCAATATCAACACTAAAGAAATTCGATGCATTGTAACACTCATGAGGATCACAAATATTTTAAATTAGAGGGAGAGGCATGAAAGGTTGTATTGCCGAAATTAAAAGATGAAAAGCAAAAGCAAAGACAATTCTTTTGAACAACAATAAGACCTGGAAATAATGCCACTGAAGCAACTTATAAAGTAGCTTATATACTCAGGAAAAAAGGGAAGCCACTCAGCGATATAGAAATTGTGAAAGAATGCATTGTCTAAGTTGTAGGATGCTTAGATGCTGATAAAGTTTCAAAGTACAAACAACTGCCTCTTTCAAAGAGAACCATAACTGATCAGCAGCATGAATTAGCCTCAACTTAACAGAACAACTTCAAGCAATACTTCAGAAGGAAAATATATATTATTCAATTGCTTTGGATGAATCAACTGATACTAATGACTTGGTGCAAGTTTTTATACTTCAGGTCATAACAGAAGATTTTCTTTGCAATGAAGAGTTACTCACCTTGGGCACTCTTGGGAACAGAACACGGGGAATGGATACCTTCAGCAACTTTCAAGATAAATGTTGTGAAGTTGGACTGAATTTGGTCAATGTAGTGAGTTTATGTATAGGCAGTGTACCTTCCATGACAGGAAAACATACAAGTGTTTATTGCACAGATTAAAAAAGTATTAACAGATCCAGATGCTCTCATTTCTTTTCATTGTATCTTACATCAGCAAAATTTCTGTGCTAAAGCTACTGTTGCAAGTGACACTTTGCAACTAGTTGTAAGTATTGTTAACTATATTAGAGCAAATGCAACATGGCACTGTCAGTTTTGTAACATGCTAAAGTTGAATGATGAGGAATTCAGTGTGGATTTGCCCTTATCATTCTAAAGTGTGTTGGCTACTGCAGGGACAGGTGTTAGCCAAAATTTTATCTCTGTGAGAACAGGTAGTTAAATTTTATGAAGAACAGAATCAGCAACGTGAATTATGGAAAAACAATTTCTATAGAAATGCAGCATTTCTGTGTGATATCATGTCAAATCAAAACAACTTGAATATTTCTTTGCAAGGTAAAACTATGTCTATATATGGTCCAAGAAAAAGATATTTTTTTTCCCAAAACATTTCTTCTTCAAAAGGAAATTTTGGATGAACATTTTCCCCAGTTAGCAAAGGCCATTGACGAGGATGATATATGCGAATCATCTGAAGAACACACAGCTGGGTTATAGACCTATTAACCGGAGAATACAATGAAAGGTTCGCTGACTTTGAGAATCATGACATCACATTCAAATTAGCGTTTCAGCCTCACCTAGTTGATATCACCAAGGCACCTAAAGAACTACAGATGGAATTGATTGAGCTCTCAGTAGATGACATTTTAAAGTCATTGTTTGATGCTAAGAAAGATCCAACTGAAACGTGGACAAATGCAGAATACCCACGCCTTTGGCAACATGCTTAGAAAATGCTTTCTTGCTTGTCAACCACTTATTGCTGTAAATCTACGTACTCCTACCGCACCCAAATCAAGACGCCCTTAAGGATCAACTGAAACTGCGACCTCACTGCTGCAACTATTCAAATGCTCTCCCACAAAAAGCAGGCAAAACAAAGTCATTAAAAGGATAGTTAACTTTAAAATTAACAAATAATGTTCATTTTTTTAAATTATTAAATAGATAATAGATTTTTACAAAATACTGTACATTTCTAAGTATATCTAATTGAAGTTTCTTGAATGCAGTCTTATTTGATTACAGTTAAATCAATGCGGCCTTCCCACACGAAAAGCTTCCCATCCCTATGTTTAAACCTACATTTAAAAAACACGGAGGTACACAGGACCTGCCTGACAAAGGGCCCAGGAAAGCAAGTCCCCGAAGGCGATTGTGTTCTTTGGTCTTGTCCCACCAAACGTCCTGACCAGAGGGGCCGTGCCGGGCACTGCCTGATGCTCGTGGGTGCCTGGCCAGAGGTCCGCAGAGATGCGGAGGCCTAGGCATCAGAGGACCAGCCTCTGAGCTCCACGGCTACCACCGGGGGCTGGATTCGGGTTGCAATGGATCTTGCACGGGAGGCAGGGTGAATGCCACTGCGCAGCCCCTGAGCTGGCATGGCTCAGGGAAATGGCACCATGCTCTGGGCCCTGGCAGATAGACTGATCCGAGGGTGGGCATCTGACCACTGGGTGGCCCATCTGTTGGCTGGAGGGAGCCAATGCCAAGATCTGATGCAAAGGGCTTTGTTGCTAGGGCAGCAGTGACCAGCAGAACCAGTCAGACTGGCTGCTTTTAGAATCAGAGAGTTTGGGAACAGTGACAACGGAACAGACAGGGGCTGAGACAGCATGAGGGAGGGACAGGGGAGCCGCTCTGTGATGCTGTTCTGGGTCCTCACAGCTCCACGCCCCAGGACACGCTGCCCGACAATGCTCTCCAACCCTCTTGTCATTTAACAAAAACTGCCCAGAACCTGCCCCTGTTCTTATTCTTCCTAATAAGGACAGGCTTGCGTTTATCCACCCATCCCTCTACCTCCCGCCCATCTCTGGATCCATCCGTCCAACAGCTATTTGAACTAGTTACTGACCACCTCCCGCAGGAAAAAGCCTGAACCCCAACCCCGAGGAGCTCCCGACTTGGAGACAACTGGACACGTAGCACAGTGTAGTGAAGTTTCCTGGAGGGGAGGGTCGCACAGGCGCCTGCCATGGGGGGTGTGATGTGGGGGGACTCTTCTGACTGAGGGGGTTCAGGGAAGGCTTCTCTGAGGATGTGGCCGTCAGGCCTGAATGGCACCCAGGAGTCAGCCAGGAAGGGCAGAATCCACGAGGCAAGAGGGCCGGGGGTGGATTGCGGCAGGTCAGGAAGTGGGGACGGGGCTCATCCTCGGGGATCCTCTGGAGGGATTCCTAAAGGCTGGGGCACAATACACGTCTCGTCCCAGGGAGGCTGCTGCAGGCACCGGGTGGCAGGTGGGCATGCGGAGGTGCCCGGGTGGGGTCCCGTTAGGAGGCTGCTGCAGTCCTCTGCCTCCTTTGCTTCTGTTAGGGCGGGTGGGGGTGGCGGGCGGCTGGCTGCATGGCTGGATCCAAGGAGCCACCTGGCCGGTCACTCAGAGCCTGGGCACATGGGTCTCCACGGGACCCTGGAGCTGATTCCGAGGCGGTGCTGTGCGGCTGTCCCAGGGGCACAGGGAGGCACGGATGGAGGGATGGACCCGTGTGCACTCTGACCGCTGGGCCCCAGCACTGTCTCCACGGAGACCGACTGGCAACAGGAACTCGAGTCGCCGAGAAAACAAGGTACTTCCTGGTCCCTTGCCTAAGCGCCTTCTCTAAAGGCAAACTGGCCAACGGGAATCCTGATTAGGCCAGTCCTGATGGGACCGAGGGAGACGGGAGGGAAAGGTGGACCCCAGGAAAAGCCAACGGCGGCAGCACTGCAGGGACATTTGTGAAAGTGAACACCGAGGAGAAGCGAGGCTGGGGTGTTCTGAGCAGCCGCCGGCTGCGGGCAGCGCTGCTTGCTCAGGCGGAAGAACGTTCTGCGAGTGCTGTTTGAAAGAAGAGCCGCTTACAAAAAAGTACGTGACGACGAGTCCAGTTTTCAAAGAGAAAAGCTGTTTGTGGGAAGGACACACGGGCAAACCTCTTCCTAGTGTGCTTTGCTTTAACACGGCTTGCGCACGTCGCGTTTTTCACAAGTTGAAGGTCTGTAGCGACCCTGAGTCCTGCACGTCTATCAGCACCATTTTTCCGACAGCAGGTGCTGACTTGGAGTCTGTGCCACATTTTGGTCATTCCCACCACATTTCAAACTTTTTCATCATTATTGTATCTGTCATGGTGACCTGTGAAAAGCCATCTTTGGTATTACTGCTGTAATTGTTTTGGGGCCCCATGAGCCACGCCAGTATGAGAGGGCGAATCTCATCGATAAACGTGTGTGTTCTGCCTGCTCCCCCCCCACCCGACTGGCCGTCCCTCCCCCCTCCCCGGCCTCCCTATTCCTCGAGACACTGCAAGATTGAAATTAGGCCAGCTGATAACCTTACAGGGGCCTCTATGTGTTCAAAAAAAAAAAAAAAAAAAGGAAGAGTCACACATGTTTCACTTTAAATCAAAAGCTAGAAATGATTAAACTTCCAATTTGGTGAGGAAGGCATGTTGAAAACCAAGACAGGATGAAAGCTGGGCCTCTTGCTCCCATTAGTCAAGTGTGTGAATGCAAAGGAAAGTTCTTGAAAGAAATTATAAGTGAACACACAAATGATAGGAAAGTGAAACAGCCTTATTTCTGACGTGGAGAAAGTGTGAGTGGTCTGAATAGAAGACCAAACCAGCCATAACATTCCTTTAAGCTAAAGCCTCTTCCAGAGCAAGGTCCTGACTCTCTTCAGTTCTATGAAGGCTGAGGGAGGCGAGGAAGCTGCAGAAGAAGAACAACTTGAAGCTGGCAGAGGTTGGTTCATGAGATCTAAGGAAAGAAGCCGCCTCCTGAACATGAAAGTGCAAGGTGAAGCAGCAAGTGCTGATGGAGAAGCTGCTGCAAGTGTTCCAGAAGATCTAGCTAAGAACATCGATGAAGGTGGTCACACTAAACAATAGGTTTTCAGTGTAGATGAAATAGCTTTGTATTGAGAGAAGATGCCATCTAGGACTTTCATAGTTAGAAAGAAGGCAATGCCTGGCTTTAATACTTCAAAGGACAGACTGACCCTCTCGGGTTAGGGGCTAATGCAGCTGGTGACTTAAGGTTGGAGCCAAAGCTCATTTACCATTCTGAAAATCCTAGCGCCCTTCAGAATTATGCTCAATCTACTCTGCCTGTGCTCTATCAGTGGAACCAAGCCTGCATGACAACAAGTCTGTTCTATTTTTTTTTTTATACCCAAGACCTGTTGCACCCTTCAAGGAAAGAGAAGTCACTGTAAGGCTAATCCAAGGTCCTGAGGAGATCTTTTCTTTCTCTGCACGTTACAAAAGTCACAGGAGTGAAGCCTAGTGTAACCATGCAGAGCTGGGATAGTAGCGCGTCTGTTTATAGCACGGTTTACTGAATATTTTAAGCCCACCATTGAGACCTACTGCTTAGGAAAAAAAGGTTTCTTTCAAAATATTACTGCTCACTGACAATGCACCTGGTCACTCAAGAGCTCTGGTGGAGACGTACGAGGAGATCAATGTTTTTTTTCATGGCTGCTGACACAGTATACGTTCTCCAGCCCAGGGGAGTAATTTTGATTTTCAAGTCTTAATATTTAAAAAATAACATTTTGCAAGGCTATCACTGCCGTAGGTGGTGATTCCTCTGATGGATCTGGGGAAAGTCAATTGAAAGCCTTCTGGAAAGGATTCACCATTCTAGATGCCATTAAGAACATTCATGATTCATGGGAGGAGGCCAAAATATCAACATTAACAGGAGTTTGGAGGAAGTTAATTCTAACCCTCATGGATAACTTTGAGGGGCTCACAACTTCAGTGGCGGGAGTCACTGCAGATGCGGTGGAAATAGCAAGAGAACTAGAAATAGAAGTGGAGCCTGAGGATGTGGCTGCATTGCTGCCATCTCATGATAAAACGTGAATGGATGAGGAACTGCTTTTTATGGATGAGCATAAAGAAAAGAAAGTGGTTTCTTGAGACGGAACCTACTCCTGGTGAAGACGCTGTGAACACTGTTGAAATGACAACAAAGGATGTAGAATATTCCACAGACTCAGCTGACACAGCTGCAGCAGGGTCTGAGAGAACAGGCTCCAATGTTGAAGGAAGTTCTGCTGAGAGTGAAACGCCACCAAACAGCATCACACGCTACAGAGAACACTTTGTGAAAGAAGAGTCCACTGACGCGGCGAACTTCATTGTCGCCTCGTTTTCAGAAATTGCTGCAGCCGCCCCAGCCTTCAGCAACCACCCCCCCGACCAGCCGGCGGCCGTCAACATCGCGGCAAGACCCCGCACCGGCAGAAAGATTATGGCTCGCTGAAGGCTCAGATGATCATTAGCATTTTTTAGCAATAAAGTATTTTTTAATTAAGCCAGGCACATTGCTTTTTAAAGACATAATGTTATTGCATGCTTAATAGACTACAGCATAGCATAAACGTAATTTTTATATGCAGTAGGGATCCAAAAAATTTGTGCCTCCCATTATTGCAATATTTGCCTTATCGCAGTGGCCTGGGATCAAACCCACAGCACCTGCAAGGTCTCCCTGGGTAGGAAACTGGAGCGGAGGGGCCTCCCGGGGCTCAGGGGGCTTCCCATGCGGGGAGACCCTTGCAATTGGTGGAGTCATTGCTCCGATAATGAGGATCCTTGTCCCCAGTAGACGTTATTTTTCAAAAAAGGAAAAGACAAAGAAATTGAGGGAAAGAGAAGGTCTAGGAATGGGGCAGAAAAAGGCAGGCAGAAAAGAAAGATGCAAAACATGGAGATTAGGAATCGCAAGCGTGCTGGTGCAGGTGGATGACAGGGACGAGTACGGTCCCCGGACTTGACGCCGTCCCCTCCCCTCTACTTCCGGAGATACAACATTTGCTTTGCTTTTCTTTTCTTAAAAAAAAAAAAAAAGTAACATCAGAGCTCTATTTTCGTCTTTTCAAAGGAAATGTTATATTTCAACGACTCATAAAAGGACAGGAAGATCATGTTAAAACATCCAGAAATAGTGTTTTCTCTCGAGGGCCGACCTGGGCAGCGGCAATCGCCTGAAACAGTTTTCAAAATGCAGAGACGCTGAGACTAAAATTACACCGGGCGTGTGGGACAGCCCTGTTCCCCGTCGGGTCTCGAATATTCTCCAGCAATTCGGGCTTCGCAGGGGCGCTGCCGAGGGCATCGTCCTGTGCTCCGTCCTCCCTGCACGCGGGGCGGGGGAGGCGAGCCCAGGGCGTCAGGGGAGGCTGGCCTCAGCAGGACAGGGGATGTGGCCAGCTCCTGCTCAGAGGGAGGAAGGATTTGCGCTGCCCGGGGGCTTCCACGCAGGCTTTGGGGTCAGCAATCCAGCGTGGCCGACACAGACTCAGGCGCAGACGCACCCCACTCTGCATCCTGGTCACGGCACGTGCAGCCACGGTTTGGGGACTCTCTCTCTGAGGACTGTGCAGTACCCGGGCACCCCACGGCACCCTCCACTTCCCCCAGACCCCCACCTCTGCCTCAGGGCGGGTCTCGGGCAGCCCCCTCTGCCCCCAGCGGAAGGCAGACAAGTGCTGCCCTGGTCCTGGCCTGCGTCACCTTCCTAGAAGAGGCTCTGCAGATAGGCAGGGCTGGCCTCCGCCCGGCAACGGCAAGCCCTGTCCTCGCCTGTGAACTGCTCAGCTCGGGAGGCCGCCGTGAGGTCTGCAGTGAGGTGGTACAGGTGGGCTCGGGGCTCGATGCCTGGTGACCATGGCAATGACGCTCATCACCTCGAGTCACCAGGGGCCTCTTTCTGGGCCAGATCCCTCTCGGAGGGCCGGGGCGGTCCGTTCATTCTTCCGCCTCCCAGCTCTAGACACGGGGGACTATTCCTTGCCAGAGCACAGCTCGCACTGTGCCCGTCCCCCGCCAGGCCTGCGCCATCTGACCGGGAGGGCCTGTCTCCACTGTTCTGAAAGGGGGCTCTGTCGGCAAGGTGGGGAGCTTGCCCCAGGCTGTGCAGGCTGAGGACCCTGCTCTGAGCTGCCCTAGCCGCGGGCACCAGGCAAAGGAGAGGCCAGAATACAGGAGACATAGTCCCCAACTTACTCTGGTTCCACCTACAATTTTTTGACTTTACGATGGGTTGTTTGGGACGCAACCCCATTGTAAGTCTAGGAGCATCAACACCTCCCTGAGTTCCCAGCCCAAGGCGGTGGTCACACCTCTGCAGGCTGCGTCTACAGCCACACCTGACACCCCATGGTCAGTGGGCCGAGACTAGGTAGGGCCGAGCAGGTGCGCTCAGCCTGTGACCCTGTCCCGCCCGAATCCCCACATCCTCAGAGGCGTGTCCTGATCCCAGGCCTGGCCCCGCCTCCCTTCTGCCACGAAGAAGAACATCATTCTGTGCCAATGGAAAACAGGTCCCTTTAAAAAGTGAACTTGATGTTAAAGAAAATTAAAATGAAGACTGGGCCTGAAGAATCCCTGAGCAGACAAGGCCAACAGCCCTCAGAAATGACCTTGACCTTGCTTGATTTGCAAACATAAGTGAAAATTAGGCCATTTCTTGTAAATGCCCATATTAAAGAAAAAAAAGAACTTAAGCTCAGTCAATCAGAGGCAGCCAACAAACTTATCGTCATGTAACTAGGGACCTTCCATCAGGAACGAAGTTATTGTGTCTCAGTCGACCTTTTAAACAATGTCCACTGACAGATAAATGGATAAAGAAAACGTGGTCTATCCACACGGTGGAGTATCATGCAGCCACGGAAAGGGGAGAAGCAACGGCACGCACTGAACGTGGGCGAATCTCACAATGTCGTGCTAAGCGAAAGAAGCCAGGCGCAAAAGGCCACGCCACGGGCTTCCATTTACAGGCGGCTCTGGGTACACTCGGAGGTCGGTTCGAGGACCACCACCCACCTCGCCCCATCCCGCCCTCCACCACATACACCCAAATCCACGTGCACTCGAGTCCTGCAGTCGGCCCCTGGGCACCCATGTGCGGGGACAGTTGGCCCTCCAGACACGCAGGTTTCTTGCGCTGTGAATACTGTATTTTCTATCTGCATTTGATGCAAACGAATCCTCGTGTGAGCAGACCTGTGCAGTTACAGCCATGGGGTTCACAGGTCAACCGTATACAAACCACCTGGAACAGGCAAATCTCCAGAGAGTAGATCAGTGCCAGGCTGGGAGGGGACGGGAATGGGTGCTTCATGGATACAGGGTCTCATTTTGGGGTGATGAACATGTTTTGGAACCAGGTAGAGGTGGTGGTTGAACAACGCCATGAATGCCCTAAATGTCACTGAATTGTACACTTTAAAATGGTTAATTTTTACTTCCGTAAAATTTCAAAAACAGTGGACTTGGACAGATGGTGAGAGAAGGGCTTTGAGGCCGGGGGCCGGGTCTGTCTGAGCCCATGTCCTGGTGGACCCCACGACGAGACACGCCCGTTGGGCCCTGTGCACGCCCCGGGCGGTGCGGAAGGGCCCGGCAGCCCCTGAGGCAGTCCTGGGGGCTGTGTGCTCAGGAGGTGAGGACACTGAGCCGGAGGAAGGGTCCTCAGCAGCCCCTGCCCTGCCCCTTCACCCTCCAGCCGCCGCTGAGCCTGATGCCTGCTTCTGCCGAGGCTCAGGCAAGACCCCAGGCCGCTCCTTCCCACTGGCCCCCAGGTGGACGGGGCTGGCCTTCCGGCCCCAGTGACCGGGCAGGCAGGTCAAGGGCTGCCCACTTGTCAGGACGCCCGGGTGCCAGCTCCACCCTCCACGCATCCCTGGGGCCAGCTGAGGCTGCTTGCGTTTGTTACAAATACACAGCACCATCTGCAGTGACTTATAATTTAATAACGTTTATTTATAATGCGACTGAGGCTTGTTTTAAAGATGAGCTTTTATCTTTGAGATGAGGCTTCTGAGGCCCACAGGAAGCACCCAGCCTGGCTCAGCGCCGCCCTCTCTCTGAGAACGGCTTGCTCGCAGGCCCGGCCACACCTCTGCAAGGGAGGAAGAGAAAAGCCACTGCTCGGTGGGGCCAGCAGCCCCAGTCACGGGGGAGCCGAGGGGAGGCGGGAAGGGCAGGGTCTGCCCAGCTGAGGTTCCCTGTGCCGCGCTGGGTCGCGTCTGCCTAAAATTCACGTCCGCCTGCAACCTCAGAATATGACCTGACCGGGAACTCGGATCTTTGCAGATTTAATTAGTTAAGATGAGGTCGTGCTGCATTCGGGTGGGCCCTTAATCCAATGACTGCTGTCCTTGGAACAGAAGCTAAAGGAGGACGTGACACACAGACCCAGAGGAGAGGAGACGCCACGTGACGACAAAGGCAGAGATGAGGGGACGAGTCTCCAAGCCAAAGAACACCAACGACCGCTGGTGGTAGCAAGGAGGGACCCTCCCCAGGGTCCACAGAAGGAACCGACGCTTCGACACCTTGTTTGGAATCCTGGCCTCCAGAACCACGACAGAATACATTTCTGCTACTTTAGCCACCCAGCATGCGGTCATTTGTCATGGCGGCCCCAGGCCAGCTCCCTTCCTGACCAGTACTGTGGGGTACCCCGCACAGGAAGCCCTAAGGAGCGCCGAGAAGGAGATGCCTCTCGGCCACACCACGGGGTGGCTGGAAGGGCCACGTAGGAGGTGGCCGGTGGAACTCGCACCAGTCGGGAGGAGAGGTTCTTCTTCAGCTGGCAGAGTCTCCCCCCCCTCTCAGATCCCACCTGAGATGTCACCTCTCGAGAGAGGCCTTCCAGGCACCCCCAGACCGGGTGAGCCTGACCGTGGCTCCCACGGCTACGCTGCCCCTCTGCACAGCACACGGTGCCAGGCGGTCAATCCACTGCACCTCTGGACCGGCAGAACTCCACCACGCCTGGGGCTGGGGCCCGGAGGAGTCGGAGCCAGCAGGGAGACTTGCCGTGGACATGGCCCCAGGGAGGGGCAGGTAAGCGGGTGAGGAAGCAAGATGAATGATCAGAGGTCCAATGTGTGTTTGTTGAATGACTGACGGACACATATGTAGAACTCTGAGCAGCCATGTTTGGCTGCAGTGAAGGGTATTTGGAGGTGGGCAAGAATAGAGGAAGAGGCTAGAAACAGAGGGCTGGTGGGCAGGCCCCGAACACCTGGGGAGAGTGCTGGAAACGGATCCAAACTTAGCAGAAGTGACTCAAGAAGAATAAAGACCTGAGGAGCTCTGTACCCTTGAAAGAAATTGAAATAGAAATTGCAGATCGTTTCATAAAGAAAACATGAGGCCCAGATGGCTTTCTGAGCAGGGTCGACCCATCGCGGAAGGAACAAATAATTCTAACCCAAGCAATGCCTTCCGGAAAAAAAGAGAGAACATTCCCAGCTTGTTGTGAGACTGGCAAAAGCTTGACTCTCAAATAAGAATAGTATGAAGAAAGGAAAATTACAGGCGAATCTTATTCGTGAACTTAGATGTAAAAATCCTAAACATAATATTAGCAAATGGAATTTGGCAACATATTAAAAAGATTATTGCTAAGTTGGGTTCATCTAAGGAACCTAAAATCGATCTAGTAGAAAGTCAATGAATGCAATTAATTAGCAAAGGAGAAAAGCCATATGATCTTGGCAAGTGACACAAAAAAGTACTTGATGAAATCCAGCATCTGCTTGCAATTAACCCAAACCTCTTGCCCACTAGGAAAAGAATGAAATACTTTAACCTGAAAAGCTGCATGTCCAAAAAACCTCCAGAGTCAACAGAAATTCTGAAAGCATTTTTTTAAAGATCAGGAACAAGACAAGCATGCCCATTATTACCACTTCTATTCAACATTTTATTGCAGGTCCGAGCTGGCAGAGAGAGAAAAGGGAAAAGGAAAGAAAGACATAATCAACAGACAAAAGAGAATTCATAAGAGAGTTTAGCAAGGTGGTTGGATAAACTAAAAATCAATATACCAAAGTCAGCTGCATTGCTACATTCCAGCAACAATTGGCAAATGTAATTTTGAAAAATATACTGTGGATGTGGTGGCTCACGCCTGTGATCCCAGCATTTTGGGAAGCTGAGGCAAGAGGATCGCTTGAGCCCAGGAGTTCAAGGTCAGCCTAGGTAACATAGTAAGACCCCATCTCTACAAAAAATTTAAAAAAAAAATTAGCCCAGCATCATGCACACGCCTGTAATCTCAGCTACCCGGAAGGCAGAGGTAGAAGCATTGCTTGAGCCCAGGAGTTCGTGTTTGCAGTGAGTTGTGATTGTGTTACTGCACTCTAGCCTGTGTGACAAAGGACCACCCTGCCTCCAAAAAAGGAGGGAAAACTCTACCCAAAAAAGAAAGAAAGAACAGAAAGAAAAGAAATGAATACCATGAGTGCCATGAAGCGACAATACTTAAACTACCCAGGAATAAATCTAAAAACACTGCAGAAGCTCTTTATGGAGACAACTGAGAAACCTTTTTCAAAGACAGTAAAGAAGACAAAATAGAAAAATATACCATGTTCTTAGAGAGGAAGACTATATTGCAAAGGTGTTAATTTTTTCCAAATTGGTCTATTCTGGGTCAATGCAATTCCATTCAAAATCCCAAAAGTGTTTTGTTCTTGTTGTTGTTGTTGTTGTTATCGTTGCTGCTATTTTTTGTTTTGGTGAAATTTGATGAGCTGATTTAAAAATGTGTATGAAAGAGTAAGGAGCCAAGAATGGCTAAAATAAGCCTGAGGAGAAACAAGGTAGGCTGGGGGGGGGGGCTGGGATGAGAGGGGAGAATTGCTCAGACGTGATGAAGGTGGTGTCGGGGAAAGACACGTGGACCAGTAGACAACCCAGCAACAGACCTGCAGCCACGTGGAAGTGTGGTTTGTGACCGGGCCGGCACTGTGCACCTTGGAGAAAAGTGTCTGTTCCACAAATGATGCTGGACGAATGGGTTATGCAGAGGAGAAAAAGTGAAATTGGATCCCTACCTCACACCATACACATACCAAAAAACCCCCCAAATTCTTGGATTAAAGACTTACACATGAAAGGCAAACATACTAAACTCCTAGAAAATAAGACAGGAATGTAGCTTTATGACCTCTTGGTAGAAAAGAATTTCTTAAATAAGACACAAAATCACAAACCCTGAAGGAAAGTTTGATAAATTTATCTACACTAAATTAGGAGGCTCATGTCTGTAACCCCGGCACTTTGGAAGGCTGAGGTGGGAGGATCTCTTGAGGCCAGGAGTTTGAGACAAGCCTGGGCAAGAGTGAGACCCCGTCTCTAAAAAAGCAGAAAGATTAGCCAGGTGTGGTGGCACCCACCTATAGTCCCAGCTACTCAGGAGGCCGAGGCAGGAAGATCGCTTGAGCCCAGGAGTCCAGGGCTGCAGAGAGATTGTACAACTGCGCTCCAGCCTGGGTGACAGAATGAGGCCCTGTCTCAAAAAATCAATCAATAAATAAATCAGGAACTACTTGTGATAAGAAGAGTGAAGAGACAAGCTAAGGATTAATAAAAAAAATAGAGAAAGAACACAAATCAGGCAGAAAAAGAGGAAGAACCCCAGAGAAAACTAGACAAAAGATGAGAACAAGCGTTTTATAGCAAAGGAACTGCAAATGGCCCCGAAACACAGGAAAAGATGCTTAAGTCCATTAGCAATCAGGAGATGCAAATTCAAATGCCAACATGTAACCACTGAGCATGCCTAGACTGGCAAAAACTGCCAGATGTGCACCACGGCAGGTACAGCTGCGGGTGTGGGGCCATGGGACCTGCCATGCAGGTAGCTGGGATGCTGCCACCGGAAGCTCTGTGGGGCCATGGGACCGGCCACCCAGGTAGCTGGGATCTGCCATGGGAAGCTCTGTGCCACCACCCGGCAGAGCTGAGCACCTGGCTCCCAACGATCTAGCAGCGACTCTCCTGACATCCACACAGGGACATCAGGGGACACAGGGGTGCTCAGAGCACATCTGTTCACAGTCACAAAGGACAGGAGGCCACCCCATGGGCAGGTGGTGAACACAGCAAGGACAGGAGAAACCACAGCACCACGCTCCAAATTCCCGCGCCCACAGGCTCTGAAAACAAAACCGGCCCAAACAGATCCGAGGCCATTTAATCTCCGTGTTCACCCCACTGAATATCCAGACACTCTGATGCCAAAAAATCAAGGTGCTTGATACGTGGCACTAGGTGACTGGAATGATACACAAGATACATAGAATTTTTTTATCCAATAAAATTTATTTTATGGTGTGTTTCATAATATCAAATTTTATAATTTTTAGAGTGTAAAATAAATATATGCACGACGTATCTTTATTCTGAAGTGCACCTGGCCCCACGGGGTTTGGAACAGGGACCAGGGACCTGTCTAGTCGTAGGACAGAATCCCACGCAGGCGGGACAGTGAACAAACGGGCCCCACTCGTCAGGGAGGGTCACCGCAAAGGCATGCTGACGGCGGCGGCAGTGACTGCAAATGCCATCTATACGGAGGTGGACACGGGGAACGCTCAGCTTTGTTCAGTGTTATCAACACAGGTGGTAACACCACAAGGAAAGCCCAGGAGAAGCAGAGGCAGGGAGGGCTCTCACAGCCAAGGTCCCTACTGTGTCCCCAAATTGTCCCCTGACTCAGGCCAGCACCTCCCTGATGCTGGCAGGGTGTGGGGAGGAAGCTGTCGCCGGTGGCAACGTCCACCAGCTGAGTCCAGGTCTGGGCAAACCTGAAGCTCAGGCCACGTGTGAGTCTGGGCAGGAGGGAGCAAGAGGCTTGGACATCATCCTGAGACCAACACCAAGCCGCAGCCACCACCACGCCCCCTCCAGCCTCCCCTCCTCACCCGCATGGCCCCCATCCTGCCAGCTACCCACCCGGGTGCCCCGTCCACCCTGGCCATGATCCAGTCCGGGAGCCAGGCCACAGCCTGACGGGTCACCCTCCTCCCGCCCAGGCCATCGTACCGCAACCACCACACGCCCCTCCTCCCAGCCTGCGATGCTCGGCTCCGGATGTCATCTGGCTCACGCCCTGCTTAGCCCTTACCTAGGTCCCAGTCATAACGTCCCCTCCTCCAGGAAGCCCTTTAGGATCACCCAGTTTACCCCGATCCTCGGAATTACTGTCTACTGCTGCCGTGGCGTTTTCACAATCGGTAAAGAATTTACTTTTTTGTGTGTTCTGCCTCTGCAAATGATAAGCTAACTAAGCACAGGAAATAGTTCTGTTTCTGGCACTGTTGAAAACCCAGCTTCTAGTAGGACCTTTACTCTGTAGGAACACAAATCGCTCTTGAGCAGATGAGCCCCTAAAAATGACAATGACACCAAGGAACAGAGAGGTTGAGTGACTTAAGCTCACAGAGCTGGTAAGGCGCAGAGCTGGGATCTGGGAAGGCCACCTCCTCCACGCCGCGCGGCCTCTCCTGGGCCGGTCCTGCTCCCCACTCCCCAGAAAGACCCTTGGTGCTTCCATGGAGACCCGTGGGGCACAGGGAAAACAAAGAGCGGCTGGGGCCACCCACTGTCCCCACTGCAGCTAACGGGCAGGCAAGGAAATGTCCACAGAGCTCTCTGCTCACAGGGACCCATGCCCCAGCCAGGGGTCACGCAGAGACCCCCCTCGATGCCCCCTGGCAGTGCCCTGACGCTGAGCAGATGGTGCTCAGCACCCAGAAGAGGAGTTGGGGAAGCAGAGTGACCCAGTAAAATGACTTATGCAAATATGTAACCGTGGGCACTGCAGCAATGCAAAAATAAAATCCAGGGGCACGTGAAATATTAGCTGCCGGCAGCCCCGAGCATCTGCACACTGAGCAGGCAGCAAGCCAGCCGGGGCGGGGGAGGAGGGGGAGGAGGGGGAGGAAGAGGGGACAGGGGAGGAG
>VBSM01003153.1:138842-151440 GCA_008086735.1 Cheirogaleus medius
GGCATGGTGGCACACACCTATAGTCCCAGCTACTTGGGAGGCTGAGGCAGGAGGTCACTTAAGCCCAGGAATTCAAGGCTGCAGTGAGCTATGATTATACCACTGCACTCCAGCATGGGCGACAGAGTGAGACCCCATCTCTAAACAATAGAATGAAATAAAATAAACACCCATGAATGGCTCTCCCACCCACGGAGGGGACTGCAGTGCAAATCTCTCTTTCAGTGAAAGCAAAATGTAAACAGAGGATGACACAGGAACCTGGATGCCTGGGGCGGGGCCTGCACCTCAGCCCCTCCGTCCCACCTGCACGCAGTGGCTGGGAACCACCAGGTGCACAGTGACCTGGGGTCCAGTGGACTGCTCTGCCCTCTAAGGGTTTGGACAGTGAGTCCAGGCGGGCCACGCCCCAGGGGAGGAGCCTGGGACAGGTGATGCCAGCACTCTGGGCTGGGGTGGCCACCAAGATCAAACACTCCATGGACACACTCAGCGCAGGGAGGCAGGCGCGAGGCCCCCCGGCCAGTGGTCACTGTGTGGGGACGATGATGGTAACTCCAGAAGCAGCAGCAGCAAAGCTTCCCCGACACCATATAGGACGTGCTCACATACAACACACAGGTATGTGCATGCACACATTCCACACGCACACAAAACATGACATATCAGTGCGTGCTCACGCCCAGCCGGCCTGGCTCTGGCCTTCTCCTAATCCCTGTCTGCACTGTCACGCACCGGGTGCTGGGCAGAGGAGGTGCATGTGTGTACACGTGCACACTTGTACATGCACACACGTGTGGAATGCGCACGGGCTACAGGGCAGGCTCGGCAGTTTCCGGGTCCATCTGGCTGAGCCACCAGCAGCAGTGACAGCAGACCCGCGGCCTGTGCGGCAGCGGCCGGGGCAGGACTCCGGCCGAGGCCTGCAGAACCTCTCAAGAATCCTTTCCATCGAGTCCGGAGTTTAAGCTCCAGACGGCACTTCCCAGCAGAGCCGCGTTTCTTGTACGTGAGAAATGCCCCACCCCTCCAGATCTTAAAGTAAAAGTGACTCTTCCGGAAGCTGCTCTTGCCAAGTGGCTGGGCCATGCTGCAGTGAGCCTCGGGTGGGTGCACCGGAGTGAGCCATGAACCCTCAGAGCACCCGGGAGAAGGCAGCTCAGGAGGGGCCCCTCGTCCAGAGCCCCTCCGACCACCCATTTTTAGGGCAGACCCTCGACACTTGCTTTTTCCTAATGCAGCTGGTCTCTCACCCACCAGTGAGTCGCACGTTGGGACCGAGAGCCACGAGAGCACCTGCCGACTTCTTAATGGCCGGCGGCCTCCAGCCCTCCAGCCTCTGACCTTATTTTTAGCAATTTCCAGTCCAATGAGCGCTCAGCGAGAGCTCAGATGTGTTAGCCACACCAGGAACTTCTCCACATCGAGAACTCTCTCTCTCTCTCTCTCTCTTTCTCTCTCTCGCAGAGGGAGGGAAGGACCACAGAGCTCACTCTGGAGTCACCGTACAAACTGAGTTATACAAGCAAATATCCGACCCATTTCTTGATGCGTTCCTGCTGGAGCCAGAGCAAAGGAAACCTGAGCAAGTCGGATGGCCACCAGCCCCGAGACGCAGGCAGGCTGGCACCAACGCCACATTCCCGTCCGGAGCTGGATTTATGAGGAATGTCGCCACTCAGTGATCTTTCACCTCCCCCACTTCCTCCGCTGCTGGAAGCTTGGAACCTGCAGGAGGAAGTGCAAGACTGAAATGATCCTTCTGGAACAATCTATTGTTCTCTCCCCTCCAGGATAAGAAGATGCCATGAAGCATCATCCCTCAGGAACCCTGGGGCCAGGGGTCCCCAGGTGGACAACAGCAGGTTGGGGCTGCTTCTAAGAGCCCCACTGCCAGGCAGCATCCTTGGTGCCGGGCAGCGGTAGGATCGTTCTGATGCACTCCCACACCACCAAAGGCCCGTCTGAAAATCAGCCCGTCTCACGGTTGGGAATCATCTCCTGTTGTTCCCGGGTTCTCCTCACTCCCCACCAGGACTGAACTCCCCGGTAAAGCAGCCCCAGTGCCTTTGCACATGCTGTTCCGGCTCTTCTGACAGTCCTTTCCCTACCTCATCCATCTGAGACTCCTACCCCCTCTTCAAAGATCCTACCATGTATCCACAACCTAACGGGCAGGCCGACCATCGGGGATCTCGGTAGACTTCAAAGTTCGAGTTAGCAGGTCCTGGGTGGGGCCGAGTTACCATGACACCCTGACTCTCCTCCCCCTCATGCTGGAGGGCCAGCCCTGCACCTCACCATCTCTGCGACCTCCTGGTCCCCGCGCGAGGCTGGGAGGTGCCCAGGTGCACTGGAGATGGAACAGCCCTGTCTGCTCCTGCTGCCTCGGGCACCGCTCAGGCCCTGGTCCCCACTGCTGGGTCCAGCGGCAGCGGGAAGACGGGGCAAGGAGGACGGATGGGCAGGGAGGACGGACGGGCAGCTTCTCAGAGCAACTCTGTTCTTTGAATGTTCTCATCCCGAAACTCACAGCCCTTGAATCTCTGACAGCCCAGAGCAGGCGGGGCTCATGATTCCTCACGGTGTCCGCGCCTGCAGCTCCAAGACAGGTGCCGGGGTGGGGCAGGGCCAGGAGGGCGCCCGTGCCGGCTCGGCCTCTCCAGAGCCAGAGTCCACGGAAATGCAAAATGCACAGTGGACCTGAGGCATCTCCTATCAGACCCCTGATGGGACGCTGACGTTCCTGGAAACATGCACCTCCTCCCAGGCACCCACAGGGACCCGGCACTCCTGGAACCTGAGGAGGATGCAGTCCCAGGCTCTGGGTATCTGGAACTACCTAGGTTGCACACCATGGCTTTACCGGATGAACCTGTTTCTGGGCTAAACTCCGGGCCTGGCCTCCCTGGAAGGTCAGAGGTGGAGGACCGGGGGCTGGTCACTCTCCGGTCCTCTCTCCCCACGTGCCCGCCCCATGCCCGGCACACGCTAGGCCAGGCCTCCCCAGAGGTCGGAGGTGACTACCTGGCAGACGCTGAGGACCCAGGGCCCTGGTCACCGAGGGCTCCCGCTCCCCCCGTGCCCCTCCTGTGCCCAGCTCCCCCCGTGCACGCACTGGCTCTAGGGCCTGTTTGCCAGCGTCGCTCCCTTGGCCCACGGGTCCAGGGACTTCTCAGAGAAAGCATGTGGCCACCAGGGCACAGAGCAGAGTGCCTGGAGGAGGGGCTGGTTTCCTTGCACAATCCTGGTCTGTCCAGGGGAAATCCGGTGACTCCCGACCCCTGCAGCATGGAGCCCACTGGGCACGCTGCCACCTGCCCCCAGGCCTGGCCAGGGCCACTCAGTTCCGAAGCAGCAGCACTGCTTAGCCTCAGCCGGCGGGTCCAATGCGAAAGTCAGGCTGGGGTTAAGGGGGGGAGCCAAGCATGGTGGCCAGAAAGAGGCCACTGAGTGTTCCTTCTTAGCACTTTAACCCCCTTCTGGAGAGAAGAATCTATTTCTAGCTCCGTCCTTGTGTTCTTGTGGGGCAGAATGAACTGCTGCTCGTTTTTCCCGCTTGACTCTGACCAGAGAGGCTGAGTCACTCACCCAGGGTCACACAGGAAAGGCAGAAGCGGGTCTCCTGACTACTGCCCACCACATCTGATTCCTGGTACCTCTTCCAGATAAACAAAGGTAAATCTGCCAAACATGCTTGCTGGAAATCTCACCCTAACTTGCAAGGGACTTTTTCTTGCGTCTCTTTGTGAAAAGAGCTACTATTCCAGCCACTGTCTAGGCTATTCGAGGAATTACTCAGATGGACATAGGGGTGCCAAGGCCACTTGGGGACAATGATTTACTCGCTCAGAGCAGTCAGCTCCTGATGGGGTCTGGGGGGCAGGCCACCCAATGTGTCCCTGGGGCTTGGTGTCCCCATCTGTGGAACGGGCAGTGTTTCACCTGCGGGTGAGCGGGTCACAGTGCCCCTGGGGGCTGCTGTCTCTCCCCTTCCCGGCCACGTCTTGCTGTGACCGTGATGGGCATCGCTTCCGGGCCTCTCCCTGCAGGACTCAGCTGCCCAAGCAACCCACCCGGGCAGCGGGGCCAGGCTCCTGGGGACCCATTCGCAGCCGAGCGCCGATCTGGTTTCGTCTCCTCTGCTCCCAGCCTGGCAGCCCTTGATCTCAAATTACAAACCTCTCCACTGAACACGGTCTATTACGCAAAACCTCATTCCGACGGCTATAAATAACCCGCACAACGCGGTCTCCAGGAACTCTCTGGAAAGATGCTGCACGGTTTTGAATAACAGGATAATGGAAACACAAACCGATGCTAATTAATTTCACTGCTCAGAGAGAGCTATTTCCTCGGTTAGCCACGGTCAGTGGGACTCAGGCAAGAAAACCCTGGGCCGAAACGAGAGGCTTCCCGGGAACACCTGGCCACGTGGAGTAAGTAAGGACAGGTGACTGTGTCGTGGCTGCTCGGGAACCTGCAGGATGAGGGGCCCCCAGAGGGCCCGACTGGCTCCCACGCCTCAATGCCCTGCTGAGACAACGCCTGGCCACTGGCTCAGCCTGGGGAGGACCCACGGGAGGGGACGCACAGCCGGACTGTGTTTGGAGGAGAAAGAAGGAAGAGAAGAGAAGCTGGGGACGCCGCCGCAGAGGGGCCAAAGCTCCCGGGAGGCTGCTTCGTCTGCTTGGATCAGTGTCCCCAGGAAGATGACCTAAGCTATGTGAGGAATTACTCAGATGGACATAGAGGTGCCAAGGCTACCTGGGGACGATGGCTTATTTTCTTAGAACAATCAGCTCCTGATGGGGCCCATGGAGTCTGGGGGGCAGGTCACCCAACGTGTCCCTAGGGCTCGGTGTCCCCATCTGTGGGACAGATGAGGTGTGAGGGAACCAGCTGTGGGCCATGAGAACAGTCTGGAAGTTCCTCAATCAGTTAAACATCCAGCCGCCACGTGCCCCGATAACTCCAGTATACAGGGAGTCAGACACGCACACGCACACCCGTGTTCAAAGCAGCACCACTCACGGTAGCCAAGAGGAGGCAGAAACAGCCCAAATGCTCACCAGCTCACGAATGGATAGAGAAAACATGGTATGTACAAATAATACAGAATGTATATGTAAAGAGAGAATGGAATATATATACAATGTGGAATTATATATGCGTGTATATTATGGAATACTATTCAGCCCTAAAAAGGAACGAAGTTCCAGTCGACACAGATGAATCTCAAAACATAACGCTGAGTAAAGAAGTCAGACACGGAAAGTCATGTGCCGTGTGGCTTTACTTATAGGAAACACCCAGAACAGGTAAGTCCACAGAGACAGAAGGCAAGTTGGTGGCCGCTAGATGCTGGGAGGGGCAACGGGGAGTGACTGCCAACACGTACGGGGTTGATCACACCCTGCTGGGGTGATCAGCTAGAGAGGGGTGGTGGTTGCACAACCTTGTGAACGCACTAAATTTACTGAATTGTTCACTTTTAAAAGGTTAGAATGGCAAATTTTATATTGTGTGAATACGTATTTTACTACAATGAAAGAAAACACTTATGGGACCAATGGGAACGTAGGTCTCCCTGAAATCCCCTCAGCACGGCAGCCCACCCTTGGATTTGGATAAGGGACCCGTCTGCCTCATAGTGAAAGGCGTGCAAACTCCACTTCAAGGGCCTCCTGTGGCTCAGCTGCAAAGGGATGAACCGGTACCTGGTTTTATGACGCCCCCCCCCCTCCGCTGCCAAGGCCGGGGCGTGTCCGGGTGGCAAGAGACAGGCCCGTGACCTCAGGCCAGTCCCGGAGCCTGAGCTTCTCAGATGCCAGCACAGAGCTGGCCCAAGGACAGCCTTTGCTCTCCCTCCCCCTGACTCGAGGACGCTTGGTTTTCCAAGCAGGCTGCACTTGGAAATTACTTTGCCCAGTTCTCCATTTTATATTAATTAAAGACAATATGACTGTCAGCCAGAGCTGCAGACGGGCTCCAGCGGGCAGGACAGACCTAGAGGATTTTGTGGGTGAGCCGACGCAACTCTAGCCCTGGCACGGAACCAGGCACCGAGCGACCTTGCCGGCCACTTAAGGGTTTCTGCATGTTTAAAGCAGCTGCCGGATCCCAGGGACTCCATCCCATGGCCTGCAGGCACCCACAGGACTCATGCCAAGAAATACTGAAATCGTTCTCAGCTTAAAACTCCCTGATTTTGAAAAACAAATGGCCCTTCAAAGGAGACTGCTTCTTCCACGTGCAACCCTTGGGCACCCCGATAAGGAGAGCTCCAGCCTCTTTAAAACCCAGTAAATGACACGCCTGATCCTTCTCAACACCTAGGAGGATGCAGAACGACAGCCACAGGGAGGCAGATTTAGGGTTTCGGAATTTCTGCAACCCAAGGCTTGCCTTCCCGCACGTGCCGAGGCTTCGGAACGTGGCAGAAGCAGTGTCTTTTAAAAAGGAGCTCTGAGCTTCTCGAATTTAAGCAGAAATGCCACGTCCCGGAGCTGGCGCTGAAACCGCAGAGACGGGCTCACTGGCAGAGCCCCCAGCGCTGGTCTAGCGACGCTGCCGAGGCCAAGCTCACAGACGCCCGCCGGCTCTGGTCCCGTGCCACGTGGGCTGGTGGGCTGGGCTGGGCAGGCTCCCCAGCTGCAGTGTCACGCCCAGAGCCCCTGGCTGCCCCGCACTGGCCACAGCAGCCCCGGGCACTTGGTCACCAGCTCACGACCCGGATCTTCTTCTTTAGGGATTTCTTCTCTGGGCTGCACTGGAGGACAGAGTGACAGGGCAGAGGGACAGAGGGCTTCTCGTCTAGGGTCTACCTCTGTATTTGTTCATCTTCCCACGCTGCAGCCCTGCATCAAAGCAAGATTCTGGAAAGGCTACACACTTGCAAAGGGAGGGACCCATTGGCCAGGGGGCAATCTGGGAGGGCATCCCAGGGGAGGTGATGCCTGAGAATCTTTCACTCCTTTGGTCATTTAGGGAGAATTTCTAAGTAGCCAGGCACTGAGGTCGGGCTTTCCAGGTCAGACCAGGGAGTTAAGAAAATCGCCTTCATTTCTACCGAAAATGGAGGGAAAAAAAGGCAATTTCCAGTTCTTCTCATAGCACTTGGGAACATGAAACTGGGCTGCTTCTTTAAAAGGGAACCAGAAGCCTGTTCCGAAAGCACCGGGCCGCCACCAGCGATGACAGCCCTCCCCCCGCGTGGTGGGGGGATGTGAACACCGAGACTGGACCCTAGAAGGGGACAGTCCTGCTCAAAACCTAGGAAGGAGGTGGCGGCTGTGCTTGTCACAGGCACAGAGGTGGATGGAGGGGTGATAAGGAGTCATCTGTAACTTCCGCCTGGGAACCTGGGCTCTGTGCTGGGGGCGGGGGGCTACCTGTATCTGCATTTTCACAGAGAGCCTTTAACAGGGCTTTGAAGGTGCCCCGCTGCTGACTGTGGGGACTCCCGGGCTTGAGGCAGGACACTGAGCAGGAAAACACCGAGCGACAGGAAGCCCACCCATAACCCCTCACCTCTGACAGCGCAGGACGGACACGTACCTTGCGTCCATCAGCCAGCAGCTACCTGTCTCGCCAGGTACGGCCACGCAGGTGAAGGCAACCGAGGTGTGGCTTCTTCACATGCACACACACACAGACACATGCATGCACACACATACGCACACACGTGCACACACATTCTGGGAGATGTGTTTCTTTCTTCATACGATTAGGAATACATTTAGATAAGCGCATAACATACACACAGGTTAAAGGAAGCTCTGCTGAAGAACCGCAGCACGGTCAGCCCAGCCCCTGTTGGAGGCTTGCCATATAATCGTGCAGCTTAAGAATTAATCTTAGGAGAAGGAGTACGTGCCCAGCCCAGAGCGGCATGAGAGTCATACGTTCCGGCGTAGGTTCACCTAACAAACAGGGTTGCTGCTTGAAGGCATAACAAAGAGTTTGAGCTTCTGCACGTAAGCAAATGTTTCCCAGCCCCACAGCCCTGGGGGTCTGGAGGCCACTTGATAAACATCTTGCCCTTATGGGGTACTGCCTGAGCTCATGGGATGGCTGGTTAGCCAATGACGGGTAAGATCCCTCGAGGAGGGACAACCTAAGACAGGCACAGCCGCAGGGGGCCAGGCCGAAAGGGATGGGAACGGAAAGTTCCCCTTTGTGGCTGCATTGCTTATCTGTGCTTATCTCAAACTCTGGCTTGTAGCCTTAGACTTAAGCAACCGCATTAAGACCCCAAGTCATGGGACATCTGTGTCCTTAGGCTACGTGTTCTGGAATTTATGGCTGTTGCTGCAATGCCTGGGTGGTCACCTATAAGGAAGTAACTTTGATTTTTAGAGTATAAATATAAAATGACTGGTGCTTACAGTGCTGCAGCCTTGTACCGTCTTTATGTGTGTCCGTGTATTTCTTTGTGTGTTTCTTTGTGTTTTGTGTCCATCCCCCGTCTTGCAAATGGGCCACAACAAGCCCTGGCGAAGCCCCAGCTGCCCCTCCCGGCCACCCCCTCCCCCCGAGTTAACTGGGGTCTCTGTCTGTGCTTCCCAGGCCCCGGCTTTTCTTTTTAGCGTTATCACCCATTCCTATCCTTAAATAATGCATTGATCTCATTTTGCCTTTTTTTCTTAAAAAAAAATAAATAAACTTTACATAAATCATTTTGCCTCTTTTTCTGGAACTTTCCATAAGCTGTATCATACTTTCTGTAGTCCTCAGTGGCTGAGATGTCCCTCTCCACGCCGTTTCCGAGATTCATCCGCCTGGACGTGGGCAGCGCCGTTCACCCCTTTGCCCCTGCTGAACCGCACGCGGCGCGTGAACAGGTGACACCGGCCTGATCCTCCCTTGCTCGCACACACTCGCATCATTTCCGATCTTTTGCTACTACGCACGGAGCTGCTTGGAAATCTCCGCAGTGAGTCTCCTGGCCCACGTGGGTGAGCCTGCCAGGGGTCTGTGCCACAGAGGGACATGCTGGTTTGCACAGGACATGCGTCCTTAATTCTAGTGGGCAATGGCTACTGTTTTCCAAAATAGTTGTGATTCGGGACCTTTCTAATTCTTTTTTCTTTTTTTAAAAAACAAAGTGTAGAAATCTGAAAGACTCTGAAAGGCCTGGCCCTGTGCAGCTGGCTCACAAGTTGCACAGTGTCCCCATAAAAGATACTGGGAGTCCCAACCCCTTGCACCTCAGGATGCGACCTCATTTGGATGTGGGTCATTGTGGATGTAACTAAGACATAAATGAAGATGAGGTCCTAGTGGAGTAGGGTGGGTCCTTCATCCGACACGACTGGTGTCCTCTAAGAGAGGGAGATTTGGACACAGGCAGGAGGCGGCCGTGTGGTGACAGAGGCAGAGACCGGAGTGGTGCAGCCGCAAGCCAAGGAATGCCACGGGGTGCCACAGCATGCCACGGAGCGCCAGCCACCACCAGGAGCGGGAAGAGGCAAGGGAGGCTCCTCCCGCGAGCCTCAGATGGAGCGTGGCCCCGCCGACACCTTGATCTCGACCTTGTAGCACCCAACACAAGGAGACAATAGATGTCTGCTGTTTTCAACCACTCGGTCTGTGGTATGGTTACAGCAGCCCTGCGCAACAACCGCGCGTGGCGCTGCAGGCCCACCCTCCGTCCCAGCCTTTGTCTCGGAGACAGGACGGGCCTTCGGTCTGTTGCCGTGACAGCAGGGATGGCCAAACCCTCCACTGACCCTCAAGACGCTGCACGCTCGCCTGAGCCGGGCGAGCATCTGAATCCTTCTCAACACAGGGCTCCAGGCCTCTCTACCTACTAGCTCAACAGGCAGAGGGACTAGATGTGTTCCGTCCCTGCGTTAGAGGCTTCCAGAGAGGGAAGAGGAGATGGGCAGCTCTTCCGCTCCCGGCTGGGGGCTGTGGTCCCAGGGGCCTGCGTTAGTGGGCTCCTGCTTTCTTCACCCCCCGCGCAGAACGCATTCAGGGTGTGCCGTTGCAGCCCTCCACGGGAGAGGTCTGCAGAGAGCAGAAGGCACCCACGAGCTCAACACTCTCGGCCTCTCTCTGAGCCTAGAGCCAGTGAGAGGGAGGCTCATCGCTTGGCACATCTGGGGGGGGGGGCGGGAACATCACCAAGCGCCTCTGGCCCGGCCGGCTCCTCCTGGTGGGCGTGGAGCTCCGGGCCTGGCTCCTGTGCGGGACGGCTCCCTGGTGGCCCTGGACGAACCCAGTCTTCCCCTCTTTTATGCTTGCAGTTCTCAAGAATAACCGTAGCATGTGCTGGGGATGCAACGTCCTGAGAGGAGGAGGGACTCGTCTCGGGGCAGTCTGGGCTCCGTCCCAGTCCTCCCTAGAACCAGGACATCCCAGCAAGTCACATCACCCGGGGCACAAAACCCTCTGCTTTTCAGGGTCCCTCAGCTGCGGTACGAGTGGGGCACTGACGTGGCCCTGGCCTGGCCTGCAGGCAGCGTGCACGCTGGGATGCAGTAATTAAGTCATAAAACACAAGTCTGGCTGCTTAGCGAAGAATTACAAGGCATTGTGCGTATGAATACAGTAATCCCGCTTAATTAACACCGACTCGGAGAGAGCAACGTGCGCACTTCTAGGTTAAATTAGCCAGTATCTCCACGCTGACTGTCACTTCCCCTCATCACACCGAGATGAATGTTTTCCACTGTGCGTAATAAAAATAAACCTGGGCCTGGAAAACTGGGCAGGTGACCCATGGAAAGGCCTAGAACCGTCCCGAGGCTGGCTCTCCAGGGCCTTTGTGCTAAGATGGAACAAATCTACCAACCCTGAGAGGTATGTTAAGGGGTACGGGGCTTCCCAGGGACAGGGGACGTGTCCATGCCCAGCCAGGGCTGACCCTGGCACACGGCGGGGTGTGTGTGCACGTTGCCCACCCCTCCCCCCACAGGGATGCCCCGTCTGCACCCCCAGGCACTGTTCCAGCACCTACCAAGTGCTCCTCACTTCAGCCTCACAACCACCCCGAAGGGGCGTGTGTTAGATTCTTACTGCTGGCTGTAACAAATCACCACGTGTTTAGTGCCTTAAAACAATAAACATGTTTCCATCTTAAGTTCTATAATTCAGGGGTCTGGCTCCGGCCTCACTGGGCTAAAGTCATGGTGTTGTCAGGGCCAGGCCCCCTCTGAAGGCTCTAGGGGAGGGCCTTTCTGTGTCTCTCCCAGCGCGGGGGCTCCTGGCGTTCCTTGGCTTGTGGCCACGTCACCACAACCTCACGTGGCCTCACCCCGTACGCGGCAAACCCCATCTGCCTCCCTCTTACGAGGACAGGTGATTACCTTTAGGGCTCTCTACACGACCCAGGACACTCTCCGGTCTCAAGCCCCCTTTGCCACGGAAGGCGCACGCCACGGTCCCGGGGGTCAGGCGTAGACATCTCGGGACCCTCACTGAGCTGAGCATGGGGCGGGGGGGGCACCGCTGCATATGAGGAGGCGCCTGGGTGTGGGAGGGAGGCCACCTGCCCCAGGCCCCCATGTGTAGCACCTTGGGGACCCTCCTCTGTCCCCGCTTTCTCCCGTCACCTTCGGGGCAGGTCCTGGCTGCCCTGTCGCCAGGCTGCACGAGAAATGCTGCCGAAACGCGGCTGCCGGAGAGGTGTTGTCCATAACGACAACTCCCTGAGACGCAGGACAGTGAGGGGCTGCTGGGTTCGAAACCCACCTGGGTGGCCAGGTGACGGGGATGAGCCATGCTGGGGGCTGCCGCCGTTACCAGCTCTGTCAGCCGAGGCCTGGGGACGGGCAGGGCAGAGTCTTAAAAGAGCCACAGAGTGGCTGGAAGCATCGAATGAGAACATCAAGGCCGTGTTGAAGACGGGAACAGAACATCTGCTCTGGAAGACGTAGTCTGGCCTCTCCGTCCCTTCTCGCAGGGACACAAATCCCATCGCAGGGCCCCACCCTTGTGACCTCAAGTGAACCCTATCACTTTCCAAAGGCCCCACCACCCAAGACCATCGCAGGGGGGTTCGGGCTCCGCGTGTTGGGAGGACACAGATGTTCAGGCCGCAGCGCGGCCTGATGAACACCCGCCGGGCTGACACGTGTGCGAGGGTCTCCGCAGACCTGCTGGCTCACACCCTTCCCAAGGCAGAAAGATCATCACCTTCCTCCCCGGAACAAAAACATAATTGTTTTGTGCCTTCCAGAAGCCTCCTGGGTTGGGAGAGACGCAGGCTTTGGTGGCTGTCGATGAAGGACTTAATAAAGCAGAACAGGTAATCCCGCCAGTACTGCCGAACCATGTTGCTTCATTAACGCTTGTCCTGCCCTCGGGCCAAGTGGCAAGTTTGTTTTGTGGACTGAATGCTTGTGTCCCCCACCCCATCCATTCCCATGTTGAAGCCTCAGTCCCCCAGAGGCAATAATGCCTGCTGGAGCTAGGGCCTTTGTGGAGGTGATTTAGGCTACGGGAGGTCATAAGGGTGGGGCCCTGAGCAGATGGGATTAGTGTCCTTGCAGGAAGAGACAGCTTGCTGGCCCTCTCTCCCTCCCCCGCGCCCCCTCCCCTGTCCCCCCTCCCCTGTGCCCCCTCCCCCGCGCTCCTTCCCCTGTGCCCT
>VBSM01003153.1:159661-208705 GCA_008086735.1 Cheirogaleus medius
TACACGCACACATACACAGGCACACACATACATGCACACATACACACGCACACACACATACACACATGCACACACACATATACACACACATACACACGCACACACACATACATGCACACATACACGCACACATACACAGGCACACATACACACGCACACACACATACATACACATGCGCACACACATACACATACACGCACACACACAGACATACACACATACACATGCACACACACATACACGCACACATACACAGACATACACACACATACACGCACGCATACACACACACACACACACACCTCTGGCCCACCTGCCCTCTCCAAATAAAACCACAGTCCTGGTTCATTCTTCAACTTCTCCATCGTCCTGCGGCCCCTGATCCACTGGGCAGTGTCCGGGGTGGACAGTGTGTCACTGAGTGCTGGGAGCGGGCACAGGCCAAGGCTCTGGGGCCTCCAGTGATTAAAAAGGTGCCAGGAATAGGACAGCGTCGGTGCCCCTGCAGGGGCTGGGTTTACGAAACACGCGAATCCTTTGCAGGGCGGAGCCGGGACCGTAGGAGTCGAGGTTGCTGAGCTCACCAGCCTCTCGGGGTGGCATCCTCACCGCAGACTCCAGGCCCCCTGGGCGTGAGTCTGGGCGTCTGAAATCTGCCCTGCGCCTGGTCCCTTCCCGGCCGGTTCCAATGGAAACTCTGAGGCCCATCACGGAATACACGAGCCTCAGAAAAGGAAAGCGATTTCCACAGGTAATTTCCTAAGTTACGTTTCTCAGGCTCACACGTGGAAGTTGACTGATCAGATTTCCTCTCACTTTTGAAACGTTTTCAAAGTGCAGTGAAAACGTTCACTCTCTTGGGACAAGCTTCATGCAGACGCTAAACATCTGCAGGCGATCTGCTCTTCGATCCAGGAAGAGGGGACTGCACCGGTTCCACACTTTGCGCTCTTGGTTTCGTCCCACAGGTGTGGGAAGAGGTTGGAAAATAAATGCCTTTGAGTCAGACCCGCATCCCGGGTTCAACTGGAGGCTCCTTCCTTTCCTTGAAAAAAATCCACATTTCCATTGTTTCACAGAACCTCCATTTACAGCAGGGTGGGGTCCCTGCCCTACATGGGACGCTGCCTGGCGACCCATCTCCCAGGGACGTGGGCAAACACGGCTGAGGGCGGGTCCTGCACACGCTGAGCACTTGAGGGACAGAGACGATGACACTCAGGCCACCAAAAGCAAAGGGCGTAAGAGGTGTGCACCCCAGGGCTTCAGAAAAAATTAACGTTTTTATTTCTTGAAATAAGGTAGTGTTGACTTGCAAGGCAATTTGGGCTGGGGTGGGAAAGAAGGGAAGAAAATAGGACCAGAAAGAGGACAGAGGCAAAGGACATTGTAAATGCGGGCCCGCAAAGCTGGATCTCTGGCCCCTTTAATCCCAGTGAGACTCTCGCACCAGAGCAGGTGACTCAAAGGGGGCACAGGAGGGGACCCTGAGCTCCCAGACCCCGGTGTGAGGCACTGCCCGTGGGCAGAGACGGGCGACCCGAGCCCCAAAGGGAATAAGGTCTGCAACGGATGGAGACGCCTTGAATACATAAAAGCCCGTGATCTGTGATGATATATATGTGAAAGACAAAGAGAAAGAGACCCGCCCTGCCCCCAGCGAAGCAGGAGAAAAACAACTCGCTGGCCATCAATGGAGATCACTGAAGCATCCACTCCCTGCGGAGAGACTTGATAGTGAGAAAGAAAGAATTAAGCATTTATCTTGCCTTCTTATACAAATAGTGTTTTGGCTAAACTGAATCATTTTCCTTGATAAAGGAATGTTCTTCTCGATTAAAGAACTTCGGCTCACGACTGTGGAAGGAATACCAGGACTAGGAAGTGGCCCCTGGCAAGCCCTGATGGACCCCTCACTGCCCACCGTGGAGAGAGAGACCCGGGGTGACCGATGGCAGGGAGGCTCATGATGAAGGGGTGAGCTGTCACCGCCCAAACCCCCAGGTCCAGCTGTGGTCACCTGGGTGGGGAGCCTGATCCCTGCCTGGATAAGGGGGGCAGTATGGAGCACACGGCACCCCCGCTGGGGGACTGGAGCAGCTGAGCCGCGAGAACTCATCTTCATCTGCGAGGAGGAGGAGGGACTCATGGACGGGCCACCACAAGGAGGGCCAGAGACCCCGTCCCTGGGACATGTCGGCAGCAGCAAACAGAGGGGAGACGGCTCGGATGGAAGGCAACTTGGGGCACAGCCCTGCCAAAGGCCATGGGGGTCCCGAGTCAAAGTCCCCACGGTGAAAGGACGTTTCTGAGACAATCGGGGACGTTTTACGATGCTGGGGCTCTGATTCCACCCTGAGAGCGCAGCTGGATGCGCGGGTGGGACAGCAGCCCTAGGTCCCGTCAGAACAATGCCATCGAGAGACACAGGCTGGAGGGAAAGAGGGGAGGTGGCACGTGCCAGGGATTTGCCAAATTGCAAACAAAGAGAATAAAAATAAGTGGATGGATGGCAAAGATTTCTTGGAGGTGACAAAAACACAACCAACCGAAGAAAAAAATAGAAAAACTGGACTATATAAAAATTAAAAACTTCTGGGCATCAAAGGGCACAATCCACAGAGAAAAGGCAGCCCACGGGATGGGAGAAAATACCTGCAAATCACGGATCTGACACAGGGCGGTTAATGCTCAGAATGCATAAAAACTCATGCGACTCAACAACAGGCACAAACTATTGGTTAAAAAATGGGCAGAGGATATGAACAGACATTCTCCAAGGAAGTGACACAAATGGCCATTGCACGTGGAAGGCTGCTCCTCGTCACTGACCGTCAGGGAAACGCAAACCAGAACCACAGGGAGGTACCGCCTCACACCCATCAGGGTGGCCACTGTTAACAAAAGAGAAAATGGCAAGTGTTGGCAAGGATTGAGAGCCATCTGGAACCTGTGAGCACCGCTGGGGGGATGCAGAAAGGTACGGCTGCCGTGGAAACAGTATGACCGGCGGGTCCTTGAAACATCAAGCATAGGACTAGTGTCTGATCCGGCAATCCCACTCCTGGGTACGTCCCCAGAGGACTGAAAGCAGGGTCTGGATGAGCCAGTTGCACACCTGGGCTCACAGCAACATTAATTCACAATAGCCACAAAGTGGAAGCCACTCGCCTGCCCGTGTGTGGGCGTGGATAAACAGCGTGGTCCGTCCACACGGTGGAATATTACTCAGGCTTCACAGGAAGGAAATCCTGACACGGGCTATGACATGGAGGGACCCCGAGGACATTATGCCGAGGGAAAGAAGCCAGACACAAAAGGACAAATACTGTGTGCGATTCCTCTTACAGGAGGTCCCCAGACTGGCCAAATTTACAGAGACAGAAAGTACAGGGTGTCCCCAACGTCTCTATACAAAGGAAAAATTTTGTAATGAATATTTTGTAAATAAAGGTACATTTGGCTACAGTTTCCCATTTTCCCTATGTATGGTGATTTTTGGGATACCCTGCGGACTGGTGGCTGCCAGGGGCTGCGGGGAATGAGGAGTTGCTGTTTGGGGACAGAGTTTCCGTTGGGGAAGATGAGAAAGTCCTGGAGATGGGGGTGGTGACGATGAATGTGAGTGCAATTAATGCTGAACTACACACTTAAAGATGGCTAGATCATACACTTCGTGTTATGTGCCCTTGACCACAATTTAGAAAATAAAAAATGTAATTATTTAAAAACGGGATAAATGGAGCAAACTCAAGCTATAATTTCCTGAAGGCCAGCTCTCCATCAGCATGTCCACGAAGCCTCGGGCGCATTCCTACCTTGCTCAAAAGCCTGCAGTGGCTCCCTGTGGCCCCGAGCCTCATGTGGCCAGAAAGGTCCTGCAGGGCATGGCCTCCCCACCCCTGGACCTCGCCTGCCCCTCCCGAGTGCTCTGGAACACGCAGCACCGTCTGGGCAGGGCCCAAGCACGCCCCGCGCTCGCCTCAGCCCCTCCTCTTCGGGCTCCGCCTGGATCGCACCCCCGGGAGCCCTCCCCGACCACCCTGTGAGTGACGCAGCATCCGGGTGTGGTGTCAGTGTGGGTGAGTAAACGTGGCATTTGTGCCCTGCGGCTGTCATAACAAACTGAAACAACAGGGATCTCTCCTGTCACGGCTCTGCAGGCCGGAACTCTGAGATCAAGGGCTCGGCAGGGCACGCTCCCTCCGGAGGTTCCAGGGGAGGGTCCTTCCTGTCTCTTCCTGCTTTGGGGGACTCCTGGCATTTCCTGGCTTGTGGCCGTGTCACTCCGATCTTTGCCTCTGTGGCCACGTGGCTGTCTCCCTCAGAGAGTCTCAAATCTCTCACGAGCATTTGTGGAGGCAGCCGGGGCCGCCCAGACGATTCAGGGCAGTCGCCCCAGGTCAGGACCCCTAACTTCACCGAGTCTCCGAAGACCCTTTTAGGGTCTTCCTTTTCTTTATGAGGTCACAGTTACGGGTCCCAGGGATGAGGCTCTTTGGGGGGCCATTATTCACCCTACTACACTGTGTGCGTGTAGGTATGCGTGTGTGCATGCGCACGTGTGTATATGTTCACGTGTGCGTGTTCATCTGTGTGTGCGCGTGTTTCCGTTCACACCACACCACCACTTCCTGTCGTGGCACCTGCTGACACGCCTACAGCCTGTTTCCCACACGTGGGCCCCGAGAGGGCAGGGCCTGGTCTCACTCTGCCACGTCCCCAGAAGGGCCCAGGCTTGCTGCTGACGGAACGTCCCCAGTTAGCCTGTCTGTAGGGCCCCGGCCCCAGTGTCCACAGACGGGGACCGGTGAGGCTGTGCTTGGTGCCTGGGGTGTTCAGGCCTCCACCTGCCAGCCCACTGGGAAGGTGCCACCGCAGAGAGGATGTGACCCGTGCGTGGACATTGCCCAGTGCTCGTGAAAGCCAGGCAGAAGGGACACAGGGCACTGGGGTGTGGTTGACACCCCGTCAAGGGAAGGCCTGCGTCCCCAGACCCCAGCAGTCCGACCGGACCCAGGCTCGAGACCCCTTCCCTCCTGTACCTCCGAACTCTAGGGAGCCCAGGGAAGTCCGGAGGAGCTGCCGCCTCGGCACCCGCCAGCCTTCAGCGACCCATGAGTCTGCCACGCAGTGGGCCTGGAGCACCGTCTGGGGACTGTGAGCCGCCCGCAGCTCACACGGCAGCCTCGCCTCCTTCCGCCAGCTCAGGCCTGCTGGGCACCTGTTCTCAGGGGCTGCCCAAGAGGCCTGTGGGGGCGGGTCCCAATCAAGGACAGCCGCTTCCTGGCCAGCAAGGAGCTGCAAGGCCCCCCCACCCCGCGACCACAGTGGGCTGCAAGACGCACAGCCACTTGGGGCTAATTTTCTCCTGCGAAGAAGCTGATCCCGTAATCTGGTAAATACACTAATCATCGCCGTGCTGCTCAGCGCGGGAGCTTGCGTGCTCCGCAGCCCAGGGGGAGCGGGCTTGGCGCGGAAGGGGACTGCGACTGGTAACGTGAAGAGCGCACTGCCAGGAAATGAGGCCCCCAAAGCTGGCGACGGAGCGAAAGCAGCCCCCCAAGGGCCAGGCGCGTGCTGGACGTGTGGCCTGTACCACACCCACACGCCACTTACAAACGGGGAAGCTGAGGCCGTGCGGACGCTCCAGCACAGGACCGAGGTGCAGCGTCCACCCTGCCCGGGGATGCAACGTGTTTATCTGCTGAGAGCTTCTCGGACGGTATTTAAAAATCTGAATAATCACCACTATTTACAAGGGGACAATTTCCTAGAAAAGTCTCCACTCCGGCTTTGCTCGGAGAAGGCACAAGCAGGGAGACAGCCCCACGGAGCAAGCGTGGGCTGGCCTGGGAGGTGGGGCCCGCCCGCAGAGATGTCCCCTCCAGCCAGGCCGTATCACTCCCCATGGCATCTAGAGGCCTCCGTGTTTGGGGCCCAGACAGTGGCTGTCGGAGGTGGCAGCCGTGGGGTGAAAGTGGCCCCCCAGCACCTGAGAGAGGGTCTCTGTCCGTTAGGGCCGTAGTAGCAAAATACCAAAACCTGGGTGGGTTAAAACGGCAGAAATCCATTCCTCTCGGTCCCGAGGCTGGGGTCCGGGCCTGGTGAGGACTCTCTCTGGTTCACAGACGGTGCCTTCTCACTGTGTCCTCGCGTGGCGGGCGGGGCAAGGGAGTTCTCTGGGGTCCCTTTTGTAAGGACACTAATCCCCCCGTGAATGGGCCAAACCTCCCGAAGGCCCGCCTCCTAACGCGTCACGTTGGAGATGAGGTTCCCTACGCATCCGGGGACACAGACATTCAGATCACAGCAGAGAGAATCTCTTTTCTGGGGGGGCAGAGTTGATTTCCATACGGTTTCCCCAGCAGCACGCTGACTGAGTAAAGCCCAAACCGTGAGAGTGGACCTGGCGGCAGCGTCCGTACGAGGGTGGGGGTGCATGCAGGAGGGCGGTGGCCTCAGTCTCCCCTGGCCGTTGGGGTGTGAGGGTGCCCTGCAGGCCACAGGGTGAGGTCTGGCCTCAAGGGCCTGAGTGGGCCCCATGCTCCCCACCGGGTCTCCACCCTGCTGCCTCCCAAAGCCTTGGCCTCTCAGCAGTGGGGTTCTGAGCGGCTGGGACTGGGGCACAGGGGTGGCCTGAGGGAAGGGGCTGGGGGGGTTAGAGATGAGGGGGAGGGGACAGATTGCCAGGCCCATGGGCCCCCCAAGGCCATGCCCAGGCCATCCAGGGGTCTGGGGGGTTTAGGGACATGGAGGTGGGACTGGGATATGTCCCCCCAAAAGGAGCAGACAGCCACAGGTCCATCAAGGTTAGTGTCGTGGGTTGAGTGGGGGCCACCAAAAAGAGGTACCCATGTCCTGAGCCCTGGAATCTGGGAAGGTGAATTTATTTGGAAAAAGAATCTTTGCAGGTGCAATTAAGTTAAGAACCTTGAGAAGGGGAGATTATCCTGGATTATGTAGGCGGGCCCCAAATCCAATGACAAGTGTCATTCTACAAGAGAGAGAGACCAGAGGGCCCCGTGGAGATGGGGGCAGAATCTGGAATGATGTGACCGTGACACAGGAGTGCCTGGGGACACCAAAGCTGAAGAGACAAGCAAGGTCCCCCCGGACCCTCCAGAGGGAGCACGGCCTGTCCACGCGTGATCTGAGACTTCCAGAGCTCTGAGGAGAGAAATTTCTATTGTTTCAAGCCAGCTGATGTGTGGTCAGTGGTTACAGCAGCCACAGGACATGACACAACTGTGTTTCTGAGGGGACTGCACAAAGCTGAGGCCTGGGCCCTGACCCAGAGCACAGAAGCATGACGGAGCTGGGGGCGCTGCGGGTAGGGGTGGGGAGGGGGAGAGGGGCTCACCCCCAGGCCAGGATCCCTCTCTAGATCAGTCTCAAGGCTGAGGGCTCTGGAATCCTCTGTAAACTGCTCAACCTCACAAAGCCTCAATTTACTCATCTGTAAAATGGGGACAATGATGCTAATCCACCTTGTGGGGCTCCCGGGAAGAATCAAGGCGAGCATTCAGATAACCAGTTCAGCACAGTCAGCGCACGGCGCAGGTCCCGAGGTCACCATGACCACCTGGGACTTACGGAGAGGCGAAGAATCTCATCACTGGGGGTCTGGAATTTCAGACAGCCGAAACACACGTGCAGCATTTTTCCCTAATGAAAAGTAACAACAGATCATGCCCAGAATTTTTTAAATTACATGTTTTGTTTGTTTGTTTGGTTGCTTTTTACTGAGCATTTTTCTTTAAAGTGCTTCAGCTTGTCTACCAGGACCTAGCACAAGGCCCTGCGAGATCAGCAGCAGAGAATGACCATTCGCTCTCCGTCCAGATGCGCAGCGAAACCGCGTGCCCCGGGCTCCCCTGCGGCGGGGATGACGGCCAGCCAAGATTCCAGTAACGGAACGTGAGTGGAAGTGACACACGCTTTCTCTCCTGCCAGCCAGATGCGGCGGAGCCAGGCGACAGGGGCGCCGGCGTGTTCGGGATGGAGGAACCGGGAGACAGAAAGAGCCTGGATCCCAGCTTGGAGGCGCTGCCTGCCCAGCCGAACCTGAGAGGAGCAAGAAACACAGCCCCGCTGCTCCCGGGACAGCCTTGCGCGTTAGTGACAGCGGGTAGTGTCCAGCGTCGCTGTAACTGACACGATGTCTAATGTGGTTAAAGTTCTGCAAAGTGCACCTGCGACACTCAGGCCACGGGCAGCGGAGCGGGCGTGCAAGCCCCTGCCCGGCGCGCAGCTCTGCTAAGCAAAAAAGGGCGCGTCTCCCCAGGTGAGGGTCCCATCGCGCACCACTCTTCTGGGGGACCAAGTTTCACTCTTTCTCGGCAGTTCCTGGGGCTGGAGAAAAGGCCCCAGGGGACTGGACGCCAGGGTGGGCAAGGTCGGAAGGACGGGGCCGGGGTTGCTGTGAGTCACTGGCATTCCCCGAGGGGAGGCTGCATTTTACTGGCTTTTCCAATTGATGGAGCCTTGGGTGGCGAGGTCTCTTTAAAAGGAAACCAGACGAAACAAAGCCAATACTTCCCGCGACGCGCCCTGACCCCAGACTATCTGCCTAGCAACTGGCAATTAGGCCGCCTTTGCAATACATTTTCTTGGCTAAAAATACCCACGGGCCTTATAACTTTGATTTTCCGTTCGATTCGAATTTAAATCCACAATTGCAGTGCTGGGGGGAATGAAGACAGTGTCCCAGTGAACAAAGCAACCAGTGAGTGACAGGGCGTCCCTGCAGTAAGTCAGGTGGGGTGGGGCGGGGCACGCTGGGTCACCCCCTGTGAACTGCTTTAAGGAGGGAGCGGCAGTTCTGTTTGGTTTAGGGGGACGGTGGCTTAGCCCATCTAATTGCAACTGAAGGGCATCTCCCCTGGATCCGTGCCCGCCAGGCACTGCCCACCCAGGGACAGAGGCCGACACCTCCCGTCGTCTTCTGGGAAATAGCAAGTGACACAAATGGGACACCGATTTCCTGGAGATTTCTATCCGGCTCAGGAGCCGCACCTGCCAAAGGTGGAGAAGAGTTACGAAGGCCTCAGAGTGACAAGGATGCTGCAGCCGCCGGCCTTCAGGCTTGGGAGCTTATTCTTTTTTGTTTGCTTTTGTTTTTTTAAGAGATAGGGTCTCACTCTGTCACCCAGGCTGGAGTGCAGTGGCATCAGCCTAGCTCGCAGCAACCTCAAACTCCTGGGCTCAAGCGATCCTCCTGCCTCAGCCTCCCGAGTAGCTGGGACTACAGACATAAACCACCATGCCCGGCTCACGTTTCTATTTTTTGTAGAGACCAGGTCTTGCTATGTTGCCTATGTTGCTATGTTGCTGGTCTTGAACTCCTGGCCCTAAGTGATCCTCCCGCCTCGGCCTCCCAAAGTGCTGGGATTACAGGCGTGAGCTACCATGCCCGGCCTTCATTCCTTCATTAGACAAGGAATACAAGTGAAAAAAGGGAAAAGTTACAAAAGTGCTGAGGTGACTACAGTTAACGATAATACAGTGTATATTTCAAAATGGCTAGGAGAGAAGATCTGGAAAGTCGTTCCTAGCACAGAGAAATAATACATGCTCCAGGTGATGGATATCCTAATTACCTTGATTTGATCATTACACACTGTATGCGTGTATCAAAATATCACCTGCGCCCCATAAATAAGTACAGGTATTATGTTTCCATAAAAAAAGAGCCGAGTCCCTCGTGACTCACCCCTACCCTGTTTCTTCCTCCAAGGCAACCTTGTTATCACATTGGTGTGGAACCTTCCAGACATAAACACAGCATTTATGTTCCCTTGGGAAATGTAGAATATGGAGGATAAATATAGTATTTTCGCATACTTTTAAGAAAAGCAGAACTATTATCGTACTATAGCGATTGTTCTATAACCTGCATTTGGCGTTTAGGATTATGTCTTGGGGACCGCTTTGTGTCTATACACACATGCTCTCCTCACATGCTTTCTTTCTAACTTCTACATGGTTTTTGTTCCTTTCACAAGGATTTATTGAGCACCTGCTGTGTGCCAGGTGCTTTCTGTCGCAGGTGAGCAAGAAAGACAATCTTTGCTCTCACGGAGCTATGGTCTGGTGTGGGAGACTAGTCAAGACCAAACACAGGGAGAAACTAAGCCATGTGCCGGTCAGTGCCCTAAACAGGCAGGAAGCAGAGGAAGGGGCTGGAGATGGAAGGGGGAGGAATACCGAGGGTGGGGGCCCCTGAGCTGGGCCACGCCCTGAGCCTCAGCTGACCCAGGGACTCCACACGGTGGGCAGCGGTCACTACTGATCCTGTTTCGGAGCTAAAGAAACAGGCTGGGACTTGCCCCAGATCTCACAGTAAAGCCTTATTATTCAAAAAGCTTTTTAAAAAGTCAAGATATTGCTTTTCTTTTTTTAATTAAAAAATTTTGGCAAAATACACATAATATTAAATTTACCATCTAACCATTTTTACGTGTACAGCTCAGTGGCATTGAGCACATTCACATTGTTGTGTGACAATCACCACCATCCATCTCCAGAACTTTCTCATCCTTCCCAGTGGAAGCTCTGTCCCCATTACACACTAACTCCCCATCCCTGTCCCCCACTGTTCTGCTTTCTGTCCCTACGGGTTTGGGGACTCTAGGGACCTCATATGAGTGGAATCTACAACGTTCTTTTCCTTTTAACCACACTTGGCAACTCCTGGCATCTGTCCATTTCCTGACTTCCCAGCCTGGACACCCCTGGGGGACAGCGGCAAGAACCGAGAGGGGCCCCACCCCAGGGCACGGCCAGCAACCCTCATGCACGGCGGCTCCTGCTTTGGGAGCAAGGTGCCAACGCCCCCCTTGTGTGCTGCGAATAAAAGAGGAAGGTTGAACTTCGAAGGACACACCTTTCCGACGGGTATTCCCGGAGATGGTGCTAATCTAGGCAAAGCCAGGAGTGAGGACAGCATCAAAATCCACCCAGACCTGCGTGCCAAGCCTCCCTGTCACTGAGTACCTGTTTGTTATGATCATCTAATTAACTCCTTCCTTATGAATTTATTCACCAAACTACAGCCCCGGCCTGCTGCCAAGACCCGCACCTGTACCTGAAATGAACAAGGGAGGAAGAGGAGGACCCCCCTCTGCGATGACCCCAGCCTGGCAGGGAGGGGTCCCCCTCTGCGATGACCCCAGCCTGGCAGGGAGGGGTCCCCCTCTGCGATGACCCCAGCCTGGCAGAGAGGGGTCTGGTATGTGATTAATCGAAAGGCCACAGTGAGGACACTTTTTTGAGCAAACAGGCAGACACAGCTCTGTTGTTTGACGCCAGCATCCCGCAGTCGCTGGGCCGAGGTGGGGGCCCGGGAGTTGGGCCGTGGGCTGGGGACCGTGGGCTGGGGACAGGGCTGGCCACGGGGCTGCTGGGCACACAGGAAACACAAAAACAACTCAACGAATGCGGCCCTTCTATCCAGAAGGCTCATCAGAAAACACTCTGGGAAAATTAACTGACTACAAACAAGATTTCCTCCTGGGACGGAGGCAGCGGGGCCAAGTGCAGGCATTAAAACGACACGGTGCCCCCCCATGTGGGTGCCGCAGACCCTAAACTGCTGTGTCAACAACAAGGGGGTGATGCCACCAGGTCCTCAGGGCTGAGTCGCCCCCTGCCCGGTGACCAACAATGCCCAGTTCTGCCAGTTCTCCAGGAGGCGGCCTGGGACGCTGGGGCGCAGCAGAGCCGGCCAGGCTGGGACCCCACACCAGGGCGGCCGGGCTTCCCGAGAGCCCTCTGGCCACCTTCCCCGCCCCAGGGGGAGGAAGCCGCAGCATTCGGGACGATGGGTCCAGAGCCGGACCTGGGTTCCTGTCCTGCCCCGTCACGCCCTCACCACCTCGGATGACCTCTGTCATCCTGACACTCACCAAACCCCAACTGCCTCACGTGCCATGTGGCACTAACGCCACCTCCCTCCTCAGACGGGGGAGGGTGGAAGGAGACCCTGGCACACAGTAAGTGCTCAAAATCTGGCAGAGGGACACGGTCACTGTCATTACTGCCACACTGCATGGACCCCAGCACCTTGCATTGGCGGCCAACCGTGGAGATGGTGGCGGTCTGATCTCCCATGCTCCGTGCCCCGTGAACCCCGGCCGTTCCGTGCCCGTGACCGTGAGTCTTAGGCTGGAAAGGCTGCTTCCCTTCCTGGCTGGAAGAGCCGGGGCCACCAGGCTGTGTCTGGGACCCGTGCCCTGCACGGCGGGTGGAAGGTGGCTGGAGCTTGGTCCCCAAGCACGTTCATCATGACATTTGCGGATCCCCAAGCCAAGGTGCCCAGCCAGGCTCCCCACCCTCAAAGCTCGTGTACGCCTCATCTTCCCGTTACACAGATCCCCGAGGGAAGCCCCTCCCGCCCCTCAGTCCATGTTTTCACTCCCTCCTTCACTTTGAAAGTACCGACAGGGCTACACGGCACCCTCTGCTCAGGCTGGCTGGACCCGGGCTCTGTGCTCTTGGGGAAGAAAGACCAGATCTCATTCAAATCTGCGCCACCAGCCACCAGCTCCAGGCCTGGCACGACATCATAGCTGCTCAAAATAAGTCTGTAGATGTGTAACCCAGATAGGCACCATGCCCCACGTGGCCCGGTCCTTCCCGAGAACGATTTTCAAAAAATCACAGTTACCAAGTAGACGGTACATAGGATTTCCAGTCTTTAGTGGCACTTCTCCAACTATTACAAGGAATCTAACTTACAGCACACCTTTTACAACCCCACCTTTCACGACCTGCGCGTAAAGGTGAGGCCCCCGTCCCTCTTCCCACCTTGTCCATGCGTGACTTTTTCTCCATCCAGCTTTCTGCCGAGGCCACCGCCTTTCCCTCTGTGTCCGTGTTTTCCTCTCTGCCCTTCCTCTAGAACCTGCATCGCAGAAGACGTCAACCTGGCCAAGGCTCTCTCTGGCAGGTGGAATGGAAGGGTGGCTGAAGGGGCAGGTGGGAAGCAGTAAATTGCGCCCCGACCCGACTGACCAACTGCGTGAAGGATGCGGCTGAATTGCATTACTTCCTACACTTTCTTACAACTAAGCACTTCACTTGGTGCTCTCGACAACTGCAGTGTGGAAGTTTGAAGCCACCATTTGGATTCCTAGACACTTGATCTATTTTGTCTTTAAGGCCAAGACCGAATTATGCTGGACCTGAGCAGTGGTCGAGGACTTGACTTTTGCTTGGCGAGTCAGGACGTCAAAGATGACGCCCTGTACACAAGCTGCAACCAAAAGGTTTCCCGGGGCCGGGGCAGAGAAGTGCTCAGTCCTTGAACACTGAGACGTCACCCAAGCAAGCCTGGTGGGGAGGGACCTGGAAGTCCTTAAAAGGTGCCAGATGGTCACGTACTCCTACCTGTCCTTGGGACCACATCTGGATACGATGCAAAACACAGATCAATGCGGGACCCCTTTAGCCCAGCTTGTCACAGGGTCTATGTCCCCAGGCCTGTGGGAATCAGAGCCTCTGTACCCTCAGAGAACCTAGAGTCCCTGTGACAGTCAGGGTCCTGCACACAGGGAACGTGCACAGCGAGCGTGGTAGGGCAGAAAACCCCCACGGCCACCCTGCATGGCCCGGCAGGGAGTGCTGTCTGCTGAACCTGCCCGCTCAGTGGCACCAGCTTCTCCTCACCATACCTGAACCCCAACCTTCCTTTGGGACACCCCCCTTCTCAGTCCTGTGGTTGAGGGGGGCTGACCTAACCCATCCCTGGGGAGAACATGTCAGCCAGTCCCTGGCGCAGGGATGGACACGTGGCCCAGGACAGGCCACGGAGATGCCCTCTTTCTCTGGCCGTTCCTCAGCCTACAGGATGGGAACCCGGAGCTGATGGAGACGACGCCCACAACCTTTGTGGGAGGATCAGCTTGAGAGTGAAGCTGGCATAGGAAACAGCAGAACTGAGAGCACCAGTGAGATTCTGGGGACATTGGTGCATGTCTGGATCCAGCTGGGCCTGAAGCCAAACATCTCTGGCATTTTCAGTTACTTGAACCAGTAAGTTTCCTCTGCACGCAGAGGCAGTGTGGATGGAGCACTCTTGGTTGTACAGAATGTTCTAGAATATATGCAGCAGATGGGCACCCTTACTTGGCTTCCATTCTTAACCAACTCCACTTGATGCTGAAGGACCCCATGCCCACCTCCTCTTCCAGGAAGCCCTCCAGGGATGCTCCAATCAGTGATGACCTCTGATTTTCATGGATGCTCAATCTGCTCAGTCAGCACCTCTTCTCAGGCCCTGTACTGTCATTGTCTCCACTGTGGCCTCCAGGCTGGACAACATGGCCAACCTTGTGAGACACTGCAAAGCACGCAGCAGCCCTGGGGTTAGAAAGAACCCAGGGTTTAAGCCCCAACCACAATCTGTGATAACTGCAAGTGACCCCATGCAAGACACATGATCCTCCTGAGCCTTGCTTCGTCATCTAAAAAATAGGCGTGATGACAAAGCTAGCAGGAGCGTGAAACGAGCCATGCACATAAAGCATCCTGTCCGGGGTCCGGCACATGCTACCTACCCACCACCAGCAGACACCACTGAGTCTCAGATATCAGGCAGGGCTGGAAGCCAGGAGGGTGTGGCTCCATCTGTGATCACGACGACCCCTGCAGCAGGTGAACATTCTGACCCCTGGCCGTGCACCCCGATGCGTGGGTGAAAGCCCATCACGTGAAGCTGCAGCCAGCCTTCCCCGGCTTGGCACCTCCGGCCCCCCGCACCCCTGAGGATGCCGTAGCCCACGCTGCATTCATTTGAGATCACCTCTTTCCTAGGCTCCTCCCACCCACCAACCTCTGGGCAGGTGACCTGCCAACAACCTCCAAGGTGATTGGCCACCGAGAACCCACACACCTGCCTGTGCTCACATCCAGCCCCTACCCTCATCGTCCTCCTCGCCTCCCCTGCCAACGGCCACCAGGATCCTCAGCCCCTGCTCCACCCAGACCCCTCCCATAGAGCCCTTCAAGTCCCAGGCCCCCCATTTAGGAGAACCTTCTCTGACACCACTCTTGAATCCAACTCTCCTGCCTTCCTTTGCTGCCAAACCCCCGGATATGCTGTTTCTGCCTCCTCTCCCTGCGTCCGCGTCCAATCTGTCATGAAATCCAGCTTCAGCCTCAGGCTTCTCCATGAGCCACCAGCTATGAGCAGTTTACCTTCTCCGTCTCTGGATGGACTCTTGTCCCCAGGGTGCAGACAGGACACTGAGGCCCAGCTAAGTGAGGAGGCATGGCTGAGTTGCCTGGCTTGGGTGACGTCAGAGCCCTGGGAGCTGCCCCTGGGCAACTGACTCCTGCCTCATCCTCCCTCCTTCCCCTCCACGCTTGCCCGGGAGACTCACTCCTCTGAAGCCCACTCTCATGAGCTCAGTTTTGGGCTCCAGAACCATCCCTGTCACCCTCCCGCCTGGCACCCTCCACCTGGATGCTTCTTCCCAGGGGCTTTGGGGTCCCTTGAGCCTGTGTCCTGTCCCCGCCCTGCCGTCCTCTGTCTCGCCCACCTTTCGAGACCCTGGTACTTGGTTAGCTGTGTCCCGGATGCTGGCCAAGACTCTTTATGTGGCTGCCTGGTTTCACACTCATGCCAGCACTGGAGGTCATTCTGTTACTGTCCCCAACGCCATGAAGCCTTCCCCACCAGCCTGCCCTCGGCGGCCCCTCCTGGGCTGGGTTCTGCACCCCACTCCCTATTTGATGGAGGTCATACAGTGGGGAAGTTCTAAAGGAGCCACCTGCCTGGGGCATGGCCTGGCCCTGCCATTTGCTCACTGTGCATCTGCGGGCAAATGAGTCCCCCTCTCTGGGCCTCAGCTTCTTCAAGCAGAAAAAGGAGCTGATAGAAATATCTAAGCGAAACTGAACACTCAATGAGTTCATGGATACGAAATCCCCAAAAAGGTGCTGGCACACAGGAAATGCTCAAAACGCAAGTGTTGTACTCAGCTATTGTCATCACGGTTGTACGTTTCACTTGCGGTCAGCATCATGTTGCCGGCTGTGAAGTTTTCAGTGGGTTGAGCCAGGGCTGGGCTCCCTTCCCTCCGCAATCCTCCCTCTCCCCAGGCCTCGTACGGCGAGGGTCCTTTGCTGAGTGCTCAGTGAACACCTGCCTACCCAACCGGGATGAGGCTCTGGGGTTTGGGTCAGCAGTTTAGATAAACACAGAATGACCGTGCGATCCAGAAACTCCACTCCTAGCTATACACCCCAAGTGAACTGAAAGCAGAGACTCAAACAAAGACTCGTACAAAAATGTTCATGTCAGCGTTATTCACAACAACCCAAAGGTGGAAACCACCCGAGTGTCCCTCAACTGATGAATAGATAAACTAAATGCGGTCTATCCGTACGGCGGCATGTTACTCGCCCACAAAAGGAACTCAGCGCCGACACATGTACAACACGGATGAACCTCAAAACCATTAAGCTGAGAGAAAGAAGCCAGACACAAAAGGCCACATGTTGTATGATTAAATTTATATGAAATGTACAGAACAGGCACATCCACAGAGACACAGTGGATTAGTGGCCGCCTGGGGCGGGGAGGGACGTGGGCAGTGAGTGCTAATAGGTGCAGGGTTTCCTTGTGGGGTGATGAAAATGTTCTGGAACTAGACAGAGGTGATGGCTGCACAACACTGTGAATGTGCTAAATGCCTCTGAGCTATATACTTCGAAATGGGTAAAATGGTACATTTTATGGTATGTGTATTTTACCCCAATAAAAAAGACATACCCAAATGAAAAAAAAATGTATAAACACATGACAAAATGTATTTCTAATAGATGACTAAGAAAATAGAAATCCACAAAGATGAACTTGGTCACGTTAACACTGTCTCCTGGCAGCGGCATCACCTGACTTTTTCCTTTGGCTTCTCTGCATCCCAGTTTTATTTGCAGCAGACAAGCATGGTTCTCAAACCATGATGAAATAATACTACCGTAAAAGCTGGTCACCAGGCATATACAGGGGGTAGAGTTTACTCTAAATCCCTGAAGCTTCCCCAGGGAGGGGCCACGTTCAGGGGTGTTCCAGTGGGCCTGGGGAGAGGAGGCTGCAGCTTTACCAGGAAGGGCTGGCTCACCGTGGTTCTTTCTGATGTAAATGAGGCAATCCTTCCACCTCCACCTGCTTCCCCAGTTCCTGCTGTTCCTGGCCCTGCAGGGGGTGGGGGGACTGGGAGGGAGGAGCCACCGCTCCAGCACAGAAGGCTTTATCCTGGCTGTGCCCTCCTCCCGCGGGGCCCTCCTACATATAAGGTGTACTTCCTGCGCGCCGGCCACGTGCTCTGCCCTGGGTGGTCCTTATCTCAGCGAGTGCACACTTTCGAGACAGGCAGTGACGTGGCACTGTGAGCGGGTGTCACAGGCAACTGTCAGGGAACAGAGATCCAAAGGAGGAGCAGAAGGCACTCAGGTAGGGGAGGGAGAGGAGGGAAAAGTGTGGGCAAGTGCCTGGGGGCAGGGGTGTGTGGCACGTTCTGGAGACCGGGAATGGTGACATCTATCAAATGTGGTGACATCTATCTTCTTGCTGGCTGGGCATGTGTGCTGTCTCCCTGCTCAGCCAAAACGCCAGCTCCTCCCTCTGCCACTCCAGCTTGGAGAGTCCCCAGGGCGGTTTGCATGCCTCTTTATCTCCGTGGCCCCCCTGGGTCCCGCCCACAGGGGGATGAGCACAGAGGAGGTGCACACAAGCTTGTTAAATGGAATTGAACGAAGGTCCTGGGGAGAGGGAAGTGGAGAACTTGCTGGTGGGTGTGTGGTCTCATGGGACCAGAGTGGGGAGCACATTCCTGGGGCTCTACAGTAGCCTCAGACAGTAACTGCAGCTTTCTAGCCCCCTCCCCACCTCCTTCTCATCCCACTCTGCTTACTGTTGGCCAGCACACACCCTGATTCCCAGGGCTGACAAACCATCAATTAAAAGATCCTACGGTGCATCAGCACAGGGCCTCCCTTCAGCTCATTTGCCAGCCTAACTGCTTGTATCATGAAACTCCCCACAAAAGGCCACCAAAGACAGAGACAAATCAATGCTAACAAGAGCCTGCCAAGTGCACTGGGAGGTGGGTGGCAGATACATGGGAGGGAGGGAAGGGCAGGTGGAGAGGACCCACGGGTCCTCCTTTCAGGGGAACTAACTAATGAGTGCATCTGAGGACCCTGTGCCAGAAACTTCTCATATGCAGATGTCAGCTCACCATGTCCCCTGCAGACCTTATCCCATGTAGCCTGGGGCTGGGTGTACAGCATCCTTGGGTAGAGAAAGATGGCTATGAGATTACATCCCAGTGACTTGGGACTTACCCAGGGCATCAGCAAGACACAAAGCGCAAGAAACAAACTTTGGAATCTGCCTAGACTCAGACTCCCTGTGGGGCCCTGGGGAGGCTACTCAATCTCTTTGAGGCTCAGTGTCAACACCTGCAAGATGGGTGTAAAACACCCACTTCCCAGGGTGGCCATCACTGAACACATGTTTTGGGGCCTCTGTTATGCACCCGGTGTGGTGCTGTGCTGGGTGCTGGAGACACAGCAGAGACTGGGTCAGCGAGCTCTCTGGCCCACGGGGACAGACATTCCGTGAGGGAGACGGACGGCACGTTAACCGCCCAACACGGGAGATGGCTCTGATAGTCATGAAAGCACACAGCGCTGAGTGTGGGAGTCAGGGTCAGCCAGACGTTGCCCAGGGAGGCCTCTCTGAGAAGGAGGCATGTGAGCTGAGACCCCAATGGGGAGGTGATGGTGGGCACAGATGCAGCAGATGCTCAACCACGTTGATTCCTTGGACCCTCCTCACGGAAGAGATTTCTCCACCAAGCAGATGAACACTGTTGCTAGGTAATGAGCCTCTATGCCCAGAAAGGCCAAGGGCACAAAGGGCAGGGATGGAAGGTGCAGGGAAGGGGGCGGGGACTGCTGAGGTCTTCCTCCAGGCTCCTTCTGAGGAAAGTTCCCTCCTCCCAGCCCTCTGATTCAGCACCCCGGAGAGCGCCAGTGCCCTGGAGAGGTTCAGCACCCTGGAGAGAGCCAGCTGCCAGCACCTCTTCTGGCTGTTCCCCCCAACTGCTGACCAGCCCTACACGGCTGTACTTAACGTCAGTTGACATTCCAGGCCCTCACTGGACAAGCCCAGTCACCCCCAGCTCCATGACCTCCAACCACTCCCAAATCCACCCTAAACATTCTGAGCCCCTGAGCTTTTGCTTGGGCGTCCCTCCTTAGTCTTGCCTACGAAACCCCACTCACCTCTCAAATCTGATGCCAACACCATCTCTTTCATCTCTCCCTGGTTTAACTTGGAGTCTTCACCACACTGCGATTTTGCCCCCCTTCCCCACTGTGTGTTCCCCAAGGAACTGTGTCTGATTCATGTCTTTCTTGCAGCCCAGCACCTGGTGGGCACCCAGTGTACGCTGCAGAAATGAATGAAGTTTCAGACATGAAACTTTTTTACCATTTGTTGAGAGCTCACGATGCCAGCAACTGTGCTACATGCTTCACACACATTTTTATTTACAGTTTAAGAAACTGAGGCCAAGAAATGAGCAATGTGCCCAAGTTTGCACAGTTAAGAATATGCAGAGCCCGGATTCAAACCCAGATCAGACTGTGCAGCCTATGCCCTTGACCGTGGCTCCTTTCCACCTCCCCCCAACCCAGAGCCCTGCCATCTGCCAGTCCCACGGCATCTGAGCACAGCAGCCATGGTCCCCTGAAGTGATTCTGAATCTTTTTTTAGCCTGAAATTGAAATCACTGATGCTTCAAATTAGAACCCCAAAAGGAACGAGCCAAGACTTCAGATTTGCAATAGCTGAGCTGCATCCGCCTTCTCTGCAAGATTCCTGGGCTGATCCTCAGCCTGACCTCCTGTCCCAATCAACATGGAGGACACAAGGGACGATCCTCTAGGCCCATGAGGAAAAGGGATCCAACCTCCCAGCCAGCCAGGGGCTCCCCTCAGCACAGAGGCCCCTGCACAGCCTCAGAGGACAAAGACCCTGATATCCTGCTATAAGCCTTGGAGAGCAGATCCCAGAGGCTACGAGCCTTGGAGAGCAAAGACCTCAATGCTATGAGCCTTGGAGAGCAGATCCCAGAGGCTATGACCCTTGGAGAGCAAAGACCCCAATGCTATGAGCCTTGGAGAGCAGATCCCAGTGGCATAGTGAGAAGCTGCAGAGCTTTCAGAACAGAAATGCTTCACACTCAGAGGGAATCAGGACAACCATTGATTGTTTTTGATGTGCAACCAACAGAGCATTGGCCTTGACAACCAAAGCACCAATGTGAGCCCCGGTCAAGAATTCAGCAGTCACCCTGGATTTCTGCTAACATCAGCTAATGTTTGGTCTTTAACTTAGTTACTAAATTAAATACCCATTTAAAACCATTTAAATAAGCTATGAGGAATTTTGGTGGGGTAGGGTGGGGTGGATAGAGTTCCTAGGTTGGCCTTCAGGACCAACAGCAGGACAGATGACAGGGTCTCTCCTGATAGTCCAAAAGGCAAGACAGAGAGCTGTGAGCTGTGTGGTGTGGCTGAATAACTGGACCCAATGGATGCTGGCACTCAGGAAGCCACAGTAAGGCTCTGACCTCAGTCCTGGGATTTTTCGCTAGAGGGCAAAGCAGGCACCATCAATAGGAATTCCAAGATCATCTGAAAGCCAGACCCGTGCCCAAACTGAGTTATGCAAGGCGAGCAATGCCTGGGAGCAGAGGTTTAAGCAAAAGCAGGAGGCGCGCCTGCCGGGGACACTGGCTTGGGGGTGGGCAGGGCAGGTGCCTGTATTAGCTGATGTCCTCTCCACAGAGGCACAAGGAAGCTACAGCTCCTGTGTCTCAGCTGGACGCGTCTGACTGTATGTGCTGGGCACATGGAGGGCGTGCTCTGTAAGGGCCACACGCTTGCAAAAACTGGTAACAAGCACCATAACTTTTTATTATTACTATTTGTTCAACTAACATTCATTGGCTTCCTCTCCCGAGTCAGGCACTACTAATGATGACGAAGGACAAGATGTGATCAACAACAGATACTGACCGAGTGCCAGCCCAGGTGATCAATTCTCACAGCTCCCCACTTCACCGATGGGGGTGCACGTGGGCATAGTGACTGATCAGGACAACCCGGACTTCATTTTCTTTCTTCCGAGTAATATTTAACTCGGAAGCTAGGGGAGGCTGACCCGTCACCAGCGGGTTGTAACAACCATACATCAACGCCGGCTGGGTTGAAAGTCATGGTTTGGGCAAACGTGCTGGAGGCGCCTTAACTGTTTCTCAGGTCCGGTTTTCAAGTACCAGCCTGAGAAGCAGTTTATGAGCTACTCAAACGGTCTCGGAGGAAAACGCCAGGGTATCTCTTTCAGCGTCCTCACGCAAATACAAACAAAGATTACAGAACGGTTCCAGGCCATCTCTACCGCAAGCATTTAATACCAGGAAGGAGTAATTAGCAATCAAGCATCACTTGCCAAGGATGAAGGATATTGCTGCCTGCTTTCATTGCCAGGGAAAGCCTATTTAGGGAAATGAACACAAAAACAAGATGGGCCACTTCAGGGCTAAGAAAACAATCACAAAAGCCATAGGAGTCTTCAGAGCACGGCACCAGGTTGGCAAAGGAGCCCCCAGGCAAACAATTAACTCGCAGGAAGGCATCTCTGAGAGCAAACGAACAGCACCACCGTGGCCAGGGAGGCTGGAACGCCGCTGTCCCGGTTCTTCTAAGAAACGTTTCCCTGCTTATGAAATTAATGCTCGTCAAAAGTTAGCACTGTCATTCCAGAAAATCTGAGAATTAGAGAAAAGTCTGAAGGAAGAAAAAGAATAACATGATCCCGTCTTCCAGGGCTTAACATTTTCTTTTTTGTCTTTTATGGAAGGTAGTATTATTTAGGTAATATTGTGCAGATAATTTTGATTCTGCCTTTCTTTACTAAACAGAACGTAACCATTTCCTGTTGGTATTACATTAAGAACTCCTTGTGAACACGCTTTCTTACAAACCCACGGCAGATGCTCGCTGCCCCTTAACCGCGCCTCCCCACCCCGGCTCCCTTGTGTGCTGGCCGCGCTGTGATCTCTGCCCATTTTTCAGATTATTCCCTTAGGAGGGATTCCTGGATATAAAATTCCTGGTTCTGCTGTGTGTTCTTGTTACGTACTGTCACATGGATTTCTAAAAAGTTTACAGCAATTTAATTCTTTTACCTAACAACATGAGCATGCTGTCACGGGCAACGGGTATAGGAATAAAAAAAACAAGTATTTGATGATTTGAAAATAAAAACACATGATGGAACCTCATCGTGTGTTTCTCTTCTAACCCTTTGCCCATTGATACACGAAGCACATGTTAAGTATCTCTCATGAATCTCTGAGCAGCGGGTTACTGAGCCAGACAGCCTGGGCTAAAATCCCAACCCCTGCACTTACCAGCTACGTTGAACCCCTCTGTGCCTGTTTCCTCATCTGTAAAACGGGGGTGATGCCATGTGCTGTCTTATAGGATTACCGTGAGGATTAGACAGGAAGTTAAGGTACCTGGCAGACATACCCTCCATTACTATAAACAAGGACACAGGCCTTTTGGGGTGTTTGTTGCAAATGTTGTTTCCTTTTGGTGTTTGCTGCTGAGATGCCTGGTGAGCAATTCTTCAGATAGGGAGTATTTTAGTCCATGAAGGTAACTCGAGGCACAAAACTTAGGTCTCCACATGGGGAGCTGGTGGCAGAGACAGGCCGGGTCTGCAGACAAGGAGATTAGGGCAGTTCCTGCTTCCACGTGGGCCGAGCAGACCGTAGCTAGATGCCAGATGAAGAGGTGCAAAATGCCAGCTCGGATTAGGCCAGCAGGGCGTCATCCTGCCTGTCTGCCAGGACCCCTGCGGCATCACCACCGCTTTCTAAAAACATGATGCCTGAGCTCCTGCCTCATTGTTCTGATTCAGTACGTGTGGGCTGAGAACCGGGTCTCTGTTGCTAATGGGCCTTCCGGTGACTCTGATGCCCAGCCGGGGTCACTGGGCCGGGCCAACGGCGAGCCCTGCAGGACATCCACGTGGCGTCCCAACCTCCATGTCTCCGAGGTTACTCCACACGTCTGTCACCCACCAGCCATTCTGTCACACCCTCCTTAAGATGCATCATGAATTTTGGAAACAACCTCTGACCTTCCTGCCCCGTCTTGTGGGAGTGGGGAGGGGGGCAAACCAAAATAATGCCAGAGACAGCAGACGGTCTTCAGGAACTATCCCGGAAGGCTGATTCTACCACTAAAACTTGGGTTTCAGCTCCCCGACAAGCTCCTATCATTATGAAAACCAGTTTGGACTGGTTTGTAACCAAACCAGTTTGTGACCAAAAGAGACAAGAGCTCTGTCCCTGAGCCCACCTCCCCGCCCGCACCCCATTCCCAGCACGGACTGTTTTGTGACAGGACAATTTACACACTAACACTTAGCTGTCTCAGCAAAATTCCCAGTTGGAAGCTTTTCACAGGGAACCATACTCAAAGCTTTTGATTTTAGTGGGGGTGGAGGCGTGGTCAGCAAAGAAACAATACACCAACAAAAGAACAAACTCTTCCCAAATGCTTAGGGAGGAAAGAAAGAAATTCTAGAAGGTAAGTGCCCGAGAAAATCACGCACGACGGGAAACCCGTCATTACGGGCTCGACGCCGAGCAGGATGACCATGTTGGGGCGTTCTGACAAAGCGAGACGGAAAAACCAAGTTCTGAAGATGCCAAGGACTTTAAAAGCCAACACTCACTTCAAAAAGTGCCCCTTGGTCCAAAAGTTCAAACCACAGCATGCATTTTGAAAGAGAAAATAAAATCTGACATACTTTCGAGGCTCTTTCACATAGCGGGGAGAAAAGAGGGTCAAGGGCAGCTCGGGGCAACGGAGATAGCCGCGAGGTGGGCGGCTCTTCACGTGGCGACCTTGCGCCTCGCCAAGAACTCAGAAACCCCGCCGACCCCAGACACGTGAGCCTGTGTAAAACGGGTCCTCCGAGGTTGAGGCTTTTCACTAAAGATAGAAAAAAATCATCTGTTGGAAAGAATATGCACCTATAAGGCTACGATTCTAATATTCCAGTTGCGAAACCCCGTAGCTAGGAAAATAGCTCCGCAGGGACTGCGTCTCACAACCAAGCACCAAAAGGATAATTCTGGGTCTCCCCAGGTGGCCTTGGAAATGACCTGGGAGGAGCTTGGCTCCAACCCGCCTGTCCCCTGTCCCCCTGTTACTATGTGACTGGCAGTAAGTGGCCTCTTAGGACTGTGGCATGGAAGGCACAGCATTCCTCCAGGCCACACGGGACATCATCGTGCCAACACAGTGCGGCCGCATCTCAGGGCCAGCCATTCCTAGAATCCTGAAAACCAGAGGTCACCCAGAATATAAAACCTGCTCAAAAATGGCAAATATATTTGCATCTCAGAGGTTAAAAGCAATGTCAAAGGAGGTGCTTCGAAAACTGAAGTGCAGAAACTCTCAACGCTCTGCATTTCCACAGAGGCTTCCATCCAACAGGACGGCGTGGCCCGTGCCCAGCAGCGTCCGCTAACCCAGACCGCCCCAGTGCATGTGTCTTTTATTGACTGGTTCACCAGGGAAACAATCCAGTGAGCCGAACAACGGGGGTGCTCTTGCATCTGCAGTCCTCATTTATTATTGAAAACCAAGAGCCAACAGCAACCTATTTCCACCCACTGGAACCCCCCACCCCTCTCTGCCACACACTCACACTCTACCCATGGACTTCAGCCCTGCCTCTCAGCCCGAGACCACACCCCCCTGTCTGCCTCTCCCTCTCTCTCTCTCTCACACACACACACACGCACGCACACACGCACGCACACACACAGGAAGCGGACTTACATCACAACTGCAACCTACAGAAGATGATTCAACCCAGTCTCTGCATCTCCATGAAGGTTACAAACCGAGTTAACCCACAGAGCTGCCACAGTGGGCTCCGGTCTCCGTCATCCTAGATGCGCATCCGACAGTTTCAACACACGAGAATCCAAACGAGCTCATTCCTCATTCAAACCAGGCTTCTATTGGTTAACGATAATTTAAATGCATCTTTCAGCAAATAAGATCGGCACAAGATACTGGAATAAGTTAAAACACCTTCTCCATCTTACTGGCTCTGTCCCCTGCAATAGCATCTTCCCTCTGGTTCCGTGACCCTTTAGCAGTCCGGAGAAGCACCAGGGCCATGACAGAACCACAGCTTCCAAAGCATCCTTGGGAGCTTCGGCCTAATGGGCAGAACTGGATTCAAGTGGCCACCTCACCAGGGGCTGGGAGGTGTCTCCTTTGTAGAATGGACATATGTCTGGCTGGCCCAATGGCAGGGACCACCACGTGGCTGGCTGGATACCATGTAGCCATCCCTTCCGAGCAGCTGAGGCAGGGCTCAGGGTTAACGCTGGGGAACGCTTGTCCAAGAAATATGAACTCTGGACGAGTGCCGTTTGTGTCTACCGAACCTTTTAAAACGATCTTTTCCAACCTTCATATTTCCAAAGAGTAACACATTCCTTTGCACAACAAGATTGAAAGTAACACCTAAACTTGCAAAAGGCAAGACACTCCAATGTGCAGGTGAGGTTTGCAAAACACGGGCACCCGCATCGAGTGGGATTCCTTAAATGAAGAGAATGTTCAGTCCCCTTACGTACTGGCAAAAGCTCATTTTCAAAGCATTTGAATTTACAAATGTCCTTTCTGTGCCATCCACACCAGCCACCCCTCTTGCTCAGGCTCCTTGGTCTTTGAAAGCCGCCACCCATCTGTCCAACAGGACTGCTACTGTAACCCGCAAATCAATGAGCTCTTAGCCACCAGCACCACAGACCTCATGCGAGCGGACACCACACCAGAGTGCATGCCAGCGTGCCCTCGGGACACAAGAACGGGGATGACACCTCTCAGCGTCTATTTGTAGAGTCACAACTAAACAGCCCACAGATCCACGGGTGTCCCAGCATCATGGCAACCACACTTCTCTTTCTACCTGCTACTCATGCCCAATGGCCAAGCTCCACATATGCTATTTATTTCCTCCTTCCAAAGAGTTGCAGCTGAGGCCTCAAAGACCACCAAATGCAGGGCCACAGGGAGAGGTGTCCACAGTGGGTTGAAACAACCACGCGGCAAACGTTCACGGCAACCCCGGGCCTTGTGGCCGTGCTGCCAAGAATACGACCCGCTTCCCGATGAGAGTCGGCGCTCTCCCCAAGCAGAGAGATACAGACACCGGTGTTCCTACCTCAATCAGGAAGTCCCCGGTCCTCAGCCCGGCTTGCCACGCCACCCCGCCTTCATCCACAGACTCCAGGTACTGCAGGGCTGGGAACGCCGGCGTCGGTGTGAATTCTTCAATGGGCGTATCCGCTGGAGAGACAAGGAGCACCTCATTAGGAGCCTGGGAGATGGTTTTCCAAGTTAACAGCCCCTGACCTCCCCGCGGGACCCTGGGAGGAAGAGACCCCAAGCATCTCCCATTGGAAGTGGGTGGCCCAGGCCAACTTGTCCCCAGGGAAGGCTTAAGACTCAAACTCATGTGTCAGCCCCAACACAAGCAATGCATGTTGGTGCCACCATCATGGCTCTCGGCCTCCCTGCTGGAACCACGGATAACGTGCTCCGTGGTACATGTCTACATGCCTGTCATTTTCTTTAAAAGCATCAGTGACTAAACATTTTCAGTTCTAAAAATGGAAAAGTTCCTCCCCTACCACAAGGAGCTACAGAAACACACCACACCAAACCACTTGCCAAATTTACATCTACGTAGACTCGCAACCAAGGGAATTCAAGTTGGAACATGGACGGAACATCATGCTGACCCAGTGGGCGGCTGCAGATTTGGCATCTGCTCGCGAGTCCTCCCTACGGCAGCCCGGCCCTCCGTGACCTCGTCCATGGGAGGGCTGGACCACGGGGCCTCAGCTGCTGGGGCCACACAGCTGCCACATGCAACTCTGGGGCAAGAGATGGACTTTCCTGGCAGTTATGAGTGGCTGGGGGTGGATGCGTGTGGGGGTGAAGATACCAGCCGGGGGAGGGGAGAGCACACCACAGAGACAGGTGTGGACACATCACGGGCACGGATCACTGCCTGAGCCCACGGCAGGAGGGTACGCCGGCCAGCCAGGCCTGCGGCATGGGTGCAGCAGCCCGGGCACAGCACACGCTCCGAGATGAAACTTCCACATGGCTTACCCACACACACGGTGGGCAGGCGTCCCCTCTCGTGGGGAGGCGATGCCATTTTGTTTTCTTTTGGAAGGGAAGCCCCCAAGTTAAGGGCAGGTGGTGGGCACGCTGCCACGGACTGCATCCCCGAGCCTCCCACCACGGGCCACGTAATGTGTGTGCTGCTGGCTCAGTCCACGGCAGAGGGGACCATCTTGCCACATTTCCTTTGCAAAGTCACCTTAGAGGCGAGCACACGGGTGCCTGCCAGCCTTGGAGCCGGAGCCCACTCCCAGAATGGGGCAGTTTCTAGACATGTGAAACTCAGAGGGGGGTAATTCTGGGTGTATGAGACCAGGAGTTCCACAGGCAGCCCCAATCTGGCTAAACCAGCCCACAAAACATTGATCACCTCCACCATTTAAACGGAGAGGTGGGGGAGGGACGGAGGAGACGAGAGCGAGCCTATTCAGAGCAATGTTGTGTACGGAAAATTAGAAATATTCCTAAAGGAAGCCCCAGCATTTTCTGAGTAAGGCAGAATGTTAAAGAACATGGTTGTCTAGCAACCAAGTGCCCCCAGGAAAAATGCTTATTTCATGCTTGTTTCTGAGCCGGGGAACATTTTTCATACAGGCGTGCACACACACACACGCACACACACACAACATGTGAACGCCCCCGGGCTCGGAGCGATGCTCTTACCTTTAGCCCCCCGGAGCACGAACCCGAAGCCCTCATTGTCTTTCTTCTGCAGGACCACCGTCTTCTCCTCGATGATGCAGTCGCTGTAGAGAGAATTCCGGGGATAGCGACCATTACTGTAGCCCGTCATCATCACCGCCGCTGCTCCTCCGCTGGGCACGTTCATCATCATAGCCAATTAATCACCCGGCCCGCCGGACCCCGCAGCACCACGGAGGCAGCCGGGCGCGAGGGTGCGGGAGGAGCGAGGGAGGGGGGCGGCTGCCAGGATAGGCGAGCTCGGCACAATGAGGCTCGGAGGGGGCGGGCGGAGCGGGAGCCAGCCCGAGGCAGGAGTCACGCATGGTGGGGCGGCCGGCTCAAGGGGGGCTGGCCAGGACGCCGCCGAGAGCGAAGAAAGTAAGTGGCCCGCACGGCGGCGGCGGCGGCAGCGGCCTCGGCAGCAGTAAGGCGAGGGACCCCCTCCGGCCTGCCCCGGCCACGCGCATCTTCCCGGGAAGCCCAGCGAGACCAGCCGGCGGAGAAATGAGGCAGCAGTTTTGTTTTGCTTTTCCTTGAAGAGGGCTTAAGAAAAAAATCAAATCCTGTCTCCTCACGCACGAGCGGCAGCAGGCGCCGGGGACAGACGCAGGGACCCGTGCGTCGCAGCCGGCGCCCCCTCCCTCTCCCGTCCCGCGCGGCTGTGGCGTGGCAAGAGCCCCCACGATCATCTGACGAGCCCACGGCGCGCCGGCGGCTGCCTGGGCGTCATCCCGGAGGAGCGGCTGGGCTGGGCGCGGGAGGGAGGGGGAGCGGCCGCAGCCTCCCCGGCAGCAGCGAGCGGCTGGGATCCAGGAGCCACAGCACAGCCTCCCTGGGGTATGAGGAAGGGATCGCCAGGACCGGGAGGGGGCGTCGAGCCCACAACCCAGAGCCGCACTGCTCTGCCTCTTGCGGCGTTTCTCTTTTTCAAAGCAGAGAAACCACAGAGCTCCAACTTCCCTGTCGCTGCCAAGGCCTCGCCACGTCTGTGCGGACGGCACTCTGCCACACGCCGTCCCCCGAGGAGCCCGGGGTGTGTTGGGGGGACCTGCATTGCCCGGTGGGCCGTGAGGCTGTGGCTCGACTGTCATCTGTCCCCACTTTCTGGGTGGCCCACAGAGGCAGGGGCGTGCGTCCCAGGAGTCTGCTGCCGCCCCAAGTCACTGGGGAGGCCGCTGCAGGGGGGAGTGCGGAGGGGAGGGAGGCAGTGTGGAGAGAGGTCTTCTCCAGGGTCCTGCAGGGCCGTGTGAGGCGAAAGGACACGACCGCCAGAGGCCCAGACAGAAAGGGCTGCAGACGGGCCCTGAAGAATCCGGCAGACCCGTCCAGAGAAGCAGGCCTAGGGACACCAACGGCAAGCAGCTGGAGAAACACACACAGCCAGCTGTGTCAGCGCAGCCATCCTGGAGCAGGTGGCTCTGGGGCGGGGGGGAGATGTGTATGATAGGCCTCAAGTGTCCTGGACAGAGGACAGGGACAGGCAGCAGCCCCTCGAGGTTCCCATTTTACAGATGAGGCCGATGAGGTTCGGAAGGTTGAGGGACACAGCGGGGGAGTGCACCTGTTCTGACCCACCCCTGTGTACCCTCCCTCAGAGGGTCCTGCAGAGGAACTAGCCAGGGGGACCCTGTCCTCCAGGAGTGGCCCAGAACGGGCATGAGGCACACCTTCATGGCCGCAGACCAGGGCAACCCAGCATGATTGGTTGGGGGCCCAAGAACTTGGCGGGAGGCTCAGTCTCTGGGCCCTTGCTCCACCTCCCACCCCAGAGACACCTGGCCACGTGCAGGGAGCCCCAGCTCTGGGGAGCATGGCCACGACTGTGAGCCCCACTTGGCCCAGCCTCCCGAAGCCCGCCTGCCCTGCTCAGAGCCCCCAGACCAGGGCTGGAGCATGGGCAGAGGTCCAGGGTCCTGGAAGCCCATGGGTGGTGTCACATGGCTGGTGTGGCCATTAGTAAGTGACGAGGCTCTCTAAACCTCAGTTTCCCCACACAACCAGAGGCAGCAAGAACAAGCCTCTCGTAATTACCGCAGGGTCAGAGGCCACGCCCACAATGCCGAGATGTAACAGGAAGCCCTGGGGAGCCGTCCCTGTGAGGGCTATGAGTAATGGCAGCCAGGACAGGCAGGCAGGCAGCCAGGACCCTGGGGCCCCAGGGAGGTAGCCAGGGGAGAACTTCACAGAGGAGTCGGCTCACCGTGGCCCTATGGCTCACGAGTGGCCGGGCAGGCGCAAACCTGCAACCTGCTTGTGGGCCTCCTTCTCCATGGAAGGTTCTCCAAAGGCCCTGCCACCACGGCCAAGGGCCTTTGCTCCGTCCTCCCGTGTGTCTCCTCTCTGCATGAGGAGCTGCAGCCCCCGAAACTCTGGAAGGATGCCAGACCCGGGGGTCCCAGGCTTGCTCCCCTGCGCTGCCCCCTGGGCCGACGACGTCCGCCTCCGCCCAGCTCCGAGGGAACCTGTCGTGTACTCAGGGCCCCTGTTCCAGCTGCCAGGTAGCTCCACCTGCAGGACCAAACGCTGCCCAGACTCGGGTCATTTCCTGCCAGCTGTCGCCCAGACAGGGAACTTCTCAGCGCCAGCAGGGCTGCCCAGACACCCACTGGAGTCTCCTACTGACCACACGAGGCAAAGGTGCTCCAGGGTGGGGGGTGGGGGCACCGGCTGTGGCATCACTTGGAGCCCTGTTTGAAGCCCAGCTCTGCTCTGACTCAAGGTCACTCTGACCTTCCGAGCCTCAGAGCCCCGCTCTGGAAAATGAGAATCCCAATGATAGCACGCGCGTCCCGGGGCCCTCAGGAGGCACAAACCCTTCCAGCAGCCCGCCGCCCCGTCCAGGTGTGTGCTCACAGCAGGGACTGCGAGCGGACTGGTGTTTGCCTCCGCCAGGCCCTCCCCCTCCGACTCCCTCCTCCCGGAAGGACCCCTCCGAGCTCGCCACCATCCAGGCTCAAACGTTCTCCTCGATTCCTAACCCAATCCAGAACTTTCTAGCCCGAACTTGTGACTGTGAAACTGTCTTGCTGCTGAACGGTAACGGCGCCATCCTGTTTACTGAGCAAACACCAGACTCCTTAGTCTCGTGTTACGAAGGACCGTTTCTAACTTCTCTTTCCCACGTTATTTTAGGATCTAAACGGCACCCTGTTCCCCACCCAGCATGACCCCATCTCACTTTCATTCACAGACAAACCTGGGTTTGAATCCTGACTCAGACAGCGACCGGCTTCGCTACTCAGAGCCTCAGTTTCCCCATGTGCAAAGTGGGGGCAAAAACATCTGCCTTGTAAGTTTTACGAGGAGCAATTGAGACAATGCCCAGTAAATGCCCTGTGTGCGGCCAGGCCCCCCATAACCAGCAGGCGCTGCCCTCAGCATCCCCGACGCACCCTCCCACGCTGGGCAACCAAGGAGCAAACGTCCCTCTCTCTGAAGAGACATGAACTTGTGGGGCCACGGACCTCATCCTGCAAGTCACCCCAAATGACCACAGCACCCTGCATGGGCCAGGCACCCCATGTGTGCCCGGAGGGGAAGCAAAACGGGCATGAACTCGAGTCAGCAGTGGAGCAGGGAGAGAATGGACGTTGGGCAGGGGGTGGCCAAAGGGTGACCACAGGGTTTGGAGGAAGGCTCTAGGACAGTGGGCAGCCACACCAGAGGGCAGGCACAGCTCAGCACTGGGCAGCGCCAACTGCAGGCGGCTGGGGTGGCCCGGGGAGCCAGAGAGGAAAGAGGAAAAGCAGCCTCAGGCCCTCAGAAACTTTCACTCCTTAGAGCAATTCATGAAAAGCTACGGGATAGTCTAGAGGAGCCGAAAACAGGGGCTCGAGTCTGGTTCTGTCCTGGGTCTGCAACGTCCTGCCAGCCCCATGGAATCAGAACCCCACACTTAGGCCTCGGGAAGTAGCCTCTCTGGAGACGCGAAACTCTCAGAAGCTCCTTCTGCCGGTTTAGGAACCTAAAACCTGTCCCAGACGGCAGCCTTGGCCACGTCCAAAGTCGTGGCACTGAGACACGGTCTCCATGTGCTGCTCCCGAACTGCACTAAAGCCCCCACGAACCACAGCCCGCCCTGACCTCCGCCCTGGCCAAGCCTGTCCTGGACCCGCACCAGCTTATCTGCTGTTAGATGCAGCCGGAATGCACCGAGATCCGACTTCACGGGGGGAGGGGTCAGTTGAGGAGGCACCTGCACGTCCACACGCTGCTCCCAGAGAGCCTTGCCCAAGCCTTTGCTGGGGCCCTTCTAACCCCAACCATTGATCCCGTGTCTGCATGGTCACCGTGGGCTCCTTGGGAACAACACCCTGCCCGGTTCCTCTCTAAATCTCACCCCCATGGCACAACATCTACCTGTGCTTGTTACTGGACCAAGAATGCAGTCCAGTGGCATTCTCTCCAAATACGTTTTCTGAGCAGGGTGGGAGGCCACTGTGACATACCCCACATGTGCCTTCCTTTGCCAGCTTGTGCCTGCAGCAGGAGCTACAGAAGGCGGACGGGCGGGCATGCAGCCCTGTCAGGCACAGATGTGCAGGCCGTGCACAGCACGATACAGAGGACACCAGTTACACCATGGCCATGACAGAACCACGCGCTTACAGTGGGAATTTCAGCACAGATGGAAGTGAAGTGTCTTGAGAAAGGGGCCAGCACACTTTCCTAGTTCAAACAAAGATGGGGCATAAGCCATCGCCCGCCAAGGACGATGCAAAAGGTCCCTATAGGAACCACACAGACCTCTGGGAGACACAACCAACTCCGTGCTGAAACTCTCCAGGGAGCCAGCCGGCAGGGACCACGAAAGGTTTCCTTGTTTGTGCTCACGGCACACAACAGGAAAGAGCTTACAGGACACACTTGCAGCAACCTGTAACTGGAAGCAAGACAGGAGTGTTGTGGGGACTCCGGGTCTGCCACGCAGGGGGCCCCCGAGGCCTCACCCCACCGGCAGGCCTGGCGATGCTCCCGCCGTCTGCCTCGCAAGACCAGGTGGCTGAGCGTCAAGTGGTTTTTAGCGTGGCCTGCGGTTCACCGTCCCTAGCCGGGAGCCCACAGGGAAGGCCGCGCTTCACATGGTCCGGGAGGCGGCGGGTGCCAGCGATGGCAGCTGGTGTTTTTAGGATCTGTCGGTCTCCGAACAAGCTCCCTTGGCAGCGGCCCCTGATCCTGGAGGAGGCGTGAACTTGGAGCCACAGGAAGCCCGGCCTGAGCTGGCCGAGACGTGTGAGCTCCAGGGCCCGGGTGGCCCTGTCGGCCCTACCCCACAGAGTCCTCGTGGGCATTTGAACCACGAACACCAGGGTGGCTGGGGTGGACCAGACAGCTTCATCAGCAGCTCTCAGGATCCCGGCTGGGACAGTGGCCCAATTCTTTAATCAGCTGGGACTGGGTCTCAGTCTCGGACCGAAGTTCAGACGTGACTGTGGCCAGTGTCCGGCTGCCATGCTAACCAGTGCCTCAGTTCGGCCATTGCTCACTGACTACCTGCTGCCAGGTGGTGGATCCCCGGGGGCCGGGCACTTAGGGAACAAACCTGGCTCCTGTGGAGATGCCAGGTGTAGGGGCTGAAAGGTGGCCCCTCAAAAAGATGTGTCCAACTCCTAATACTGGTAACTGTCATTGTGACTTCATTTGGAAATAGGGTCTTTGCAGCTGTGATTGGTTAGGGATCTGGAGGGGAAGCCACCCCGGGTTTAGGGAGAGCCCCAAAACCTCACGAGGGAGAGGCAAAGGGTTGACCGAGACACAGAGGCGGAGGGGAGAAGGCCACATGGAGACACAGGCAGAGACTGGAAAGATGCGGCCACGTGCCCAGGAGCGCTAAGGATGGCGGCAGACGCCAGGGGCTGGAGAGGCGGGAAGGCTCCTCCCCCGGAGCCGCCAGGGGAGCGTGGCCCTGCCCACACCTCGGTTGTGGACTTCGGCCTCCAGAATGGCGCAAGAATCGGTTTCTCTTGTTTTAAACCACCCGGTTTGTGCTAATTTGTTAAGGCAGCCCTGGAGGGGCACACAGCAGGCAAGCGAGGAAGACCAGTGCTCCCCCGTGGGCCACGTGGCGCACTCGGCAGCGCAGGACGGGCTCCGCGAGGGACCCGGAAGGCCTCCTGGGGGGGGACTGAAGCGTGTGCAGGAGCGAGTGGGGTGCGGGCTGGGGAGGGGACGAGAGGGAGAACATTCCAGACAGAGGGGCGCGGTAGCACAGGGAGCAAGCGCACAGAGTCGGGGGTGTCGGCCGCCTGCACACCGGGGCACGGTCCAGGGACGCAGCTGGTGGCAAGATGTGTGCGTGCGGCGTCAGCAGGGCCTGGGCCGGCGCGTGCTTTCCCCCAGGGTCAGCGAGGAGGCTAAAGGGATAGCAAAGCAATCGCTCCACTTCCTCCTCCGGCTTCTTCCTGCCAACCTGAGCCCTGCTGGGATGACCCGGGGCTGACCTGCACTGCACGGCAGGAACTTGCACCCAACGATCGCGTTTCCATCTAAGCCGTTCGTAGGCAAGAGCGTGAATGTCGCCCCACTCGGAGGCCCCGGCTGTCCCTTCAGAGCAGCGGGGAGTGGCCTGGGGGGCCGAGGCAGACGACAGAGCCCCCACCCGCAGCTCTTTGCAGGGGGGCATCCGAGGCCAGGGTGGGCGCTTGGGGACATTGTGCCCTCCGGCAGGAGTGGCCGTCAGAGGTGGCACAGACGCAGGGCACGGCGCCCCCTGCAGGTGTGCGGAAGGGGCAGAGCAGAGCCGCAGGGTGGGGTGGGCAGGGCCATTTCCACACCTCGGCCCCCCAGGCCCAGGCTCCAGCCATCCCCACGCGCTGGGCAGGAACCTGCCAACACGCCTGCCACCCAGAACATAAAATTCTCTGGCTCCAGAATCCAAACAGCCTTCAGCGTGTCTGAAATCTGCGGCGGGGTCCACCTGCTGACCCGCGAAACCTGCTGTCACCAGTGTACCGTCTGCCGCACAGCCGCTTGGAGGGCAGAGCCCTCACCTTGAAGGAATCCCCGGCATGCTGACGGTTGCTAAGAAGTCACAGAAGCCGCTGGGGAATGATCACGGCGAGTTACTCGCAGCCAAACGGGCTTAAAAGCAAAATTATCAAAACCATTTCAGAATTTTTTTTTATGGCAAAAAGGTGCGCTGAATGTGGGCTGTGGGTGCCTTGACTACGTCTGCTCGATCTTGGCAGGGGATGCTGGGACTCAGGGCAAGGCCCAAGAGGGGGGTGGCACCTGGGTGGGGGGGCTCCCGCAGAGAGGCTGGGAGGCGCCTTTACTGTCCCTGAAAGCTCCTTCCCCGAGCAGTGGGGGGGGACCTGCCGTCTCCAGGGCAGGGGACAGAAGCCTGAGAGCAGCGCCTCTAAATCATTCCTCGTGTAATCGCATTTCGGTGGCAGGGCCGGATGGAGGCAGGAACTGGGGCACTATTAGAGAGAGGTGCCTCCAGGGAAAGGCAACGCCAGCGGATGTCCTAGAAATTTCCAGGCTCTGCCAATCAGGAAGGATGAGGCTAAGCAGAGAGCTGTCAGCTCCCCGTCAAGGGTGCCGGGGTCGTGTGGGGGGGGGCTCCACAGGTGTCCTGGCCCTGCAGAGACGCCAGCCTGGGCCCTTGCGCTGCACGGTGCGTGGACCCCGCCCAGCTCGCCGTGGCAGAGATGGCCGCAGGCGGTACGCAGGGCCACTGCACGGGCGGGCAGGCTGCAGGCGGACAGGAGTTCCCCAGTCACCTGTCACGCCATCCTGTGACCACACACGGCTGCTCCCGCACCTGCTTCCGGGCTGGAGCACTGCAGTGCGAGGCGCTGCTCTCTCGCTGCCATCCTCCGCAACTCACGGGGAAATGAAGCCCAGCGCCCAGGGCCATCACGGTGCTCTGAGTGACAGTCCCGGCCACGCTGCTCTCTCGCTGCCACCCTCCGTAACTCACGGGGGAAATGAAGCCCAGCGCCCAGGGCCATCACGGTGCTCTGAGTGACAGTCCCGGCCACGCTGCTCTCGGGGAGCCGCTGTGGTGTCGTGTGTGGGAGGGGACGGATGTGGGTCATTCATCAATGGAGGACACTTCCCCCGGCTGCTGGGAGCTGCCCTCGCTTGACGGGCAGGGGGACAGCGTCGCTCCACGCCGTGTTGGGGAGGACAATGGCTCCGTCCCCACGGAGCCTGCGCACCTGCTTCGCGGAGATGCGCGTTTATAGGAGCCATTTTTCAAATCAGCAATTACGAGAACACCCTGCCCGGCGTTTATTACGACCATTTTCCTCCTCATTGCTAACATGATAAGCAATACCAGTTTTTCCTAATAGAAATAATAATGTGCAAAGAACTTGATTCAAATTAAATTGTCTCATTACTTCATAATAAATCACCCCCAAGCATTTCCTAAGCGCTACCGGGCGTGTTACCTGCCAAGGACGGCCGGCGGGGAAGACAAAGATGCGGCTTAAACGTGTTCAGGACAAGCAGGGAGGCGATCGGGCTCCCTGCTGAGCTGTGGGGAGGGAAGCTGGGAGGGAGGACCGCCACCTTGGAATCTGAGCCACCCGGGTGGGACCCCGGCTTCTGTGACCTTGGCCAAGTTGTCGAACCTCACTGAACGCCAGCATCCTCACCCGCCCAATATGGGCGTCCACTGCAGCCTCGCAATAACATAGCGGGCCCGGAAAATACTTATTTAAAAAAGGTCCCTTGTGCAGGATCTGGCACAGAGCAGGGGCTGGAAGGCTTTATCGGCTCATGAGGACGCACCTTATGCGTTACAGAACTTGCTTCATTCTGGAAACATCACAAATAAAGCGAGATATTTTTATGTGCCTCTTAGGTAAAAGGCTGTTCTGCCAAAACCAGCAGGGTGCCTGCCCCCAGGCGTCCTTCCTTGTCAGAGGACACCCTGCAGGTGTGTTTATGCAGAACAGGACACCCCCGTGTGCCGGAAAACAAGGAGGAGGAAGTCCCCACGCTGTGTGTGGCTCCCAGGCAAGGGGATCCTGGCACACAGAGCTGTGGGCAGGTGGGACGCGGGCAGGCCCATGAGGGGGGCACCCGGCAGCTCACTGAGCCTGCAGAGACGGCGTGGAGTCCATAGTGCAACGCGGGACACTCACGTGCTGGTCCAAACCCAAGGAAGCATCCTGAAGTGAGCTCTTCCCTCCCCCACAGCCAACCTATCGCACGTGCCGCCAGCTGGAGCACCGAGCAGAGGTGGCATTTGCACACCTGTCCACGACTTCCCCCGTTCCAAGCCCCCAACCTCTTTCACCTGGGGACCGTGAAAGCCTACTGACAGTCTCCCCTGAATTCGCTCTTTATTACAAAAACCTTACATGTATCTCTCTTAAAATACTCCAATAGATTCCCCATGATAATTGAGGATAAAATCCAAATTCCCCACCATGGAGGGTGGCTAAGACCCTTTATGATCTGACCATGCCCCTTTTCCTCTTAACTCCCCCTATTCCAGCCACACTGCTATCTTCTCTTCCTGCAGCGGGCCAAGCCCATCACCACATGCCTTTGCGCTGCCTGTGCTCGCCCCGGAACGCTGCTGCTGTCCCTGAGGTCACCCCCACAGAGGGGCCTTCCTGCCTGCTAGCAGCAGCCCTCCTGTGTCCCCAAGTCCCCAGCCCCTCTCGTCACTTATTTTATTTGAAATCGGGATTCGTCTGTTGACTCCCGCAGCGGCACGTGAGCGCCCCCGAAGGCCAGATCTGGTCCTGCCCACCACACGGCACCCGCCACCACCGTTATTTTTTGAGCAAAAGCAAAGTACTGTGCTAGGTGGAGAGGACCCACTTTCCAGGCCTGGCTCTGGCAAGAACCAGTGGTGGGACCCTGGGAAGGACTGTCTCCCGCTCTGGGCCTGGGTTTTCCTGCCTGTAAAATGAGAGACGGGGCTATCCGAGCAGGTGCTTCACCGGAGCCACTGACTCAGTGAATGAAACCTACGCCGGAGTCTCCTGTGTACAGTGTGTGACACAGACTGGGTGACCCACTGTCCTGGTTTGCCCAGGACAAAGGCGTTTTCTGGGATACAGGGCTTTCGGTTTTAAAACCAGGATGGTCCTGGGCAAATGGGGCAAGTTGGCTGCCCCCCCACGACCCTCCTTTTAGTCAGGAAGACACCTCTACCTCCAGCTCTGCACCCCTCGTGACCCCCCAGGCTGGTGGGACCATCTCATCAGAAAGTCGACGCAGCCGGTGGGGGAAGGGATTACCCAGGGCCACACAGCTCGGCCAGCGGCGGGGCCAACCCTTAAGCTTCAGCCTTCGACTCTGAACTGAATGTTCTTAAAACAAACAACAACCAAAAAAGACCAGGGGAACAGTACAACTGGCTGGCATTTTGCTGCAAGTGCAGGAAGGGGCTGTTTGTGACTTTTCCTTCACTCGTTAATTAAAATGACAGGCCAGGCCTGCCCCATCTGTTGGTCTCCAAGCTTGCCCAGAAAGACCAAGCCGAGTGGGCTGGGGACAGTCCACCGCGCTCTGCTTGTCAGGCCAGCTCCCAAGCCCCCCTGGTGGGGGTTGCAGCGAGACGCCTTCCACAGCTATAAAACCAGAAACCGTCTCCTTCCCACAGGAGTCAGACTCAGTGGCGGTGAGTTGCTGGGTACCCCAGGCTTTGGACAGAAGGCCCAGCCCAAGGCTGGGGGTGGCGGAGCCTGAGCCCGCGGTTCCCCCACCAGGCCCACCTGCCTAACCTGGACTAGACGGCACCGACGTCTACGGCAGGAGGCCACGGAACACCCAGGCCAGGCCCCAGCTGGAGGGCAAGGCCCGGCCACTGCTCCTGTCCACGCTGACCGCAGCCTCCGTCCACCTGTAACGGCCACTGAATAGTGTGTTTCTGCTCCGAGGGTTGATGCTTAGATGAGAGGGTGGCTTCACCAAAGGGATAGTTCTAAAAATACGAAGGAGGCACATTTAATGTGGAGCACTTTACTGAAGTCCTTTGAAAGGAACCTTGCAAACATTCGAGACCAAGGGCTGGCAAACTTTTCCTGTGAAGGCCCAGACAATAAATATTCCAGGTTTTTCGGGCAGACAGTTGGTCCCATGTAACTACTCCGTCAATTGTGGGGTGGAGGGAGCCGTGCCAATATGTAAACAATGGCAGGGCCGTGTTCCAATAAAACTTTATTTACAGAAACAGGCGACGGGGCAGATTTATCCCATGGGTTGGCGTTTCTAAAGATAGGCTCTAAACGTTCCAAAGACATTTGAGTCCACACGAATAATACACAATACGTGACATGCTGTGACGTTATAAGAGGAGCTAAGAACAGTCTCAGTTCTCCTGCAGAGGCCGTGCGGACATGACTGCGTACAGGTACGCCGGGCTTCGCACGACACCTGAGCTGCAGCAAAGGTGTGCGGAGAATGTGCTTTAGACACGAGGCCATCTGTGCGCTACCCTAGGACGGTTCAGAAAGGTCACACCGAGCGTCCTTTCTGGAAAACAGAGAACCTCCCCTCCCCTTCGCTGCGTCTAGGTTTATACTACGTTGGTTCAAAGTGGGGACAGACCTGAATTCTGGCTTAATGAGCAATAATTAATAATTAGAGTCATTATTATAATTATTGTACTATGGTCTCTGAGCACTTTCGCTGTGCCGGGCGCCACTCTAAATGTTTCGCAAGTTGAACTAATTGAATCTGCACCACGACCCTGGGAGACGGGCGCCGGCACCGCTCTCTGGACGACGGCTGCAGCACGGAGCTGAGTGACCTGCGCTGGAGCACACGGCGGAGGGGGACCCAGGCTGCCCTCGGGAACCAACAGTGGCTGGACCCCGGCCGGGTGGGGGCCGGCTTCCTGACTGCTCACAGCCCTCCCCACCCAGACAGCGGTGAGAGAAAGGAAGGCCCCTCCGGGGGGCGGTGCTGGTTCTAGCGGCACTTTCTGGAGGACAAATTGCCCATTTACTGTCCTGCCAATACCTGAGCTGCCGGGAGAGCCCCTTGGGATGTTCTGAGCAGATTCCATGCCAAAAAAATCCAGTTCCCAGTTAAAGCAACACGCCAGTTCCGCCTGTGTTCCACGATCCCGCGTCTCCACTGACCGGCCACGTGTGAGGCGCCACGGTCTCGCGGGACGCGGCAGAGGCGCTTTTCTTCCGGTCGTACTTTTACTTCTTCCTGCAGTATTCTCTCCGTGTGTGCCGCCTCCACCTGCTGAACTCCTACTCCGTCTGCAAAGGCCACTCCAGCAGCCACCGCTTCCAGGAGGCCCTCGCTGCTGTCCCTCACTCGATGTTGTGTGCCTTGAGGGAGGGGACTGAGCCTTGTCCCTCCCCCATACCCAACTCCTGGCACAATTTCTGGCCCTTCCCCAGCCTGCTCCCTGCCACGGAAGCTGGAAGGGCCCAACGCTTGCTTTCCCAGCCCCGCTGGAGGCACAGGTGGCCGAGGCCACAGGAGACCCGAGGGCACGTCCGCCGGCTCCTCTGGGAAAGATTTAACTACTTGGTGGGGGAGGAGGGAAGAGAGAGGGAGGGAGAGAGATCGGAGGAGTGCTCCCTGGCTCCCTGTCCTCTGCATGCCTGCGTGGGACTTGCCATGGGGACGTGATACTTGGCCCTGCAGCCACCGTCCTGTCCCTGCGAGGGAGAGGCCGCGCAGCCTGCAGAGACACCGGCCACACCCTCCTCTAGACTCGCCCCTGTGGTCTGAGCCACCATTAGTGGGTTTTTATTACGTGCAGCCGAATGCTTCCTAAAGGACGCTAGGTGGGTTTCTGGAGCCTGGGGCGGCAGCGGGGAGGCCAACCGTGAATTAGAAGACGTGGGCGGGAAACCAGGCGGCCTCTGGGCTACAGTCTGAGCTGGGAAATGTGGACTCAGCCCCAGTTCTCCCAGTAACTCCAGTCACTGTTGATGTGGACTTATGAGCCCTCGTGGCACAGACTGGGGTCCCACGTGAGACTTGACTGTCCGAGGAAGATCGCTCTGGGGGCTTCGTGGCCTCGCCAAGGCCTAGGCGGCAGGTGTCACCTCGAAGGCGAGGAAACCAAGGCACAGAGGGCTAGGTGACATGTCTTGGGTGGATCAGCTGGAGAGGGGCAAAGTCGGGACCCAGACAAGAGGGGTGGCACGACCTCTGAGTCGTGTCCCCAGTGAGGGGACATCTCCCTCTGGCCTCAGTTTCCCCCGTGGCATCCCCCCAAGCTCCCTGGTGGCTTAGGATTCGACAAGCCCTGCCCCCTCCTCCTCCCCGTCGGTCCCCAACCTTCCGCACGTCTCTGCGCAGCCCCCACCTTCTCAGTGAGGCCACCACTGAGGTTCCGTTTAATTCACAGCCCCCCCTCCCCCATCCTCACTGCCCTTAACTCTTCCTTTTCTCCCACAGAACTCGTCACCTCCTGCTGACTGCATCTTTCCCCGTGCCAAGACCTGTGCCCATCGGTTCCCTAACACGCTGTGAGTGTCCGGTGGACGCTGTCACAAACCGGGGCTCTGGGGGAGGGTCCTTCCCACCTCTTACAGCTTCGGGGGCTGCAGGCATCCCTTGTCCGGTGGCTGCAAGTCTCTAATCCCTGCCTCTGTGGTCGCGTGGCCTCCTCCTCTTCTACCTTCATGTCCCCATCTTTTAAGGGGACATTCGATTGCATTAGGGCCCACTCAGGTAAGCCAAGAAACCTTCCCATCTCAAGATCCTGAACTTAATCACATCAGCAAAGAGTCCCCTTTCACGATGTAAGGTGACATTCACAGGTTCCAGGGGTTTGACACAGACACCTTTTGGGGGCCGATATTCAGTGACCACATGTGCCAGTCATCTAGAACAAGATCTCTGCACACCATATACATATTTGTTGAATGAATGAATGAATGAATGAGTGAATGAATGAGAGAGCACAAAGGTCCTGAGATCCCTGCCCAGCTCCCCCCTCTTTGTATCCACAGCCCCCTCCCAGAGGCCCCGTCACCCCCTCCTCCTTCCCGCTCAACGCTCCTGAAACGTGGGAAGTGGCTCCCCAAGCCTAAAACAGGAATGTTCAAAGGCCGCTCCCTGGTTTCCCAGGAGAATCTGGTTTGGCGTCTCGTGCTCCGCCATCGCTAAGGCACAGGCCATGGAAAGAACCCCAAGGCAGGAGACAGGCTCACCCCGCCCCTGCCACCGTCACCACTGCATGACCAGGACACGGTGCGGGGCGGGTGGACAAGGCCCCTGGCGCTGCCTGCCCTGTGCGTGCTGGCCCCAGCCCAGCACCAACTGACTGGCCGCAGCTCACAGATAATCACAGGCCTCCCTCTGCCTCAGTGTACCCATCAGGAAAAAGACCCCTAAATATCCCTCCCCAAGTCATGCACCAAAGACTCTCCCTGCCTCCTGGGGGAGGGTCCAGAGCACCAGGCCCCCCACAACTGATCCCCTCATCTTTTCCCTGGAGTGGTGCCCCTACTGGTAGCCTTTGCCTGGACCCCGGCTTAGAACACTTCTGCCCATCTCGGGCTGCCCTGTGGCCACCCCTGTCCACTCGGGGTCAGGCCCTGGAGCCCCAGCCCTGCCCGGCCTATCTCAGGGCCTGCAGTTTTGTCCAAAGCACGTCCATTCATAGTGGCCACCAGCCAGTGGTCATGGCAGTTTCAGGCCAAATGTATAGAGTTTTATAATCAGAAGAGAACTTCGGGATGATGCAGCCATTTTACAGATGGGGAAACTGAGGCCCATGCAGGAAGTAGGTGTCAGAACCGGGACCAGAATCCCCTGGCATCTGCACTCCTAGGCCTGGGCCCACCAGGCTTGAAGCCTGCCCGCTGGACCCTCAGGTTGGCACACTTCACTGCGCATTCACAAGCCAACCCCGTGTCCGCCTCTGAGCCAGAGTGTGGGCTGGAGGAAGGAGCAGAATAGACGCTGGCCCGGGGCCGTGCTGGCAGGGGCTCTCAAGAGCTTGCGAGGGCCGGCGGTGGGCATCTTTCCCCACTCGCGGCTCAGTGGCCCCAGGCCGGCAGTGTGGAACGGGCTGTGGTGGGACTGGTCATACCGCGGAGATCGGCAAATGCCACTAACCACAGCAGAGATAGGCCAGGGAAAGAGAGGGGCCAGGTACGGTGTGGGTATGTGGGGAGGTGGAGGCTACCTTGGCAGCTGTGACCAGGGAGGACTCCAGGGAGGACTCGAGTAAAGTCCCGGGACGTGGGGACAGGAGGTGCCTGTGTGCTGTGGGCCTGCGAGCTCTGCCCCCCCCCCCAGCGGGGAGCACGTCTGGCCTCTGCGGGAGCACTCAGGGCCAAGGGGCGGCTCCTCGCATTATTATCTTTCAAACCTGAATCTCAAAGCTCCGTGACAGAGGCAGAATCGCAAATGCTCATTCTGAGAGGGCACAGGTGTGAATGATCCTGTCTGGGGTCCCGGGGCTGGCAGGAGGACGGGCTGGAAGGGACACAGGCCTGCACAGCTCCCGAGTTGGAGCCCTTTGCACCTCGCCACCCCCCTCCTTGGCCAGAGAGCCTCCTCCCCGTTCATGACTGAGCGTGGACATGGCGTTCCTGGGACCTGCTCCTGTCATCGCTGTGTGACCACCTGGTCACCTGGTCACCTGTGCACGCTCACTTCAACACAAGACACATCAGCCCCTCAATTTTCAGTGACTGCTTGTCCCACAGATGTGCACAAGAACCCTCGTCTGTCTTTGCTCATGGGCTCCTGGGAGCAGGGCTTCTGTCTCTCTGGTGTTTGATCTAAGGGAACTCGCAGCGATTTGGGCTCTGCCCTCAGAGCGGCTCTGCGCAGAGATCCGCCCCGCACGCCTGTCTGGTTTGCACCCAAAGACAGCCAGAAACTACTGCGCTCGAGCTTCAGAAGCTTATCCCATCACGGAAAGGGAAAGCTCTCGGCTAATAAACACGTGACTGACACAATAATATCTTACATAGACAGGCTGGGAGTTGAGGGAGAATTTCCCAGAATGCAGAGCACAGAGCTGGAGACAGGAAACGTGAGAGACCAAGTGGTAATTGGGATGAATGCGAACGGTCCAACCGGAAATCCAGAAAGACCGAACTGACAGAGAGAAAGCGAGGGCGTCGCCAAGGGATCGGGAAAAGGATATCCGCGAAGCCGAAGCTGCTTCGGTCTGACGGAGCCTCCGGGACAGTGACCGTAACAGATAAGGAGACCCGGACTCAGACACATCATCAGGTTCCAGAACATGAAGAAAAAGGAGAAACCACGACACTCCTACAAAATCCAGAGAGGAAAATAAAGGGTCGCGTACGGTGGAGTGAGAATCAGACCGCATCACCACGTCTCGCTAGCGGTACGCAGAGGCATGGTCACAACGAAGCAATGCCTCGGTAGTTCAAGGGGGAAAACTATTTTGAACCTGGAATTCCATGACACCAAGAGCATAAAATAACTAGAGGATTTTCAGACACAGAAGTTTACATTCCAGGCACCTTTTGCTGAAGGTGTTACTTAAGGATGTGCCCCAGCAGAACAAGGGCAAAGACAAGAAACAACCTGCTTGTCCGGAGCTCAGTGAAGGAGACTGTAGAGCGACAGGTGTGTACTGGGAACTGGAGTCGTTTGGAGCAGAGTGTCAGAGGACTCCCCAGTCAGAATGGGTGGATTCTGGTGACACATAGGAAACAGGATGGCATGTAAGAGGCAGGCTAAAGATGACATAATTCTCCTCCCACAAGAAAAAAAAAAAAAGAAAGGCTATCAGAAACTCCAGGAGAAACAAAAACCTTGTGTGAAACTCAGGATCCTAAAATGCAGCTAAAAGGGGAGATTACTCTGAACGACTGATAGAGTGGAAGAAAAAGGATACATTGAGCTGTGATATTAATTAGGAAGACCCTTCCTTTCAGGGGTCTGTAAAGAGGAAGCGGAATCCTAGCCCCATTCTTGGTGCTGATGTAAACGTTTATACTATATCTCAGTGATGATACTAAATGATAATGCTTTCTGCCGGATTTAAACTTTTGAATCCAACTTATAGACAGAACCTAGAAGACTTGAATATGAATACAAATACAACAAAGGGTCAAGTGATCCTGCCTAAAATTTATTAAACAAGAGAGACGAATCTGAGAGTGTGACTTAAAGGTAATCAATTCACAGACGGGCAAGAGCTACTCACAATTGCAGGTGTGGACAGAGCAACAAAAGCCTCTTCTTTTCTAGCAAAGAAAGGATGTTTCACACTTTTAAATTAAAAACCAAGGGGGTGATCATAGAGGTAACCATCAGAGGAAGGGAGGAGAAAAATTTGAAAAGTGGCTCCTCTGCCAAGCAGGGCTGTGCGGCCGAGGCTGGGCGGGGCGGGCAAGCAGCCATCTCTGTCCATCCTTAGCCCTGTCGGTGTCGTTTCTTTTAATCAATTAATTTTACTGCACCCATGCGGTGCTTGGATCAAAATCTATGGAGGGAGGAAATGTCAAACCAAGAGTTCACTGAAAATGGATGAGGGGTGGGGTCCTGGGGCAGCCAGAGGGTGGGGGGCTACAGAGAACACCAGGAGAGTGAGGGGGACCCAAGGACGCAGCAGCAGGGTGGGGAGGAGGCAGGACTCTTGGACCCCTGATGGGATGAACGAGGGTGGGAGGGAGGGGAGGAGGGAGAAGGGCAAGAGGAGCCTCGGGCCAGCCTGGGCAGGGGCGGGCTCCGTCATGATGCAGACCGCAGGGGGAAGAGCAGCACTCCCTGGAGAATGGCTCTCCCAGATGGACACTGGGCCTCCAGCCGCCATCTACGCCACGCCGGGAGACAGAGGAGCGGGGTCTATGGTGGTCCTGAATTCCCACGCCTACGCCCGGAGAACCCCCCTCTTTCTGTTTCAGAAAATATCAAAAACACTACATACTTGCAAAAAATAAAAATACAAAAATGTATGAAATAAGAAGTGAAATCATCTCTTCTGCCCAAAACGTGCCCCAGAGGTTCTGCCGTGCAGCATGGTGACCGATGGCCAAGCCCCCCGCCGACCAAGAGTAAAAGGGAGTACCGTGTTTCCCCGAAAATAACACAGGGTCTCATATTTAGTTTTCCTCGAGAAGACACCCTAGGGTTTATTTTCAGGGGGTGTGTTATTTTCCCCTCAAAGTCTCAGCTTGCAGCACGCACAGGATGGCCGGGACCTGACAGGGGGAGCCGACCTTGTTGGTGGGGCTGCCCGCACCTTTCCGGTCACCTCTGGGATAGTAGCTGTCACGATGGGGCACATGAGAAGGGCTGCTCATCTTCTTTACCACTCTGCGATGAAATGCATGGGTTGTGCAGATGCGCTGCGTAGCCACGCCCGTCACTACGTCTTATTTTCGGGGTAGGGCTGATATTGTGCAAATGCTTAGAAATCCTGCTAGGGCTTATTTTATGGGTAGGTCTTATTTTCGGGAAAACACGGTATGTTTCCTCCCGAGTCCAGCCAGTGAATACACTCAGAGATGGATCCCTCTTTTTCAAGTCTAAGAAATGGTAAAAAATATATAAAAATACAAAATAACGGTGAGGGAAGAATGGGGGAGAATGCAATGTTTCTTGCTGTTCAGTTCTTACCCTGCACGCTGAGGCGATCTTCTAGAGCAGAGTTAGGGTGTCAAAGGAACCAGCTACCCACACACACTGCTCACAGCTCAGCACCCCTCTGCATTTATATAGCACACGCCTCCTAGGCGCTGCGAGCATTATATTTTCTCATTCATTCTTTTTTTTTTTTTTTTGAGACAGAGTCTTGCTCTGTCACCCTGAGTAGAGCGCAGTGGCATCATTACAGCTCACTGCAGCCTCGAACTCTTGGGCTCTAGCCATCCTCCTGCCTCAGCCTCCTGAGTAGCTAGGACTACAGGCATGCACCGTGATGCCCGGCTAATTTTTTCTATTTTTAGTAGAGACGGGGGTCTCGCTGTTGCTCAGGCTGGTCTCAAACTTCTGAGCTCAAGCGATCCTCCTGCCTCGGCCTCCCAGAGTGCTAGGATTACAGGTGTGAGCCACCGCACCCGGCCTCTCATTCATTCTTAACAAGAACTCGACTGGAGATACGGGACGAGTTGAAGTATCTCCACTTTGCAAACATCAGGAAAAGGCTCAGAGAGGGGAAGTGAACAGCTCAAGGTCACACAGTTGGAAAGTCAGAGAGAAAACTTAGGGCAGCTTATTTTTCAGGGGCTTTAAAGGCTTCGGATAATATACGTATATACTTCTACATGCAGAGTCTGTCTCTAGAAAGATCCCCAGGAAACCGGCAAAAGAGGTTCTCTCTGGGTTGAAGAACTCGGGGGCTGGAAGGCCAGAAGGGGAGAGAGACATTCTTCACACTCTACCATTTCCTGCATATTTTGAATTTTTCAACCAGGCCTATGTATTTCCCATCACCAAGTTAGCAAAGGAAACTGAGCTTGCAAGTCATGAAAATAGGCAGCCGTGGATGGTGGACAAGCAGCTGGCGGACAGGCATAACTGGGCACCTTTCTAACTCACTCGCTAAGAGAACATCGGTTTTGAAGGGGAGAGCCAAACTGGAAGCTCGGCCCACCCTGAACCCACCTCTTGAGCGGTGTTCATGAGCACGGTCCTCCCGAGCAGGCTGAAGCCGTGTGTGCGGCTTTGCACGTGTCGGGAGAGGGACCACGAGGGTCTCGCTGCCAGTGAGGACTGAGTCTGAGGCCCACCTGCTTCTGGGAAGCTTCTCCTGCACAATCCAAGAACAGGTGGGAGCCGAACCTCCGCCCTCCTCTCACCCCACGTGCGGTCCCTCAGTGGTCCTGTCCCTTCCAACTTCGCCTGACACCCTTGGTCCATCCACCTCTGTACCCGTGGCTCCTCTGCCATGGTGGCAGTGGCCTCCTCGCTGGCCTCCACTGGTCCTGCTGCCTGTGTTCCCGCAGCAGAATTCGTCAGCTCACGTCTCCCCTCTTTAGAGCCCCCAGGGCCCCCCGCTGTGAGCACGAGGACACCCCAGCTCCTATCTCGAAGCTCAAGGTCTTTCTGCACACCACCTTCTCTCCTCTCCCAGCTCATGGCTGTTCCTGCGACGTCAGGTCCTCCTCTTTTGCACTTGCCAGGCCTTCTCTAGAGGTTCAGCTCAGAAGTCACTTCCTCAGAGCGATCTCCCGGCTTCCCTGCCCAAACCCGGCCTGGCCCGCCCTGCCCAAGAGACTCTGCGACAGTGTAGCAAATTTGCTCCATGGCATTAACCACAAAGCGAAATTCTCTGCTTTATTTATTTGTTAACTTTATTGTTTATCTTTACTATTAGACTGTAGTCTACATGAGCTCAAGACTGTGCTTGTCCTGTTTACCGCTACATCCTCAGTGCCCAGAATAGTCGGGTCTTGATACATATTGGTCAAACAGATGGAGGGATGAGTGGGTGGATGGGTGATGGATGGGTGGATGGGTGAACAGATGCGGATGGGTGAACAGATGCAGATGGATGGATGGATGAGGGATGGATGGGTGATGGACAGAAAATGGGTACATGGATGGATGAGTGGATGGATGGGTGGGCAGATGGGTGAATAGGTGTAGAAGGATGGATGGGTATATGGATGGATGAGTGGATGGATGGATGGGTGGATGATGGCTGGATGGAGTCTGTTCAGCTCAGAGTGAGACCCTGAGGTTTCCCCTGTCCCTAGACGCCTCCTAGGTGGCCCAGGCTGACAGGGCTGAGGATCTGACTAAAGAGGAGTGGGAACTTGAGATTCCCATTCCTATGTTGAGACATGTTTTCTGAAATGACACTGAAACGTCTGTGAAGTCCCATGCAGAGGTGGCCCCTCAGGCCTCTGCTATCTGACCCTGGTCAACATGGCTAGACCCCTCTCTCGCTGCATCTGGGCAGGTGGAGGGGAGTCCCCAGGAGAGAACCAGCTGGAGCAACTGGACACGTCCCCAGTGAACGGGCGTGTTCAGCAATTGGCTCTTCAGCTCCGAGCAGTTTTAGAAATAAGGGGGATGTGAAGGGGGAACCCCCTGACTGGTTCAGAGATTTCGCCACTGAGTCTGATTTCCCACCACACTTTCTCTCAGCGCATCCACAGCACCCCCGCCCAGCTCGAAACCCTGCCGCCCACAGCACCCCTGCCCAG
>VBSM01003153.1:208805-222090 GCA_008086735.1 Cheirogaleus medius
TCGTCACGGGGGGGGGGGGCGAGGTCTGTCCGATCCCCCCCACGTGACAGGAGGCGCCGAGTCCTCACTTTGTTCAAGGACAGAACGACTTGCTGTTTGCTTACGAGCTACCAGTTGACCCTGGCGTGGCCCAGATGTCCCTCTTCTCTGCAGTCCCAGCTCCCGGGACAGAGCAGGTGCTCTGCGTGCACATGAAACAAGGCCCTCCCTGGGCCCTGAACCCAGGGACCGGAGCTGGGGAGGGTGGTGGGGGTCACATAGTCCCACCTTCTATGACATTCTGGCAAGAGAATCCCTCGCCCTGCTTGACTTCCTCCAATGTCGGGGAGCTCATCACCCCTGAGGCAGCCTGTTTTGTCACTGGACAGCTCCGAAGTTCCACATGTCTCCCGTCAGCTGAGCTGCAGCCTGTGTTGCCGGAGCCCTCCTGCTGTTAGCTGAGGGTGGCCCCTTGGTGACGTGGCCCCAGCCAGCCCGGCCCCTTAGTCATCTCTCGTCCTGGGTCTACCGGGTCAGGTCCTTCCAATGCCCCTCTGTGGGGAGCAGCCCTGAGCCCATCTCAATGCCGAGTGTGCGTGCACACCACCCTCACCCACACGCACCCCACACGCACATGCCTCCCTGCCCTGGAGATGCCGCCTGGCGGGGAGACAGCCCCGCACAAGCCACAGCCTGAGGGAAGGCTGTGCCTGGGCCCGTCCAGCCTTGGGAGGGCACTTCTCACCTGGACCCCACGCCCCACCTGGGCAGCCCTCATGGTGACCATGGTGACAGCTCCCCCGGGTGTTCCCCGAGCCTCAGGCACTGTGGGCCAGTGGCTTCACCAGACCCTCCTTGCTAGAATGGAAGCACAGTGTGACAGCCAAGTGACTATGGCTACCTGTGCAGGGTGCCCCTGGACGGGCGGTCTCTGCTGCTGCAGAGACGACTCATCTGGCCCAAATAAAGACCTGGGCTGTGCTCCAGGACACAGATCACAACCTGGGCTTCAAGGTCAAAAAGTGGGGTCCCGGCTCCCTGCTGGGCGTGGGTTCCTGTCACAGCACATCTTGTTTACGAGAGAGATGGGAGGGATGAGCCAGCAGGTCCAACCAGCAACCCCACTGCTAGGTTCAAACAGACACTTATGCGCAAATGTCCACGGCGACACCGTTCACAGCAGCCAAAGGGTGGAAGCAACCCCATGGCCACTGGCAGGTGAGTGGACAAGCAAAATGTGGTCCATCCCTGCCGTGGAATATGACTCAGCCTTAAAGAGCAAGGAAGGAAATTCTGACACCAGCTGCAACACGGGGGGACCCGAGGACACGCTGGGTGAAAGGAGCCAGTCACACGAAGACGGATACCGTGTGATCCCTCTTCCACGAGGTCACCAGCTTAGTCAAATCCACGAGACAGAAAGCAGAGTGGTGGTGCCTGGGCGGGGGAGGGGATGGGGAGTCAGCGTTTGATGTGGACAGAGTTTCTGTTTTGTAAGATAGAAGAGCTCGGGAGACGGATGGCGGTGACGGTTGCGCACAACATAAACGTTCTTGACGCCACTGCACTGCACACTCAAAAACGGTTAAGACAGAAAACTGCACGTTATGCGGATTTCACCCCAGTGGGAAAATGCCGGGGGTGGGGGCCCGAGGAAGCGAAGCGCTGACACACGCTGAGACACGGACGGAGCTCGAGCACGTGATGCCGAGCGGAAGGACCCACGCCCAAAGGCCACGTATCATGCGACTCCTCTGCACAAAGCATCGGGACAGGCACGTCCATAGAGACAGAGCGCAAACGGGGCCGCAGGGAGAGGAGGATGGAGTGACGGCTAGCGAGTGACGGAAATGTTTCGGAACGAGATAGTGGCGATGGTTGCGCAATATTGTGAATGTACTAAATGCCCCTGAACTGTGCACTTAAAAATGGTAACTGTCATGTACATTTTACCCCAATTAAAGAAAAAAATCCCCACCCAGGTTGGACCCCTCAGTAGGCAGGGGAGAGTGAAGGGGGCAAGTCTGAGCTGCTCATCACAGATTCCCTGGAGTTGGGGAAGAATCGGGCAGGGCGTCGGACCCTTCCCCAGCCGGGACCTCCTCTGGGGCTCTTGGAAAGGGCACGGGACCCTCCCGTCCCGATGTTTCTGCATCCACCGAGAACCCTCTGTCTGAGTGGGGGCGCAGGCTCTGCACGGAGGGGGCCCTTCCCCGCACCCTGGGCCAGCAGGACCCTGCCCTAGCCGGGTATCCCCTGGATGCAGAGGGACACAAGGACCCGAGGGTGTCCCACAGTGTGTGCCGCACGAATGTGGCTCCCACAGGCAAATCCAACCCTGCGCAGGCGCTGGCCTCATCACCAAAGGCGCAGGGCCCTTGCACAAACCAACAAATCCAAACCCGCTGTGCTTAGATCATCTGCCTGCCTGGTGTCAGGCTCGTGGAGGAAATGGGCGCGGCAATACGGAAAACAGCTGAGATGGAAACCCAGGCCCAAGGCGTCTAAACGTTCCCTGGCAGGATACCATACCCTGACACTGCCTCCCGGCTCCTGTGGCCAACTGTGGCCATCTTAACACCCGTGCTGCTTTTCCTCCAAACAATGCCAGCCAGCCCTCTCCCAGGGGCCACAGGTGTGCTAGGCTGGACCCAAAGACCACCTGCCAGGCAGGGTCTCTAGAGGACAGTGGACACACAGGGGAAGCAAGCCACAGCGGTTGGGAAGCAAGAGAGTCTAGAGTGTTTGCGGCACCAAGGAGCATCTTTAGCCAGAGGGTCCCAGTAGAGAAAGAAGCGCGTCTCACCTGGCGGCGTCGAAACTGTCATACGAGCCCACCGTGTAGTGCCGGAAGAGTTTCTTGCTGCGGTCTGCCCGGGTTTCTGTACAGAGAGGGAAGAGAAACACTGTTTAGAAAAGTCATGGTCCCCAAATGCTGAACCCACAAGAGGCTGGCGGGGCCTGTCATTTATCCCTATGAAGCATGAGGTCCGCCCTCCTGGGAACGGTCTGGGAGGAAGATGAGGCCTGGTTCTGGGTGTGACTTTGCAGAATTCGGGAAACGCATATGAATCCGGCGCTGACCACAGAGCCCCGCAGGCCCATCTCAGGGAGGAGGCGGGAGAGGCACCGTGTCGAGCAGAGCTTGGGCTGAATGGCAACAGCTCCCTCGGCACGTGGAAGCTGCTAGGACACTGCTCTGAAGTGGTGCCACTGAGCCCCCTTGCAATCTGACAACCTGCAGATGGCTGCCTTTGGGGAAAGAAAGAATGTTTATTGTTATTTTCCTGATTATAGTTGCCTTCTCCATTAAAAAAAAAAAAGCACCAAACATGATTAACGTTTCTAATTAAGTCCTCCACTTGCCTCCCTTACTCAGCAGATTTAGCGTAAATTTCATGGGAAATGATGTGAGCGATGTAATTAGATTTAATAGATGACCCAGTGCTAGAGGCAGGAAAAAACCCACAACACAAATACATGAAATACGGCGGCTCCCCGTTTACTGTTTAGACATTTTCCACCCAAATGAGATTTCCTGCACAATCTCCTTCCTAAACCCTGCAAAAAAACTCAGAGAAATTATGCAACTGACTTCAGGAAAATGGCTCAAAATCTGATTTAAACTCTGTAAATAACGCTCTCTGTTATCAGCCTCCTCCATCCATATTCTAAGGTGAATGTGCTTCTTTCTCTCCTGAACCCCAAAATGCACATCTGCAGTTCAAAAGTGAACACAGGTAAGGGTATCGAGGAACTCTCGGCTCCTTCACTGCCCAGAGGCAGCTGGCTGCTCCCTGAAAGTGCCTGCCTTTCTGTATAGCCCATGGATGCCCTGGGGCGGGGAGGAGGCAGGTGTCCCGGGCCCAGGACTACATTTCCCAGCTGCCCTTGCGGCTGGGTGTGGCCACCTGAGCGGTTCTCACCAATGGGATACGAGTGTACTTGGGGTGGAGAAGGCTCCTCCCCCAGCCTGGGCTTCTGCAAGAACCAGTGCGCCTTCCCTGCCCTCTCCTGTGGCTCCCGCCAGCTCACAGCTCAGGCCTCTCAGGCCACAGAGGATGGCGTAGTCAACACCTGGATTCACGAATCAAGATACCTGGGTCTCTGTGCACAGGACTATTACATGAGCAAGAACTGAATTTCTATTGCTTTAGGCTGTGCTCTTGGGACGTCTCTGTGACAGCAGCTGGCACTGCCCCACCTGCCGCGCAGGGCAGACAGGTCCCCCGGGACGCGGCCCCCCACCCCGCCTCTCCACCCCTTCCCCTTGGCTCCCAACAAACCCTGAGGCTCGGATGATACAACAGTGAGTACTTGAACGGCCACTGTGTCATCGTCACCATCCCCACTGACACTCACCGAGTGCTCACTGTGTACCAGGCCCTGCTGTAAGCACCATTCGTGTATTCGATGCTCAGGGGCCACAGCCACCCGGTGGGGGCGCACATGTCACTCTGCAGGCCCCTCGAGTCCAGCCGGGGGCATCCGGGACAGTCCATCCCCCTCCCACTCATGAATGCTGCTCTGCAAAGCCCTGCTCAGGGCTGTGGGTGCCCCCGGGGAGGCATCTGTGATTTAAAAGAATAAGCTCATTTGCGTTTAAAGCGCCCTGCTATCTTAAATGCCTGCCTGTGTGGTTGCTCATCTACTGCTCCTTACTCAGGTGTGACAGTTCCACGGTGTGGTGGCCATCAACAGCACGCCCTGGCGCTGACTAACGCTGGTCTCCTTTCCCAGAGCTAATTAAAAGAATGACATTATGTGAACCAAATAAGCAATTTAAGTTTCAAGAAAAATCATGCATTATATGTAAATAGACTGCCAAAAATAAAGTTGCCAATAATATAGATTTCCGTCACTTTGTTATACAACAAAAAAGGTTATTGAGATGTGAAATGATCGAACTGGAGACTTAAAACAGCTAACGAGCTGCGTTCCTCTGCCTGGCTCCATCTCTCTGCATCACCACCGTCTTCACCCTCGCTGACATTTACCGAGTCCTTCCCTGAGTCTGTGGCCGTGGATGAGGACAGCAAGGACTGCCAAGACAAAGTCACACACCCACTACACAGCCGGACAGGATCAGCAGCCTGGCTGGCAGACGGGCTCCAGCGCCCACGCGGCTGTAACCACACCACACACTCTCTGACCCCCAGATGCCCCTGTCCTCGCCACGATGCTCAGGGATGGGGGCCTGGTCTTGTTTGTCTCTGTGTCACCCTCCGCTGTCTAACCCCTAGCAGATATCCAATGTCGATGCTTGCCAACCTAACTGAAGGGACACATTGTGTGATCAGCACATAAAAACGCACCACATGCCACCGGGGTGGCCTGAGTGCACCAGACCCTACCCAGGCTGGGCACTGTTCCAACCAAGCTGCACGCACCTCCCCTGTGCTGGGCATCTGGACCACGCATGCTCAGATGCCCTGTGCCCTCCTCCCCCTCTGCGCTGGCATCGTGCATTCCGGTCTTCATTTGTCAGGTCCCCCTGGGAGCCAGGTGCTGTGCCCCAGGTGCAGGGATTGGAAGGACTCAGCAGGGTGGGGCCTCAGGCTCTGCTCTCTGGGGCCCAGCATCTCGGAGGCAGGTGAAGAAGGGTCCCAAGGATGCTGCTGGCCCTCCCTTGCCGGGGTGAGGGGCCCCCGCAGTCTGACAGCGATGTGGAGGGAGCACGTGGCCCGGAGATGCATCCACGTAGGGGCCATCTATGTGGAAGGAAAAGTGAGGCTTGCACCTTCCTGCGAGGTTAAGCAGAGTAGCTCCTGCAGCCAGTGAAGGCCCACAGGGACTGGCTGTTAATTGCTATTATCACTCTTAATTACCTCTGTCCCTTAGGCCCTCGCGCAGCTTTGTGCTGGTTGTCTAGGCAACGGCTGGGCGCTGGAGCTAACTAGAGCAGGTTCCCGGCTGAGGTCAGGGGTTGCAGGGTCTAGGAGCAGAGAGGGGAGTGTGTAGTGGAGCGTGTGTGTGCGCACACGTGCTTGTGTTTACTAGAGGACAATCGTGTTTCAGAGAGGGAACCACTTCTAGGCCAGGTCAGTTAGCTGGTGGTCCCCGGACTTTGGGATTTCACAGACCAATAAAATTTTAAATGCAGTGGAGAAGGAGACCAACACAAGGTTTACCAAGTTTTTAATCTGGCTCAGGAAGGACATTAGAAATAATAAATTCCTCTCTCCTATCGCTATTTTATAAGAGAAAGGGACCCTTTAGAAAAGACATCATCTCTGACAGTCTTATGAAAGACTCACATTGCACAGGCCTTCCCTGTCCTTGGCTCCCAGAAACAGTCACGCTTCTGCGCTGCAACACGGCCCTGAGGGGCAGGGAAAGGTCTCGAGGGACATAATCGTCATCATCAGCACAGTCATCACCACCATCACACTCGTCGCCACTATCATCATCACCATCACCATTGTCATCATCACCATCATCATCACCATCACCATCATCATAGTCACCATCATGATCACCATCACCACCACCATCATCAGTTATCACCATCATCATCATCACCACCATCATCACTGTCATCATCACCATCACAATCATGACCACCATCATCATCTTCATCGACACCACCACCATCTTTGTCATCATTATCATCGTCACTGCAGCGGAAGACAATTATTTACTGCCAAGTGTGGGACGCTCTGCTAAATTATCTCCTTTCATTAAAATGAAGTCTTTGACCTTATCTGGTCCCCACGTGACATCCCGTGGTAAGTGGACTTCCTGTCCCCGTTTTACAGAAGTAGCAGGTGCAACAACGAGGGACGTGGACTCGGAGGCCAGACTGGCTTGAACTCACGCCCAGCCCTGCCACTGACTGGCTGCATGTCCGCATCTCCTCGCCTGTAGAGCAGGGGTGACACGGTTCCCACTCACAGGGGGCAGCTGAGGAGTCAACGCGTGAACACGTGTGAAACACTAGAACAGAGCACGGCACGTGGAAAGTGCATCACGACACTGGCTATTGTTGTCGCCATACCTGAATTTGGAGGCTCTGCCTCTCAAGGTGGCCTCTCAAGGTCACACAGCCTGTGAGTGGCAGTGTGGGCCCCTGACCCCAGACTCTGTGCCTTCACAGCCTGTGCAGACAGCAATTGACAGCTACAGTGTTCTGGAATGTTCACCGGGGCCACATATATTCTAACAGCTTTGCCTGAGTGAGCTCAATACTGTTTATAGATGAGGAGGGTGAGGCTCAGAGAGGTTAAGTGAGTTGCCTAAGGTCACCCAGCCTCCTGGGTCATGTCACTTAGGGTTCCTGGGGGTGGGGAGCATTTCCTGAGTGAACTGCCTAAACTCAGGTGGCCTCCTTGCCCTGCCATGTCCCATGGACTTTCCCTCACCCAGCCTCAGTTTCCTACCTGGGAAGGGAGGGGTGGGTGAGACAGTCTCCGGGACCCTGCCCCACCATTAGGGTAGGCACCTCGCATCATCCAGGCTTGGCCTCCCTGGGACCTGCTGTGCACTGTTCAGGGAGGCGGGGATGCTGGCACCTGCCCCGCCCACAGGGACGCACAGGTGTGGCTCAGGCTGGACGCCCCTGGACCCCGTCATTAGCAATGAGTGACCCATGGCCTTTCCCTAGGCTCACTGGATAGCACAGTGCAAACATGGGTCACAGTAGAACACCCACGTTTGAAATAGGCAAGACGGAGGAGCAGGATGTCAGAGCCGCACCGGCCTCCCTGTGGCCAGGAGCTCCTCCCCACCAGGAGCTCTGCGGCTTCAGCAGAAACCCCTGCTGGTAAGTCGACCACGTGGGTAGCTGTGCAGCCCCACCCCCTCACACACGGGCAGGCGGTGGGGTCCACGTTCCGCTGCCTGAGAACCCGAGCACACGCCACTGTGCCCAGCCCTGCAGGTGGGGCATGGGCTCCCCTTGTCCTCTGGGGGGACCAGCCCTTTCCCAACCCCAGCCATGTAGTCAACTGAGGCCACCCAGCCCTGGGCTCTCGTGGTTGGCATGGGAACATGGCTGGACTGTCGCTTTGACCACAGTGAGTGACAGGCTCAGGGGGTGGGCCTCCGATCCCTGCTGGGCCAGTGTGGTCCAGTCTTGCTGCTGGGAGTCCCACATCTGAGACCACCCAGGACACAGGCTGAGGATGATGCCACACTCACGGCAGCACGGGAACAGGTAGAGAGAGGGAAGGGATAGACAGAAAGACCCAGAGAGAGGGCTCACCTGCCCTGACGGCACGGCTGGAACCCCCGGACACAGCTGTGCTGGACTTCTTACTTACACAAACCAACGCCCTTGTTGGCATAAGACAACTTAGCTTTCTTCTGTTTATAACACAAAGAGCCTGGAATGAATGACATGATGATGCATTTAATCACTGTGCCCAGTGGCCAGGAAGTAGCCACCCAAGGTATGGTGCCTACACTGATCCTCTGCCTGCATTTCTCCCCTGGGGACACGCTGTTCCCCTTCACCACGAGAAGGTCCTGCCGAGGCTACCCTGCCCCACCCACAAGGACACACAGGTGTGGCCCAGACTGGACAATGTTGGACCCTGTCACTAGCAGGGAGTGACCCATGGCCCACGCAGGGCCAGTGGCCTTTTTTCTGAGATGTCCTACGGCCTGGATGCTGAGGAAGGTGATCTCGGTTTCCTTTTGGAGACAAGGTGGAAGGATACGGGCTGTGGCCACTAGTGGACTCCATTCCAGCCACAGGAAGACAGTGAGCCCAGGAGTGAAGCAGCTCACAGCGGGAGGCAGAGCCGGGGCAGGGGAGAGGCGGGCAGAGAAGGCTGTGATGCTGGGGGTCCCTGCAGTGCGGCTTGTGGTGGTCACCGGGCTAGCCACCAACTATTTCTGGCTTCCCTGCCCGTGGAAATGCGGTCAGACTCTACTTCTGGGCTCTCTGGTGGTTGGGCAGATCCTTGCAATTAGTTGTGGTCAGTGAATTTGAGAGCAAATGATTTATGTTACCTCCTGGCTGGAGCACTGAACATTGCTTTTTTGCCCTTGGCCACGGAGACCAAAACACGTGAGATGCTGGTTGCTCAACAGTCTGGGTCTCCATGTGAGCCCCCCGTTGATACATGGTGGACATGTGGCATGAATGAGAAATAAACCTTTGTTGTTCCAAGCCACCGATATGGGGGGATGCTTGTTACTACGGCTTCACTGAGGCTAAGCCAAGTGACACAGACCTTGAATGGCCTTCTCAGTGCTGTGAACCTGTCACATCCCAGGCAGGGCTGGGTTTCCGTCACCAGCAACCAGAAGAGTCCTAGCAAGGCCAGGAAGGAAGAGCAGACAAAAGGCTAAGGCTGAGTTTGGCTTCATGTGGGAGAACGCCCGTACTTTCCAGGAGAAAAGTAGAAAACCATCTAATGGTCAACAAGGATGCACCCCGTTAAACGTGGACAGGCACGGCATGGCAGCACACACCTTCACCTGTCTCAGAGGACGAGGCCCCTCTGCTTGTGACCAAGGAGGCAGACAAGCTCCCCATCCGAGAGGGAAGTATTTACCCGTCTGCTACCTGAACCAGGGAGAGGCTTCTTGAAATCAAGACCCAGTTTCCCACCAGGCCCCTCCTGGCCAGTGCCAGGCTCAGCGCTTCACACAGCAGGTGCTTAGCAATGTGTGTAGTGGCCCACAGCTTGGGGGCCAGCACTCACCAACACTCTAGTCTGAACAACCAGACTGGTGCAGCAGCCTCCTGTCTCCCTGCTTCCACGCCTGTGCCTCCCCTCACTGACCCACACCCCGTAGAGCAAATAGGATGAGCTTTTAAAACATAAACCAGGCGATGTGAAGCTCTGTTGCTTAAACGGTTTCCAAAGGCTTCTCAATGCAACTAGAGTTGTGTTCAGGCACCTCCCAAAGACACAGGTGGCCACACGTGGCCCTGCCGTGTGGCTCTGTTTCTCCACTTCATCTCCCCCAACCCGTCACTCCGCTCCAGCTGTGCCAGCCTCCCTGCTGGCCCTGGGACAGGATCAGCTTACTGGCACCTCAGGGTCCTTGTACCTGCTAGACTCTCTCTGGAACGTTCCTTCCCCAGCTCAAATCTCACCGCACGGCTCGACCACCAGCTGCCACAGGACAGCCCGGCGCACGGCCGGAGCTCAGTAGCCGCGGAATGGGTGAGGAGTGGATCAAAACCACACGCCCGCGGATGCTGGGCTCCTACTCGATGCTGGCAGCTTCGTCTCCGCGGGTCTGACCGTGACACGTCGAAGGCACAACAGGGAGCTGTTAGCTCCTCCCAGGGACTGGTGAGGGGTGGACACAGCCCGCCCATCGAGGAACGTGAGTTCTAGTCCCGGCCGAGGCAGTGACCACATGTGACCTTCTCGCTTTGCCTTCTGGGCCCTCCCTGTCCCAGCTGTGGCGCAGGACAGTGGGACGGCCGAGTCCCTGGGCTCTCCTATGTCTCAGCATCCCTCAGAGTAGCTGGGGACCCACCCCCTTCCCAGGAGAGGGCCGTGAGCCCGGGCACCTGGCACACTACACATCCGAGCTGTGCACCCTGATAGCTGTTTTCTGAGTATGGCCTAGAAAAATCTACATTGAAAAGAAAGAAAAAACCCCCACAAACCTAGAAATCCCATTTCGTGTACCCCTTGGGACTCGCGAGAGGCAGTGACAGATTGCATGACAAGCTCCAGACTGTCAGCATCTAAAACAGCCCTTCAGCAGAGCTGCCTGGAAGAGGGTGCCACACGGCCTGGCGAGGGAGCCAGGGTGGGGTCTGGGGAGACCCGACTGTCCGCTGACCCCGGGCTGTGACTGTTTCTGCAGAAGGAGACGAGGAGAGGAAGCTCTCGGAGAAATTTCCTAAGACTCTGAAATTCCAAAAACAAATTCCCTAGGATGGGCGGGGAGGAGTAGGCTCCAGGGTTAGGGACCGAAGGCAGGAAGTGGGGACAGGGTCCCGTGAACATGCTGACACCTTCCCACCCCAGCCACGTTCCAAGGACTCACAAGGCAAACTGAGCTTGAACCCCTTGGTAGCTGCACAAGTCCGGGCAGGAAACAACCTCTCTCTGAGCCTCAGTTTTCTCATCTGTAGCATGGGCCCACAGCAGCCTCTACATTACAGGGTGAAATGGAATCACACTTCTAAGTAAATCCCTCCCCCATCGCCCGGCCCAGGGAAACTGTTGCGGAATGTGGCTACTATTGTTCCTCCAGGAACCCACCTTGGTCCTCCTGGCCCACAAGCCTCTCTGAAGAAGCCCCCCTTGCTGACCACATCTGCACCACATAACCTCGCACCTGCTCAGAGCACACGGGACAGGAGACGGCAGCCGTGCCAGGCCCGGCCCAGCCAATCAGACCCTCTCCCTAGGAATGTGAAACAGATATGGACAGTCTCCACTCCCTGTCTGAACCGAGGACATCTCGACTTGAGAGATGAGGCCATCACTGTGACCACACCGGTGGAGGGACCAAGGTGCTTCCAGAACCCCGGGAGGCCGGGCCACGCCTTCTGCCCTCCACGTCCAGGGAAGGCCCCGCAGCCTTAGACGGGAGTCTGTTTCTTCACGTTACCCAGCCCTGGCAAGCTTTGTGTTTCTTGCAAGCACAAGAGTGCTATCTTTCAGCCCGTCTGTCACACTGGGTAGAAAATGCAGTCAACAGTGTGACAGATTCATCTCAAGTGCTGCTCAGTGGGACACCCAGCCCCCAATCCTAAATACTGGTATTTACAACCAGTAACGCCCCAGAGGCAGCGTGCCCTGCACTGGGAACCGCTGGCTGCAGACGTTTCCAGATTTCCTTCTGTCGAGCAGCAGTGACCGTGAGCAGACAGAGGACAGTGGGCAGGAGGGGCTCTAGACATCTCCTGTCTCCATGAGAAAGACAGCGGAGCCCTGGGACCGGGCGCGGACGTAGATAAGCCTGACCCCGAATGCCAAAGAAACGCTTCCGGGCCAAGTGGCCTTGGTCCATGCACCGTGGAGACCGGGAGCCCCCCTGCACGGCCTCTGAGGGTCATGTGCAGTCACATGCTGAGCTTTTGTATTCCTGTCCCCAAGGGCTAGGTCCCAAATTCACTTGTATGGACAATAAGCACAGAAACTATGGGAGAGCCGTAAGATGGTGCCGCGTGTCTTGAAGACGAGACTGAAGGGGTTTTGATGAACGCGTCCTTTGCGGACCTCCAGGGCAGCTTTTATGATACAAAAGAAAAACCCAAAAACCCAAATGCATGCGAATCTGAACAGGTCAGCTCAGAAGGCGGCCATGGAGAGGGACCCTGTATCAGCTAAAGCCCTGGGGTCGAACGCACACAGCCCCACGGCAGGACTCTAGCCGAGGACGGCTGTGGCTGCCGTGGCTCCCTTGGGAAGGGGTGCAGGGACGCTTCCTGAAGGCCGAGGTCACGTTTGCCCCAGCCCAGGGAGGAGCAGGAAGTCACAGCAGAGATGGCTCTGTGGAGGGTAAGGCGTAGGTGACACTGCCAGAGGGCTGGCTTGGCGCCTGCAACCATCCAAGTGTGCCACAGGGGACGCTCAGAGCAGCCCTGAGAGGAGCCGCAGGACGCCCATGTCACAGGTGCAGACACGGAGGCAGAACGCAGTTCAGGGAAGGCCCATGTGCTCGGTGTGAGGCTGGCAGAGCCTGCTGGGGAAATGCCCGCAGGCACCACGAGATCTAGGCCTGGAGACCCCCTGGGGGTGAGGCCACCAGGCCACCCAGCACAGAGGCAGGGCGGAAGGAGCCCAGGGACGCCCACGGGGCAAGGGACTCGAGAGGGAGCCGTCAGAGCTGGGTCTGCACATTCGAGGACCGACGGGGGCTGGGATGGGGAGAAAGGTCACTCAGAGGATTGTGGGAGGACGGACACGGGGGCTCCCTGCCGCTGGATCTGTGATTCCCAGGCCAGGAGACAACGGGGCGGTGGGAGGGGCTGCCCAGGAGCTACCGGTGCTCGAAAGCCACGCCGCCTCTGCGCCAGAAAGGACCAAGGCCCAGCCCGAGATTGTTGTGAGTTCAGCCTCCCTGTCTGCCTCCCCTCCCAGCCCTCCCCTTGCCTAGGGGCCGTGGCATCCACCCCGGGGGCCACTCCTCCTTCCTGTGTCCCATGAGCCACAGAACAATGTAGACCTTCGAGACCAGGCTGTGGACACAACTTCTGAGCTGCAGGGAGTCATCTTAGAGGACTGAGTCCCACTGTCCCCTTGTGGCCATGGAATGGGACGGGAGAGGTGTTTAAAACCCAGGACGGGCTCCAGAGACCTGGCGGAAAGCAGACTCCGCCTGGGCACGGGAGGCTGGCGAGATGGGCGGGGCTTACGACTGCCCCTCGACCTTTGCCCCC
>VBSM01003154.1:0-15975 GCA_008086735.1 Cheirogaleus medius
CTGACCCCCTCGCCACCCCGCAGACGTCATTCACACGGTGGGGCCGATCGCCCATGGAGAGCCCAGCGCCAGCCAGGCCGCTGAGCTCCGCAGCTGCTACCAGAGCAGCCTCGACCTGCTGCTGGAGCACCGGCTCCGCTCTGCGGTGAGGGGCGCCGGGGGAGGTGGGGGGCGGCCCGCGGGAGGAGGCGGGTGGGAGGCGGGGCGCAGTGACGATGTCCCGAATTCCCTTCACCCCTCACCCCTGCCCTAGGCGTTCCCCTGCATCTCCACCGGCGTGTTTGGTGAGTGGGGTATGGAAGAGGAACAAGAGGCAGGGGCTGGCAGTGGGGGGCCCGAACGCCAGGAGGGGCCCGGTGTCCGGGCAGGCAGGGGGCGGGGCCAGAGCCAGGGACTCCCTCGCTCACTCCCGCCCCGCCCCCAGGCTACCCCAAGGAGGCGGCGGCCGAGATCGTACTGACCACGCTGCGTGAGTGGCTGGAGCAGCACAAGGACAAGGTGGGGGCTGGGCCCGGTCAAGGGTGGGGTCCGAATCCTGGCTTGGCTGACCAGCCGCTAGCCATCGTCCGGGGAGCAAGGGTGCGGAGCATAGGGCCCTCCTTCCCTGCTTCTGTGCAAGGGCGCTGGGCGGTGGAGAGAAGCGAGGGGCCCCGCACACCCCTGAACCCCCTCTGTGAAGGGTGCAGGGCGAGGCAGGTGCAAACCTGCAGGGGCGGAGCGTGGAGGATGCCGCCCAGGCTGAGCAGTCTCCGGTGCAGGTGGATCGGCTGATCATCTGCGTGTTCCTTGAGAAGGACGAGAACATCTACCGCCACCTGTTCCCCCACTACTTCCCCGTGGGTACGTGACCACGCCCTCCCCACGGGCACGCCCCTCGGCCAGACCCCGCCCCCGCCCCGCCCCCTCCTCCCTGGGCCAGGCTCTCACTGTCCTCTGCCTTCCAGCCTGAGGCTCCCGCAGCCCACCCTGACCAGGACTGGTAAGCAGGGCCTGGCCCGCACAGTGGCTGCCCTAGACTAACCTGCCCACTAACACACCCGCTCAACCCCAGGCAAGGCGAGGGAAGCCGGGGAGGCAGCCTGGGAGGGCCCGGGGACCCCACAGCAACCTCTGATCTCCTCTCTCTGCCCTCAGACCCGCCTGCGGGACCTCGCTCCCAGCTCTGAGCAGTTGCCAAAGCCTGCAGCCCCGCCTGGGCCCTGCCCCCCAGAAGCCTAATAAAGATCACTTTGGGGCAGCTCCTACAGTCTGAGCTCTGACTGGCTTGGGCCTGGGGTGAGGGAGGCGGCTCAGAGGTGTGTTGGCTGGAGCCCTTGGACAGGTGCTCTGGCTGAAAGGGGCTGGCAAGAGCTCTTTGTGAGCAGGCGGGTGGAGGCACGGGCCAGACGGCAGAGGCAGCAGCAGCACTTCCATTTATTGAGGGCTGCCCCAAGGAGCTCACAGCCTGGGGGCTGAGACCCTGCATGTGCTGGGGGGAAGAAAAGAGGTGAAGGCAGAAAGACAGGCAAGGCAGACACCATAGTCCAAGCAAAGGGGGTGCAAAGCAGGCACAGGCAGGGGGTAGGGGTGGGGCGAGACTGGGGAACGGCAAGCCCTGCCTAGATAGGCCTGAGGATGAGTACAGGTTTGAAGGCTACCCCACCAGGTTGGCACCACCTGGGGGTGCATGGTGGGTGCTCCAGCTCCTCTACCTGCCCTGAGCCAGGCCCTAGCAGAGGCCTGGGTGGAGGGCAAGAAGCTGAGGTCTGAGGTCCTGGCCAGGATGGCACAGGAGGCAGGGCCTATGAGGGAAACAGCTGAAGGGTGGGTAGCCCTAGGACCCTGGGCAAGTCCCCAGGGAACTTCCATGATCCCATGGAATCCCCTGGGCCAGCTTAAGAGGAAAGGGGGAGGCCTTAAGGAAAGAAAGCACAACTCCAAGGAACCAGGAGGGGTCCCCAAGAGGCCTGGACCCCTCAAAACTCCTGGTGGGAAAGCTTGGGGACGGACAGGTGAAAGGCTGGGGGACCCACCTGGGGGTAGGGGGACAGCCAGACACAGAGCAGCCAGGTGGGCAGGCAGCAGCAGAGCAGGGACACGCACACACGCGGCTCACCACCAGCATCCCCTTTAATAAAACACGGAGGTCGTGTGACAGGAAGAAGGGGGTGAAATATAACCATTTACAACCACAAAAAACCTCTATACATGTCTAGCGCCTGGCAGAGGGGAGGGCAGGCAGGGCAGCGGCAGGCCGGGCCGGCCCTATTTGTAGAGGATGTCGTAGTGTCCAGGCCGGTAGAGAAGGTAGACCTTGGGCTCGGATCCCTCGGGGAAGACGTGCGGGTTGGTGGTGCCGCCCTCACCGCGGTCCATGTACTCCACCTGGATGGACACGTTGAGGGCCTGGGCCAGCGCGATGATGTGGATGTGGTCGCTCTCCTTGCACATGGGCTCCACCTCCTGCAGCACAGGCGCGGGTCAGGCTGGGCCTCAGTGCCCCCCCTGCACCCCAGCCCCAGAGCTCACCACCCTGAGGCAAGAGGAAAAAAGGGAGGGCCCAAGGCAGAGACGTGGGGAGGGGTGGCACCTGCTGGCAGAACTCCTTGACAGTCCGTCCACCCTCGATGAAGTGCTCGAAGAACTTGCTCTCCCGCTGCAGGTAGCCCGAGGTGAGCAGCCGCAGGTAGACTACCAGGTAGTCTGAGGTGCTCTGGTCGTTGAAGGAGGCCAGCAGGTCGGCTACTGACGTCTGCTTCTCCACCTGCTCGATCAGGTCCATGAACTGCGCCCGACAGGGGACAGGGGCAAGATGAGGGAGGAGAAGGGTCAACCCCACCACAGCCAGGCGAACCACCCTCCACCCTGGCTGAGCCCGACAGGGGCGTTAGGGCTCACCGTGTTATGGAAATCCTCAATTGTGAACTCAGTGAAGCCCTGGGACACCAGGTCCTCTTTGCTCTTGGCAGACACAGCCTTGAACCTGTGGGGGACAGGGCAGGAGAGGCCCAGCATGGGCTCCTGGGCCAGCAAAGCAGGGGCCCAGAGGCCAGCCCAGGGGCAAGGACGCAGCCGCCACTGCCCACCTCAACAAGGCCAGATCCCATCCTCAGCTCAGACAGAAGCCCCAAGCAGGAGCCCAGCCTGTCGTCTGGCCTGAGGTGGAACTGCCTCCTTGCCACCCAGAGGGAGGAGGGCGCCCTCGCCCACGTCCCGCGGTGCCCGCTGGCCGGCCCTCCTCACCGCTGTAACTCCTTGCTGTCATCCAGCAGCGCCTCCAAGTGAGAGAACCCAAACGCTCGATAGAAGCAGTTGCCGTCGGGCCTGGTCTTCCGGATGTACGAGTACTTTTTGTGGAGGTCCTGCAGAGGGGCAGCACCCCCCCTGCCCGTCAACATCGGCCCAGCCAGGGCTGGCCAAGTGCCCCCCACAAAGGTCACCCCACAGCAGGCAGCAACTGAGCTCCAAGCTCCTGCCACCCCTGGCTCCTGACTCCAGGCTGCAGAATGTGATGATGAGTCACTCAGTGACCCATTGCCTAAAGTCCCCCAGAAAGCCTCAGGAAGCTGTGCACTTCAAACAAACTGTCTGCACGGGTCCCCAAAGTGCTGCTGGGCCTACAGGGCTGTTTGTTTATAAAACAGGTGAGTGAATCTGTCCTTGACCACGGCAGCTTCTCCAGTCTTTCAACCCAAGAGAACTTCAAGGCAAGCGGGCAAGTCAGGGCAGGGTTGCAGTGCTGGCTCCACACGGAGGCCAGGCGCCTGGGGCCCCCACTGCACAGCCCAGCTCAGCCAGGACCAGGAAGAGTTCTCCCGTTCCAAACCTTGGCCTGCAGCTCTCCCACCTCTCCTACACCCTGCCCCGCCCACTCACAGGTACATTTCCTCGCAATCTTTTCTGGTTTCCCCCAACACAAAATGGAGTGTCTTCAGTCTACGGCACCTCCCACACAAGCATGCCTCACTCCCCTGACCTGGGCGCCCACCCTCCCCCAGCCAGTGACCCTGTGTCCTTTTCCGATATGACTTCCCCAGCCCCCACCAGCACATCCGCCCTCTGCCTTCTCTACCAATCCTCAGAGGAGCTGTCCCAGCTGCCACCCAAGCTGCCCCTCCACTCTGCACCAGTCCAGCCTGTCCCTTCCCTCGGGCTCAAAGACATGGGTCCAGTAGGCACGCCCCTCTTCTCACATCATCCATTCTCTCCTTCCTGCTTTGGACCCATCGCCACACACACGTGCAGATGGTTCTTGCTCTAAAACTAAAAAGTCACTGACTTCACATTTCTTTCCAGCTACACCTCCCCCAGTTTCTTTGCTCTCCTTTACAGCAAAACTCCTCAAAGTTTTCTGCCCTCACTGTCTCCACTTCTCCTCTCCCACGGAGGCTTGTGCTCTAGCCAAGGTCACCAATACCCTCCTCACTTGCGGGGGCAAAGCCCTAAGCAGCACCATCACCACTGGCCACGCCCCCACCAGATACCTCCTCCTGGGCTGGCGTCTCCCGCCCCTTGTCTTCACCCTACCTGAGGCTGCCACCAAACCATACAGTCCCCTTTCTCATGATCCTGGGTGTCACCTGCCACAGGACAGTCATGACCCACACCCATGCACAGTGCCTACCATATGCCGTGCTCAGGCGTGGGACAGCTTCCACTTTTAAACTATACTTGCTCTCTCGCCAACGTCAGTCTTGAGGATTTAAACAGCCCCAGATGGAAATCTCAGCCCACAACTCTGATTTCAATCCTCACATCCCACCTCCCCCATACCTCTGAGTTGTCCCACAGGCACCTCGGCCTAACACTGCTGCCCTGCCACCCCCTGCTCCTCCCCCAGGCTCCCTTCCCCACCTCGGTCACCCACAGCACCCGCCTTTCTGCCCTTCATGCCCAGAGCCTTCCAGCCGCTGCCGAGTTCTCTCCCTCACCACGTCCCAGCCAACGTGCCGGCCAACAGCAGGTCCCTTCAGCTCTACCTTCCACACCCCCAGTATCGGATCCATGCTTCCTGCCGACCCCTCCACCACCAGTCCCAGTCACTCCCGCCCTCCGCGGGTTTTACCACAAACACCTCCGGCCAGGTCTCCCTGCTCCCTTGCCTCTTCCGGCCGGTGAGACTCAAGTGCCACCTTCTCAGTGGGCTCTGCCAACCACCCTGTTTACAATGGCAAGCCCTCCTGCTCCCAATCTCCTTTTCCTTCTTATTTTTCTCCACAGCACCTAGCGCCTTCTGACATACCACACATCCTAGCGCCCTCTTTGCCTGTGTCTGTCCGCCCTGACTTGAAAGCTTCATGGGGGCTGGAGTTTAGTGGTTTTAGTCATCACTCTATCTCCAGTACCTAAAACAGCACCTAGACCACAGTATGTGCTCAATAAACATTAAGCCAATAGCACACCATGACTATGAAGAGCCCAAACAAATTGTTGCTACTAGCACAGCCACTCTGAGCACTCACTCTGCGCCAGGCACTTTGCTAAGGGCTAATATCCCTCCTCCTATTAATCCTCACAGGAGCCCAGTTGACAGAGGAGCATAGTCTGCACCCAGGTCTGCCGGGGCTCTGCTGTCACAGCCCTGTCCCTGCCCAAAGAGAAAAGGTGGGCTTGAGCACAGCACAGAGAATGGGGGTGTCGGGGAACAGGGGCAGATCCCTGCAGACGGCATGCTCTAGACCTTCACACATCCACTGGCTGAATGATTCAAGAACCTGAAGCCCCACTCTTTCAGTTTTACCAGGGTGGTCTAGCATGACAGGTAGGCCTTGAAATGGGGGTCCCAATCCACCAACCCGCCACATGGGGAGGGCAGGAACCTACTGCTTACTAAGCCCAGCACCTGACCTGCATCACCTTCAGCCTTCACACCTGCCCTGTGAGGCAGACGACATCTCCACCCAGAGATGAGAAAACAAAGGTGGCTCCAAGAAGTTCAGGGCGTTGCCCAAGATCACAAAGCTGGAAGTGAAGGCAGGACTTGAACCCAGGTCTGTCGGGCTGCAAAGCCAGTGCCTTCATCTCTCCACAGGCCTCTTGAGATCACAAACATCCGAGCAAGAGGTTTGAGTGGATCACAGATCACACACAGCTAGATCTGGCCTGTAGGTGTGTTGTGTGGCCCCCACATCTTAAATTTGCATTAGCTGCCAACTGTTATAAGTCAGGACATCTGGTTACTTCTGCCGTCTCTTGGAAAAACAGATCTGGCAACGATGGAGTGACAGGTATGGACGCTCCCGTTTGCCCCAGGGGCCTTCACTCCCTACCACTGTCTGGTCGACACTGAGCTGTGGTGCCCTCATTCACCACCTGGCCACCTTCAATCGCCTGGCTTACCTGCCTGGCTACTCGAAGGCCCCTCCTCCAGGTGTAAGGTTCTAAGCATCTCTGTTCTTTGGGGAGGAGGGTGGGAAAAGTAACATTTACTAAACCCCCACACTGTGCACTGGACAATGTTTATCTGCACCTATTGTCACATTTCAAAGTCCCCAGCTTATAGTCTTAGAAAGCGAGTGGTGAAGCACTTGCCTCAATTCGTGTGAGGCAGCAGGGCCTGCGCAGAGGTCAGTGGCCCTTATCCCCACTGCTGCCTGCCTCGCCACAAAGATGCAGGAGGCAGGCTGTGGGACACGCCCTTGCTGCAACCCTCCTGCCCCACCCAGCACCAGCCTGGTCAGCCCATGTGAGCACTGAAGTCATCAGCTCCTGCCCAACCTACACCTGGCCTCACACAAGTATCATCTCCCTCAGTCTCCCAACTGCCCTATGGGCAGATGCTTTCATTATCCCCGTTTCACAGATAAAGACACTCATGGCTCAGAGACATTGAAGGACCTGCCAAGGATACAGCTACTCAGTGGCAAAGTCTAGATTTAAATTGAGGTCCGAGTCCAGAGTCTGCACACTTCAACCAGCAACGAGGTGTCCCCCAACACCCTATCCTCTCAGAGGACGGGCCCAGCAAGAAGCAGGTCTGAAGCAGGCACCCTCCTGCCCCTATCCCCCAGATTCTTCCTGGCCCCTCAGGCCAGGCTCCCACCTTGATCTTCTGTTGGTAGATGTTGTCATCCTCAGCATACTCCTTGTACAGGACAGAGAGCTCCAGCCGCTCTGACACCAGCGGGTTTTGCACAGCAATCTGCAGGAGGCAGGAACCCATCATGCTCTGGCAGGGAGATGGAGTAACCCACGCCTAACAGCCAGAACACCTACAAAAGGGGTGCTGGCCTGGTCACTCAGTGGCACAGTGACCTCCATAAATGCATCCAATACCTAGCATAGCCTGGGGAGAAGTGGCCTTCCAAAGTAGAGGGAGAGAATAGGCCTCAGGCCCAGCCTAGGAATCTCCAACTGCCTCCCCTGCCCTCTCCCGCCTCTCACCTCTTGCTGAATTCGGTCCTGCTGAGCCATGATGGCTTCATCGTAAGCCAGACAGTTGACACCTGAGAAAAGGAAAAAAAGCCAAACATTACAGTGGGTCTCAGCCATCTCCACTGCAGGCAGCTGGGCCAGGGACAAGAGCAGCCCAGGAGCAGGAGGGCAGGCTTGAAATCTGAAAGCACTTTTCTTACATCTTGCTCTCATCCAACTGTGTAATCTTGGCGAAGTCCCTTCCCCTTCTTAGCTTTTGTTTCCTCATCCTTAAAATGAGGGGTAGAGGCAATCACCCCCAGATGCACTCACGCTTCCAGCTCTGACACTCCCTTCCTGCTTTCCAACATCACTTTCCAGCAGCCTGGGAATGCTCTAGGGCCAGGCGAGTCTCTTGGGGAAAGTAAGATGAGGCAGCAGACTTCTGGGCTTGAGGGGAGCTTTCTGGGAACCTGCACTTTACTTGATCACCCCCTTCATCCCCCTGCTGCCCTAGGTATTGTTAGGGGTGCCCATTTTACAAATAACAAAACAAGTGCAGAGAGATTAAGTCATCTGCCCAAGGTCACAACTAGTAAAGACCTGTGGCCAGACCCAAGTTTCTCTAAGTCCACTCTGAACTCTTCATCACAATACCTATCCTCTGCTACCTCAGTGAGGAGACCTTTTCTCAACTATGAAACAGAGTTAATACCACCACTTTCCTTAGAGGTATACCATTAAATGCTCTAGAATCATCAGTGAGCCTGGCAAGTCCATTCTATGGACCCCACTAAGAGCAGCCATTCATTGGTGAGGAGCCAGGAGATCTGAATTCTAGTCCTGGCTCTCTCTTACGTGATCCTGAACAAGTCCCTTCTTGGGGCCTGGGTTTCTCGATTCTCATTCTTTCAAGTGTGCAGTGAGAATGGGGTGTCTGTGTTGAATGACTTTTAAGGTCAGCGCTTTTGGGCCTGGCCATCCTGGATTCTCAGCTGGGTGTTGAGCCATCCCCTACACTGCTCTGAACAAGGCGGTCCCTCCCACTCAGGTGACCTACTCTGTCCCCAGGGCCCAACTCAAAGGTGGGAAAGGAGAGGGTGGGACCGTTTTTGAAAGACCCATGTCCTCAGAGGACTAAGAAAACAATGCCTAGGCGGGCGGAAAGGGGCGGCAAGGCCAGAAGAGGGGGCTCTCTCAGAAAAGAAGGCCGCAGCCGTCAGGGGCAGACACCAACAGCCCTTCACAACCCAGGGCTTCCGCGACATCCCGAATAGCCTGTACGGTCCTTTGTGCTATGCAACCTGGTGTAACTCGACGCGGTCCAGGCACGGGCTGCTCTGGACAAGGCAAACGGTTCGGCCCCGGTTTAGGCCTCCGCCTGACTGCAAAGACCTGGCCGGGAGGGCTCGGGGCCCGGCAGCCGGGTGCTGACGGGCTGGGCGGAGGGCGGGGCGGCCCAGGCCCCGCCCCAGGCGCGCGCGAGGGGGAAGGGCCGTGGGCCAAGGTGGACCTCCGCCCTCCCGCCCGGCCGGGGGTCGCGGCGGCGGCGGCTCCGTCCATTGTGAGGGGGAGGGGAGGCAGCGGAGGTGGGGGAAGGGGCCGTCCACGCGTTTCGCCCCGGCCGCCCTGCCTCCCCGACCTCCTTGGGAACAGTTGGCCCAGCATCGCCCCCGCTAGCCAGGCCGGGCGTCCCTCCCTCCGTCTGTACCTTCGGAGTCGCTGCCTAGCGGCTCCTGCTTCTGCTGCTGGGGTTCCTCCGCCGCCATCTTTAAACAGCGCCGCACTGCCAACCGCTTCCGGGTTACCAGTTGCCCTCCTCCCGGAAGAGAGCCACTCCTCGTGGCCCCTCCTCGGCATCACCCCTAGCAACGGGATCCCCTCAGGCGTTGTCAACTAGTGGGCTCCTAAGTCTACCGCGGCCGCAGGCGTCTGCCCGCACCTCCGCCCCGCACTCTGGCTTGGCTTCATCTTCCCAGTCCCCCAGAGTTCCCGGTGGCGATTGCAAAGCCTCCTGGAGCCCATTCCGTTTTCTCGTCACTGGAGTTCGAAACGCGGGTTGCGTTATTGAAAATAAGCAGGAAGACGAAATTAAAATCACCTAAGGCAACGTTCCTGCTGCGGGCTCCAGCACGTAGCGCAGGCGATTGTAGCTGCAGTGCGGAGCAGTTTCTGGTGGAGGAGACGGGACGTCATGCCAACGTCGCGATGCCCCCGCAGACCCCGACAGCACCGCCCCTCCCCACTGAGCCCAGCGTTCCGGCTCTGGTGACCTGCTTCCAGCAGAGAACACGCCCTTCAGTGTCAAGGCCAAAACCTTGGAACCCAACTTTGGGCTCCGCGTCCTTCTGGCTGTGACAAAGCAGAGTCTTTATAAAAGCTAGGACTTAATATTAATAGAAAGGAAAAGATCAGTGGTTGCCAGGAGTTGAGGGAGGCTGGAGGGAAGTGGGTGTGGCCGTAAAAAGGAAAGGGAAGGATCCTTGTGGAAATGGAAATGTTCCGCATCTTAACTGTGTCAATATCAGTAACCTGGTGTGTGCTTTACTATAGGTTTGCAAGATGTTACCAGTGGGGGAAACTGAGTAAAGGATACACGGAGGCCGTCCGTGGTGGCTGACACTTGTAATCCCAGCACTTTGGGAGGCCAAGGCAGGAAGATCGCTTGAGGCCAGGAGTATGAGGTCGCAGTGAGCTATGATGATGCCACCGCCCTCTAGCCCCAAAGACAGAGCAAGACTCTGTCTCAAAAAAAAAAAAAAAAAACCACAAGCTCTTTCTCTATAATTTCTTTAAATTGCCCGTGAATTACCCTAAAAGTAAAAAAATTTTTAAAAATGGCAAGTTTCTTTATCTATAAAATGGGGAAAAATAAAAATAAATAAAATAAAAAATGGCTAGGCTATAGATGCTGAAAATGCTGCCATTTAAGAGAAGTTATAGTCTGGGGCTCTGGTTCCCAACTTCTCACTATTGAGGGTCCTTTATATGACAGTGGTTCTTTTGCACTCAAGGAGGCTGCACCTCAGTCCCAATCAGATTCCTTGGTTTGTTAAAGGACAGGAGTAGAATATGACTGAACGTTTTCATTAATTAGCTCCAGTCCTAGAGCAGGTGTTGTTGGTGCCTGGGCTCCCCACACACAGCCCACCTTGCACCTTGGCCTTCTCACAACAAGGCTATGAATGCCACACCTGTGTCCCAGCAACATTACAAATTACTATTTATTGAGTCATTGGACCTTTGGGGTTGCTTCCAAACTCAAGGAAACAAAAGGCCCACACCCTATGTGAACCCTATGCCTATCAGATTGTTCTTTCCTTTTCCCAATTTTAACAATGAAGGCCCTACCTGTCAATCAGATCTGCAATCAACAGGAGAGAACTGGCCTTAGCAAACAAAGAGCAAAGATGGTTGATGACAAAAAGTTGCTCTGGAGAGTGAAAAGGAATCTCCACTGTGGCTCATAGCTGGATTGCACCAGACTGCCAACACCAAGTGAATACCTCCCTCCTACCCAAGGGTCTGGGGCTTGAAGAACAGACCTGTACCCTCAAGGTACAAGGGGCCTGTAAATGAGGGTGCTCTCTCCTACCTACTGCCCAGCTTTGTCACAACCAGAAGGACACGGAGCTTCTTGTCAGACAGAATGGAAATGGCCAGAAGGAAGCTTTGCTCTTAATTTAGCCCCAGGATGGCCAACTTTTGCCCAGTTCTTTTCAGTGACAATTTGGTTGTTAATAAGTGTTCTCTTATCCCCATTCCATCTGTCCTGTTACTTTTACCATTTTAGGATTTTGATTCTCTATCTTGAAGCATCTAAAACCCACCTGCAGATTTGCCAGTAGTCCCTGGCACAACTCCAGACATTTGAGTCTGCCCCCTAATTTGCCGCCCTGGAAATGGTCAGGCTGTTGGCCCTGGCTGCTGAAGGCCTGTAATGAAAGAGGCAGCACAGGTGCTTGGGTTCAGGCTGCTGTGTGTTGGGACAGTTACAAAGGTGACAGGCAGCAGCCATAGTACCAACGTGGCATAGATGCCTCCTCACACGCTGTCCTGCCAGACTGGAGCAAGTCCATGGATTCTGGCAGGTAGAGGAAGAGGAGGAGACCCCACACTGGGCCCCAGAGACTGTGAAACCTCAGCCACAGAGGAAGAGTTTACACAACAGCCCAGAGACCCTACGGGGTCACATGGCTTCCAGGCCCACCCAACTTCTTGTGCCTCTCAGGGAAGGGGGCCAGGCTGGGTGGACCAAGGCAACAGGGACATGGCATAGGCCCTGGGACTGCCAAAATCCTCACAGGAAGGCATGGGCAGCGGAAAGCCTCAAAGGGTGGCCAAAGATGGGAACTAGGTGACATTCCTGGGGCAGGCTTGGGAGTCATGCAGCTGCCCAGATGGCAGTAGGGACATGCCTGGCCGCAGAATGAACCTCTGGCGCTGCCACTGCACTACACCCATGATGGCCCACAGGCAGCAGCCCTGAAATCATGGTCTGGGAGGCTTTGACAGCTGCAGAGGCTGGGCTCATGATGCTGAGCAGGATCAGGACTTCAGGGCTGTCAGCTGGATTGAATCATCTACAGGGGTCAGGCCACCTAAGGCAGAAAGCAAGCAGAGGAAGGGAAGGGCAGAGGCGACAAAGGGAGAGTCCCCCCCAACAAACTGTCCTGCAAATGCCTTATTTCCAGACCTTTATGTCTGTGGAGGGTCTGACCAGCTGGTGCCAGCCCCTCCCGGGAGAGGGAGAGCCTCTCAGCACCAGAAAGCAGCTTTGCTTCCCTACCGCTGCCGTAACAAATCACAAACCCAGTAGCTTAAAACAACACACATTTATTATCTTACAGTTCAGGAGGTCAGAAGTCTGGGTGTCACCGGACTAAAATCAAGGCTTCAGCAGGCTGCATTCCTTATGGAAGCATCTAAGGGAGAATCTGCTTCCTCCTCAGCTAGGTTGACAGAATTCAGTTCCTTGCAGATGTAGGATGGAGGTCCCATGTTCTTGCTGGCTGTTAACTGAGCATTGTCCCCAGTTCCTAGATGCCACTGCATTCCTGGGCTCACGGCCCACGTCCTCCATCCTCAAAGCCAGAAGCAGCAAGCCAAGTCTTTCTCAGGTTGAGACTTGGGTGATTACACTGGGCCCACTCAGATAATCCAGGATAATTTCCCATTTCGAGGTCCTTAACCTTAATTATATCTGCAAAGTCCCCTTTACCATGTAAGATATCATACTCTCACATTCCAGGAAGTAGAGCACAGACATCTCGGGGCGGGGCATTATTCTGCCTGTCACATCATCTTCATTTCACAACTCTGAAAACTGAGGCTCAGCAAGACCTGATGACTTGCCCAAGGTCATACAATAAATGGCTGAGCCAGGCCTCAAGCTCAAGCGTCCTGACCCCCAGTCCACGGTTCCTGACATTATAGCCTCTGCCATGACCGCAGCCTCCCCCTCCCCGGCATGCCTGCAAGGCCCAGACTCCATGGACATGGGCATAGGAAATGCTGTTCAGAGTCCAAAGAGCCTTGCTTTCTCCATGGGGAATTGCTCCAGTGCCCCTGACTTGGTTGGGGGTGAGGGAAGGCCAGTGAAAGGTGATCAGATTTCAGGCCTAGTGGCCATACTGAGGACCAAGGAGTTTGGGGTTCAAACACAACATGTCACTGGAACTCTACACTCTCCTGCCCACCCCCAAATATATCTACCCCCTACAATCCCCACATATGCCGCAGGACCTGGCAGGCTGTGAGGGAAAAGGGGCTGGAGGAGCTGTTGGGCTTGCTAAGGGCTTTCTCAGACCAGGGCCCTAAAGGACTTGTCTGTAGCCACTGGATTCCCACTGGTGGGAGCAGTGGCCCAAGACACAGAACCCTGGGCTGGAGGAGACTCCCTGGGGCAGGGGACCGTTACCCACCCTTTTGAGCTCCAGGGGCTCAAAAAATGGGAGACGCCCAATCAAATGCTTGGGAGGACAGTGGAGTTGCCATAGAAACTCAAGACAACTTTCCCTGTCTGATGACTTGTCCTTGCTGTGTGGCAGCCGCACGGCTATGAGGCCAATGCCTCATGTGTGCCCTCAGCCCAAGGAAAGCAGCCCTTAGCCAACCAAGGGCCAAGCAGCGCGGGGCCCTCTGCTCAGGAAGTGGCGGCTTGGTCAGAATGGCCCAGGTACCCACTCCACTCTGCCCACTGCAGGCTGTGCACCTTCCCCCAGGGAAGGCCAGGACACAGGCCTGGGAGGAAGGGCAGTGTACACTCAGCCACCACTACCCTCAGGGCCAACGTGAACAGGAAAGTGTCCCAGAAGGAGGCATGGAACAAGGAGTGACACTGTTGCATGGGAGGAGATGGCCAGGAGACTCCTCACCCAGATAAGGAGCTTCTTAGGTACCTGTAGGTGGCAGGTGGATTCCTCTAGCTCAGGATTCCCCTTACCCTAGTTTGGCTCGGGCCAGCCCTTCACATCCAACACGGGCTCTCCCCTTCCCCACCTGATATTCCAACCTGTGCACACCTCACAGGTTGTGTGCTTTTCTGGCCCCACTCTGGGCAATAGGCTGAGGCAGCTTCTCCTCAGCCCTCCAACCAGGCTCTGTCCTTTTAGCCTCAGACACAAAGGCCAGTTTGTGTGGAAGGAAATGAGCCATCTAGGAGACAGAAAACCACTTCCCATTGCTTAGGGAAGCAGCCATGGCAGGAGCGGAACTTGCTATGGTGTCCAGGCACTGGGTCCCTAGGCATCACTGGACACCACACTAACAGGCCAGGAAAGACTAGACAAAGGCAGGAGAGCAAGGACCACATTCAGCTCTGTCAACAGAAACCAGCAAACAAGAGCCAGCTGAAAAGGATCTGAGAAGCCATGGGTTCCAACACCCAGGGCCTAAGGCCAACCTCCCCCACAGCTCTCACCTCACACCTTGGCCAACCACTCTGGCCCCAGGCGTCCTGGTAGCCTCACGCCATAGGGGACACTGAACCTGCATCAACCAAGTCACCCCAGCAAAGAAGATGCAGTGGAGAGGCAAAAAGCCATGTCTTCCTCCAGGGACGGGGCCCTGCAGAGCTGAGTGTTCCTTCCGGACATCAGCAGTCAGGATTCCAGCTTGGCGTACACCATCCCTGCCAAGACACCTCCAGCCCCTGGGACACCACCGGAATCACTGAGGAAGGGCCCGTGCAGGGAGAGTAGTGGCAGATTCCCCATGTCAAGAAGAGGAGGGAAAAGGGAAGCAGAGAGAATGAGGAGGACCTGCCGGTCTGCAAGCACGTACAGAAAGAGCACAGCAAGGAAAGGGGGCCTGGAGTTGATATTAAAATGGCAAGAAAGGCCAGGTGTGGTGGCTCACACCTGTAATCCCAGCACTTTGGGAGGCCCAAGGTGGGAGGATCTTTTAAGGCCAGGAGAGGTGCAGGCCTGTAGTCTCAGCCATGCAGAAAGATCACTTGAACTCAGGAGTTTGAGGCTGCAATGAGCTATGATCATGACAGCCAGGGTGACAGAGACCCTGTCCCTCAAAAAAAAAAAAAAAAAAGCAAAATACTGCAAAGTGTTCCACCCTCAACTAGGAAGGGCACCTGCAGCTAAGAAATGGCTGGAACCCACGGAGGAGGAGGAACAGGGAAGGCTGGCCCCAACAGGATAAACACACTGACACACAGCCATTGAACTTGGCCCAAACAAGGGAGCTGGGGTGGGGGATGAGCAAGAAAGCCTGTTCAGTGACAACAGGATTTGTTTTCCCAAGAAGCCAGACACCGTTTAAATGCAGAAAAGCACACACAACCCACCACAGGGCAGCCAGCCAGGCACTCCTCCCCACACCCCGCCCAGCACCAACTCAGCTCAAGTGTGGAGGCAGGGGCCAGGCAAGAGTGAAGGCACCACTTCTGAAGTAAGGTTTAAATAGACTTTATTGTTACAAGGGGACCCCACTGAGCAGGGCCAATATATGTGGTCCCAGGACGTGATTCGGAGATATCGAGAGGTCATTATTGCAGAAGAGGTAAGTGGAATTGAACAACATGATCCAGGGGAAGCCGGCCAGGAATGCAGCAGACATGATCAGGATGGGCCGGCGGGGGTGGTCCGTCACAGCGAGGGAGAGGACAGCCCCCTTTACTCCCGCTTCTTGTAGTTCTCCATGTGTGACAGGACCCAGCCCGACGGCAGGAGGAAACACACGAAGCAGGAGGTGAGCCCAATGACGATATCCTACACAGAGCACAAGAAAGAAGGAACTTCCACAGTAAGGATTCCCCTAGGCTCTCCAATGTCCTAGCAGTTCCCAGGCAGCTGGGAGGTGCAACATCTCCAGGTTCAAGGAAACCAAGCCATGGGGAGGGGAAGTAGCAGAGCCAAGACCCTTTACCCTTAAGGTAAAGAGTCAGTTATGAGGAGGGGGCTCTGTGAGGGGAAGGAGGAGCAGCCTGGGTTAGGACCCAGAAAGAAGTCCACCAGGTGATTAAGTCAAGGGACAGAAACGAGGATTTAAACCTGGTCTGTTGAGACCCAGGAAACCTGCATAGACCAGTAACTCTAAAACTGCACCTTTCCTTCCCTGCCTTAAAAGCCTCTCCCTGCCGGGCGCGGTGGCTCACGCCTGTAATCCTAGCACTCTGGGAGGCCGAGG
>VBSM01003154.1:16075-28340 GCA_008086735.1 Cheirogaleus medius
GCCTCTCCCTTCCCACCTCCTCTCCAGGACTGTTATTCAACCTTTGAGGGACAGACTCTTACAGCCACTACCACCTTCCTGATAGCAGTTAAGATCATAGAACAGCTTGGAGTCCGTCTTGAGTTCAAATTCCTTTGTCACTTAAGGTGTGACTTTGACAAGTCAACACACTGCTCCTAAGTTTCAGTACCCTCAACCTCGAAGTGGAGATAATTGTCCTTTCTTCTTAGGGACACTAGGAGGACTGCATGAGCAGCACAGCAGTCTTAGCTCAGTGCCTGGCACACAGAAGGCACTAGGCGAACGCCCTATAGTCGCAATTGTCACTATTATTTCCTCAGTTTCAGGGCTCTCCTGGCTTTGCTCCTAACTCAAGGCCCACCAACCTGGCTTCTGAAGACTTGCATTCACGGCCGACTGCTGACACAGAGGCAGATGTATAAAAGCTCTGAACAAGTGAAGGCTGTCTTAAATAGCTAAACGCCCCCACGTTGCCAGGAAATCCAGAGACCTGCTAAGGTCCTCTTGCCTCCCCCCCCCATAGTAATTAATAATGAATAGCGGTGGCAACCATTATCGTTGCTGACAGTCGTCAGGCACCCCCCAACGAACCGGTGAAAAAACGGGCTCAGAGGGCTAAGGACGGCTGCTCAAGGCTGCACAACGAGGAAGCGACAGGACTGGGACTGACACGGTCTGACCCGAGATTCCTGGGCTTTGTGTAAAGACCTCACGCTGACTGAGCACCGACTGTCGCCCAGGCACTGTCCCCTCGCTCGTGCTCTCCAGACACGCCCAAACCAGCACTGCTGCTCCCCACTGCGCTGCGGGCCATCGGAATCTGCGCGCCCGCGAGGCCGGCACGAACCCGCCGTGGGACGCAGGGTCCGGCCCGCGGCACCGCCCATGCGCTTCCCGGCCCGCTCCTCACCATGGTCCCAAGCTGCTCCCGCGGCGGCTTCGAATGGATCTGGGCGCGCAGCACCGGGAGCCGCCGGGCCGAGCCTGTCAGGCCCCGCAGCAGCAGCGGCGTCAGGACGGACATAACTGCACCAAGCCGACCACACAGAGCGGCCAGCAGGAGCCCAAGGTCAGGAAGTCAAAATGGCTGCGCAGGCCGGAAGCTCCGGAGCCGGGGAAGCCGGGAAACTGCGTCCCGGAAGCCCCTCGGAAATGACGCAAGGACCCGCCTCCCGCCCGCCCAGCGCAGCTTTCGGCGCGTTCCTCGAAGCAGCCAATCGACGCCGTCCTTCCGCGATGGGCGGAGTCTGGAGGGGCGTTCCTTTTGGCTGTGTCCGCTTCCAGGCGGCCTTAGTGAGTGACATCTATGGGCACCCAGTCACGTAAAAGAGAAGCCTAAACTGCGTTCTTGACTCCTCCCTCCATTCATACTGTTACTCAGTCTATTCAGCAGTTCCCTCCTCTCCGCCAGGCCTGCGTCGTTTCTGCCCCCAAACTCCCCTCGCTTACTATTTCCCTTTTCAATTTCAGTCTCCGTGCCGTGGTAGCCAACTTCCCTCCCTCCCTCCCTCATTCCTTCATCTTCGTCTCTACCTCCCTCTCTTGTTTTTTTAAACGTAAATCTGATGACCGAGTCATACACTTTCAGTGCCTCCATTGCTTTCTTTTTCTTTTTTTGAAACCCCTGCACGATTAACCCCATTGCTTTCTAGACGAAATCCCCGTTCCTGGATGTCACTCACCTCTCAATATTCCACAGCCTCGTCCTTGTGTCTGGTCCCTGCCCCCAAGCCTATTGCCTCTTTGCATTTTAGGTTCTAAGTTGAACACTTTTTCAACTCCTGCTTCCTGTCCTCCACTTAATGATACATCTTACTTTATTCAACAAATATTTATTAGCCCCTACTGTGTCAGGAACTGTTCTAGACACCAGTACAAACAAGGCAAACAAGGTCTCTCTTGTCACAGAACTGGCATTCCTGAGGGAAGAGACAGACAATAAACAAGCACTTAATGAGAAGCTATTGTAAGTGCCATGATGAAAATAAAGCCTTGATGTGCTAGGAAGTGATTTGTGGTGGCACTGCCTCAGGAAGCCTTCGCTGTCTACCCCTGCCTGGGCCTCCTCTGTGCTAGCAACACCTGTGATCCTGAGACTGGGGGCCACCTGAGGGCACAGCCAGTGTTGGTTTACCAGTCTCACATCAGACACTCAGAATGTTTATGAACTGCAAGAGGATGAACAGTATGCAAGAGGTAGAAGGTCAACCAGGAAAGGGGGAGTAGGGCCAGCCACTGAGCCAGGCCCTAATTGTACAATCTCATTCTATCTTCAGAACATCATGAAGGAGGTGCTATTATTATTTCAGATTTTTTACAAATGAGGAAATAGGCCTGGAGAGCTAGGTGACCTGCTGGAGATCACCAGCTACAAGCCTGCCTAGCCAGGATTCCAGGGCCGGTCCATCTGCTCCAAAAGCCATGCTTTTAACTTCCACACAAGCTGCTGCAGAGAGGAAGAGTTTCTAGAAGTTCCTGTTTTGACACTGAGGTCAATAGCATCAAAGGCTGTGGCAGAGGGTGGGGAGTCCCACAAAAGATGAGATTCAAAGAAGGGTCATATAGCATCCTGAGCTACAGAAAGGAATAGGGGCTTAGGAATTCTAGGGGTTTATGGGAGGGTGAAGGGAGGAAATTCATGATGAATAAAGGTTGTCTTGTTACACAGATAAAAAGTCTCGGGTAATAAAAGTGGTCTGGAGCAGCCCTCTTCCTCATACAGAAACTTTTACTAATGTAGATTTCCTTTATAGATGTAAACTACAAAACAACAGCTTTTCAGCGCTACCTATGTCTGCAGTTTCTCAGAATAACCAGCTCAAAATATGCCAGAGAAATATATTTTGAGGTGGTAGGTGCTGGTCTCCTACAGTCATATTTTGGGGTGGTGTGTCCTGAGCCCCAACACAGGCAGGAGGCCTGGAAATATTTTAAGAAGGAACAGGACGTTCTGGCATTACCCAGCTTACTTGGGGAATCAAACTTTCAGAAAAGGAGCAAAAGTCTGTGCTCTTTTCCAGGGCTTTCTTCAGGCCCCTGTGAAATGGTTTCTTTCAGAACTTCCAGGAGAGAGGAAAGAGAGGCTGGCAGGCAGGTTCAGTGACACAGCTGAGTCTGCTAGTGCCAGGCAGGGCTTACACCTAGGTCTGTCTGTTGGATCAATACCAATGTCTCTGCTCTTTCCCCTTACCCCCAGCAGCTCACCCCTCCCCAAAAACCAGGGACAGTCCTTCAGTAAGAAAGCAGTGAAACCATGTGGTGCATTTATACAATGGAGCAGTGAAAACGAACAAACTACAGCAACAGCATGGATGGATCCTACAAACACAATGTTGAGAGGAAGAGGCCAGACACAAAAGAGCACAGGCTGTGCAGTCTTAGTATATGAAGAACAGCAGCAAGCAGGTCTAAGCCATGGGGTGGGAGGCAGGTGGGGGAAGAAGGGAGAGGTGTGATGGGCGTCTGGGTGCCAGTCACCCTGTGTTCACTGTGCAACGAGTCCACTGAGAGTAGTTATTTGTGTACTATTCTGTATGTCTGTTACACTCCAATTAAAAAAAAATTTTTTTTTTTTTTTGAGACAGAGTCTCACTCTGTTGCCTGGGCTAGAATGCCGTGGCGTCAGCCTAGCTCACAGCAACCTCAGACTCCTGGGCTCAAGTGATCCTCAGCCTCCCAAGTAGCTAGGACTACAGGCACGCGCCACCGCGCCCAGCTAATTTTTTCTATTTTTAGTTGTTTAGCTAATTTCTTTCTATTTATAGTAGAGACGGGGTCTCCCTCTTGCTCAGGCTGGTCTCGAACTCCTGAACTCAAGCAATCCTCCCACCTCGGCCTCCCAAAGTGCTAGGATTACAGGCGTGAGCCACCGCGCCCAGCCGAAAAAATTTTTTTAAAGTAGACAAGAGCCAGGCATGGTAGTGTGAGACTGTAGTCCCAATTACCAGGGAAGCTGAGGTGGAAGGAGGATCACTTGAGCCTAGGAGCTTGAGGCTGCAGTGGGCTATAACGGCGCCACCACACTGCAGTCTGGCAGAGTGAGACCCTGTCTCTGGGGAAAAAAAAAGATAAGAAGCAGGGAAAACATAATGTGCACTATGATCTTGTTTTACTAAAACAAAGAAAAAACGGACACATAGATATGCACATAAAAGTCTGGAAGGACACACACAAATTGTGAACAATGCTGTTCTCTCTATTTTTTTTAATCCTCTAAATGTTCTCCAGGATGGTGTTGTCTAGATAGTGGTGGGAAAACAGGTGATTTTTGGTGTTTTACTGCTGCATTTGTCCACACTGAACACTTCTGATGGCATTAAAATGAGCAAGAAGGGAGGCTCATTGGTCCAATGGGGAGGTTTGCCTATGGGTGAGACTTTCTGTGAGACAGAGACCTTGGACTGGGGTCCCCTCTAAGTCCCTGGGCAACTGCTGTGCTGTTTGCAAGGCTGGTGAGCTCAGTCCTTCACCCCGGCACTGCCCACCATGCTCAGATTGCTGAGTCTCCCCCTGCCAAGGGGTGAGGCTTAAAGGTTCCAGCCTGGGTCCTCCTGATCCAAGGGCCCATGCTGTTCCCTCCAGAATGGGGCACTAAGAATAGATTCCAAGCCTTGGGGATCCCTTCCTCTGACACTAGCTTCACAATCCAGGCCCCCAGTCCCTGAAGGCCATACTAGGTGCCTCATCCCAGAGCTGTCTCCAGACTCCACTGGCTGTACATGGGCTGGAGAAACACTGAGCATCCCCAGCCCCAGGCCTGGCACCTCTCTGGGAAAGGCTGTGGCCTAACAGCTACTCTGGCCCATGTCCCAAAATGGAGCTTGTGAGGCCTAGGGAGGGAGCTACATCCTGGTCCTTGGGGGGGTGGCCGCCAGATATAAATCCCTCAGCTGTCCTCCACTGCACACTTTCTGGAGTTTGCCACCTCCCAAAGCACTTGACCCGGGGATGGTTAAGAACCTGAGCTTCAGGTCCCCAATTTCCCACTTGGCCTGGTCTCTCCTCCTGGCCTGTTGAATGGGTGCCGGGCAAATAAGGAGCTGGGCTGGTCTCTCCATGGCTCTCCTTGAGGGCGGCTGGGGCCTCTCCATATGCCTGTGGGAGACTGACTCCCTGGGCTGGGGGTAGCAGTGGGAGACCTTGGCAGAGTCTCAGGAAGTGCCCAGTGCCCGGAGGAGGAGGTGCACATCTAACACTGATTTGCTGGGTGACCACAAGAATGTCCCTTTCCCAGGCCGGGCACGGTGGCTCACGCCTGTAATCCTAGCACTCTGGGAGGCCGAGGCGGGCAGATCGCTCGAGGTTAGGAGTTCGAGACCAGCCTGAGCAAGAGCGAGACCCCGTCTCTACTAAAAATAGAAAGAAATTAATTGGCCAACTAAAAATATATAGAAAATCTTAGCCAGGCATGGTGACGCGTGCCTGTAGTCCCAGCTACTTGGGAGGCTGAGGCAGGAGGATCACTCAAGCCCAGGAGTTTGAGGTTGCTGTGAGCTAGGCTGACGCCACGGCACTCACTCTAGCCTGGGCAACAAAGTGAGACTCTGTCTCAAAAAAAAAAAAAAAAAAAAAAAGAATGTCCCTTTCCCTACCAGAGCTTTAGCTTCCCCATCTGCAAAATGGGGGCATTGATGAAAAGTCCGCCAGAAGAAAAAGGGAGGGGCCAGCCTCACAGGAAGAAAAGGGCTGGTTTGGGAAACCTAAGCAGGTCAGGGCAGAGAGGGGGCAGGGACAGAGATGCAGGGTGCTGGAGGGGTGTTTGCTCTTCCTGGGGCACAGCTGTTGGGGGTGGAGCGACATGAGGGGGGCTGTTGGTGCAGCGGACAGGGCAGGTACAGCTGTCCTGGCCCAGGCGTCCCTGAGGACTGGCAGTTATGGGAAGGAATGGTGGGGGCTGAGGCTGGGGACACCCCCGGGGAACCCTTCTGGAATGCAGCCCATAGCCAGTGGCCATGTGTGATGAGGACATAACCACACTTCTGTGGGACAGTGCCTCCAGCTTGGTGAAGGTTGGCTTTGCCGGCGACCACACACCAAGGCCATTTTTCCCTCTGTCGTGGGCCGGCCCCTAGCCTCACCCTGCCATCCTGTGACCACACATCCAGATTCCTCTGCTTCTGAGCCCCCAGCCTTGACGCACAACTCCAATCCCTGGGGACCTCTCTCCACCTCTGGACCACTGACCAGCCTAGGATGGGTCCCTTCTCCTTTTCATTGTTCCCTGACACCCCTCACTGCCAGGAACCTAAGAGTGCCCTAACACCCTGCAACCAAGCACCCTATCCCTGGCCCCCTATGCCCTTCCAGCCTCATACCCACCTTTCCCCACCCCTTGTACCCAACACTCAGGACATAAGGCAACCACAGGAGTGCTCCCCAACTCCCAAGTCTGAAGCCCCTGTGTAGCCCATCTGCCAGGCATCATGCTAGTCACTTCTAGCAGACGTGGATCACCAAGCAGGAGTGCGGCAAGGGTGGCCCCTCCACTGTCCACAGGAAGTGCTTCTGAGCTCCAGTCCCCAGTCCACTTCCTGTCTTTCCTCCCAGCTCCCCGTGGGCTGGGGACTGGCAGGAGCTGCATAGCTGCATAGCTCCATCTGTCACACTAGGAGAGCCAGAACCTCCCCCAGCTCTTAACTTTCCTGCCCTGTCAGGCCTGATGTGAGTTACCCTTGGAGCCTTTGTCTTCTCTTTTGTGAGTGTTTGTTTCTTTTTAAGAAACAAAGAATACTCGAAGTAACTCAATAAAGAGAAAGAGAGGAAAGAAACTCTCATCTATTCAACTCCCACACACGAGCACTGGAATTTATGTTTGGCCACAGATGTCAAATGTCACAACGCCCAGCTTGGGACTCTCTCCAGGAAGTGAAGCAGGCACCCCTCAGAACACCTCTGACCTCCACCCAGAATTTCTGGGAAATGGCACAAACACATACATTTGGTCGCTGTTCCCACCTCTGGCTGCTTGCCCTGGACACACTGAGGTTTTCTCAGGCCTGAGGCTTCTTCCCTGGACAAGGCATGGGGCCATCACAGCTATGTGCCTCTCAAGGTTTACACCCAACACTGTCACAGTCTCAGGGTCTGGGATTCCTGAGCCCACGCTGCCCATGGCACCCCAGCGTCAGGAAGCCAACCTAGGCTGAACAAAGTGTCTTTTATTTGTGACATACAAATACAACCAATGAAAAAAGAGATCACTTTTTCCCTTTGATTCCAGTGATAACAAACTGCTAAAGAAAAAAATACATACATCAAGGAGTTTATATTTGAAGTTCCCTCTAAAAAGACCAGAAAAGGTTAAAAAGAACCATACATACGGCCTATACACATTTGACGCCAACAAAAATAACCTGAAATAGGATGAATACAACTAAAATTTTTAAAATCTTACAAAATATCTTAACTTGCCCCTAAACAAAAAACAGAAAGGCTAGTACAAAAGGCCTGCTTGCTATGTTTCTCAAAACCAAGACCTAGGACAAGTGGAGAAAGACTGGTTTTTTAGAGATTAACGGGCTCGACACCAACAAGAGTGATCTGCTGGTCTCAGACACCTCTCCTGCCCCAGCCCAGACCTCCTGAGCAGCTCTTAGGGGTGTGGCCTGCAGAGGCTGGGGTGAGCAGGGCATGCACCAAGCGCCTGTCTACCAATAGTCTTGGTGCCACGTGTCCAATCACCAGAAAGAAAACACTCAACTCACCTTACATGGGATTTACACTGGGGGTTCCTCTTGGTCCCCTTAAGTGGGAGGTATCAGAAATCCATGATCTAAGACAATAAATATTTATCATTCTGCATCCTTTGAGAGACAGGGATCAGAGGAAAACCTCTTCCTAAACATGCTTCTGTCGTTTCATGATTCTTAGGAGAGTCTACCTCTCCTACCCTCTCCCAGCAAGTTCAACTCTCACCTGGGGTGAAACCCCCTGGGAGCCAGCAGGGTAGGGCAAAGGCAGACATTCCAGTGTAAAACTGCGAGGCCCTCTCCAAGGAGCATCTGGCCCCACTGCTGGTGAGGTCAAGAGCAGCACAGAGTGCTCAGCAGAGGGCCAGGCTGGGCAAGGGAGGCCCAGCACGTGCAGGCCCCTGCACAAGCAGGAATCCAGGTGAGAAGCAAGGACAGACTGCATGAGCTGGGCAGAGGGCAGGATGTGAGCAGACACTGAGGTCAGAGGACTGACAGACTTCCATGAGAGCAACTTCACAAAGGCTAGAACCTTTACGATACTCTCTAAAGCAGAGCTCAGGGATGCCCAAGGGGAGGTGTTAGGTGCTTTTACCTTGATAAGGATTTGGTTTATCTTCCCTGGAACAGGAACAAGGCCTAGAGATGAGGATGACTATAAGTTCTGAGCCTGCATCCTATCCCTTGAGAGAGGAGGAAGGCCTTCTCCTCCCCCTGCTCCAGCCTGCTGCCACAGGGTGACACCAGAGACAGAAAAGCAGCTGTTTTGGCCACTGAGAGGCATTCCTGTTGCAGCCTGAGCTATGGCTCGCCTGGGCCAGGCAGTGGCACTAGTGCCTCACTGAGGCAGCGAGGGGTGAGGCTGGGGAGTGCAGGCAGAGGGGCCTGCTGCTGGCTGGGGGCTCTCTGAAGAGAGAGGGTGGCAGTGGGGAGGGATGCCCCACCTTCAGAGAACTATCAGCACCAAGAGATGAGAGGAAATGGCATTAACTACACCAGGAACGAGGGGTCCTTCTGGGGGAAGATGAGAGGCTCCCTGATGTTATTCCCCCCTAGAGACTAAGAACAGAGGTATCTAGGGTAGAGGCGAGAGGCAGAGAAAAAAGAGCTGTGAGGGGCAACAGACAGGAACAAGCAGAACCTCTGGCTTTCTTCTACGGATGAAAAGCTCAAGTCACTGCCATAAGATCAAGAGGTTAAGCTTAGAATGCAGCAAAATCCAGGAGCCCAGAGAAGCCACCGTGCCCGCGGCAGGCCCCACACAGCACCTTGTTCCTGGTCCTCTAGGCCTTGCTCTCACTGACAGCGATGGAGAGAGAGGCCACCTTCCTCCCAGAGTCGGCTGCTCCCGAGACAACTCCACTCCATGGATCCATAAAAGGAGCTTTGCTTGCTTCCTTGTATCTTGGCACAAAAGATCTTCCCACAGTCTCCATCAGAGCGTTCCATCCACGAAAGCGTGAGTCTCTCTGAAGCCTCTCTCTACATCCAGATCTCACACTGGGTTTGTTCCTCTTTGGGGACAAGCAGACCTCAGACTCAGGACTCTAGGACTTTCATAAAGGTGGGCATGAACATTCCATTTGTCCAAGTGTGTATGTGGGGGGCTGTCGAGAATCCAGCTGCAGAGAAGTGGGGGAACCAAACAAAGAGGAAGCCACTGTGTGGGGACGAGCGTAATGGCTGGGCCTCCGCCAGCTCTTCCCTCTCCACTCTCCCCTGGCACTCTGGTCTTCTAGGAGAGAGGAGGAGGGGTAGTTTGGACCTCCTTCCCAGGGTTCTGTGCTCTCAGGGTACTGCCTGGCACGTGCCGGGCTGAGGAGGCACCAGCTCTGAGGGCACCTGGCAAGTGGCATGAGACCAAGGAAGAGGATAGGCCTTAGGAGACAGCATTGTGACTTGCAAGTGGCTCTGGGAGTTCAGTGGCAGCAGCCACCACAGTGTCCACCTGCATGGGAATGCTGGCTGTCCCCAAACTTGGTCCTCCGGCTCAGGATCTCATAGGAGCAATCCTCTCCACAGCAACCAGACATGCTAGGGGAAGAGTCGTCAATTTCAAATCTGCAAGGCAGGCAGGAGAAAAGGGTTGGTTGTAGACAGCTGAATGTCTTCCTCCCTGACCTGAGAACTTGTACACTAACCACACTAATGAGGCCCCTAGGATGAGGGCACAGGAGAGGGGCAGGGGACCAAGTCAGAGGGTACTACCACACCATCTCACCAATCTTGAGCCCCCACAGACCACTGGGCTGGGAGCTCAGCATCAGGATGAGTGGGGGCCAGGACCTGGACAATGGCACTGGGCAGGCACCTCCTACCACCCAGAAGGACCACACCAGGGCCCAGCTCCTTACTGCAGTGCTTCTCTGAAGAACTGGTAGGCACCATGATTGTGTTTAAATACCGTTAACATAACTTTCTTCATCTGTGTGCTAGAAGAAAGTAGAGCAAGCACCTTTTAGAAAGAGAAACAGAGACTAGAGCCATGCTTCCTCTCTCTCCTGTCTCTGCCTGCTACCTCCTTTCGCCCTAAGAAGTGTTCCTAGATGGGCATAGTGGCTCCCACCTGTAATCCCAGCACTTTGGGAGGCCAAGACAAGACGATCGCTGAGGCTAGGAGTTCAAAACCAGCCTGGGCAAAATAGCAAGACCCCATCTCTACTAAAAATTAAAAAAAGAAAAGAAAGAAATTAGCCAGGTGTGGTGGCATGCACCTGTAGTCCCAGCTACTCAGGAAGCTGAGGGAGGAGGATCACTTGAGCCCAGAAGTTCAAGGCTGCAGTGAACTAGATCACACCACTGCCCTCCAGCCTGATGACAGAGCAAGACCCTGTCTCTAAAAAAACAGAAAGAGAAATGTTCCCGAGTCTCACCTCTAGCCTCCAGAGGTCTGGGGCCCCCACCTGACTGGCTTCTTCCAGGGTAAGGATCTTTCTCACTTCCTCTCTGTAGCCCCATTCCTTAGGTACAGAACTTGGCACACATCAGACACTCAAAAGATGCCTGCTGCGCTGAGGTGACTGTACAAAATCTGGAGTCACAGCAAGGCAGGGAGCATCTACTGACAGCATCTTACTCCCAAAACATTCTTGAGCCTTGTCCTCCAAGGAGGCTCGAAGACTAGTGGATGCCTCAGTGCCAGCTCCTTCCAAATGAAGGACTCGCAGGGCCCTTACCTATTGGCCATGAGCTGCAGGATCTGTATGAGGAACTTGCCCAGGCCTTTCCGCCGCACCTTGCTTTCCAGCTGCACTTCGTAGCTGGGTGAGAAAAGCAGAGAGGTGAGCGTGCAGGATGGGACATGAAGAGGCTGCAAGGTCTGTTGGAGGAGCTTGCAGCCCCTGGCAGCCCACTGACCGACAGGCCAGTGGGCTTTGCCACCTGGAGAGAGCGCCTAGAGCATCACCAGGGTCTCCCCACCGCACCACCCCACCCAAGCCGTGGCGCCTACCAGTACAGGACTTCATCCCCACACTCCACGTCAAACCGGAAGTGAGAAAAGGCAACGGGGACAGAACTATTTTCCCAAGCAATGAGGTACCAGGCTCGGTCATCTGTCATTTCCTCTCGTTTCTCTCGGTCCTTCCAGCCCCACTCACTCTGCTCATACCTGGGGAATTTGGGGGCAGTCAGGACAGGGAAGTGTGGAAGAGAAAACCCAACTGGGGAATGTCCAGGCATGCTTACATGGTTTGCATATTTGTTTTGGTCAGGTCAAAGGCCCAGTCCACAGTGGCTGGTTCCAGTCCAGACACTCGCTTACATTCAATGGAGACATTCAACCTGAGAAGAGGACAAAGGAGGTGCTAGGAGCTGGCTGTAGGTTCAGAGCTCCAGCCAGGGCACTGCTGTTCCTCCCTGAAAGCCTAACAGGAAGGCAAGCCTGGTCTCAGTCACTTTCTGGCAAAAAGCCAACCTTGCCCCTTCTCCAACATGACTAGGAAAGGTGGCTATGCAGGAACTGAGCCTTTCAGGCTGAGATTAACCCCTGTCACCACCCAGCCCACCACCCTAACCACAAGGCCCGTTTCCTGCCTCCCCGCGCCATCCTTACCAGCCAAAGTACTTTGTATACTTCTTGTCCCTCTCTGCTATCTCTTTGCTCTTTTCCTACCCTCTTTGGTCTCTTCTGTACTTTGTTATAAACACTGTGTTTCCTTAGTTCCTGCCCTTAGGCATTTTTCCTGTTGCTTTAATTTGTGAACTGACATCTCACTGGGCTCCCACCTGACCTCTTCCTGCTGTCTTCAAAACTGCTGGGTGACCTCAGGCCCTTCAAGAATGCTATCCCTCAGCGGGGCCGGTGGCTCACGCTGTAATCCTAGCACTCTGGGAGGCTGAGGAGGGAGGACTGCTTGAGGTCAGGAGTTCAAGACCAGCCTGAGCAAGAGCGAGACCCTGTCTCTACTAAAAATAGAAAAAATTAGCCAGTCAACTAAAAATAGAAACAAAAAATCAGCCAGGCATGGTGGCAAGCGCCTGTTGTCCCAGGTACTTGGGAAGCTGAGGCAGAAGGATGGCTTAAGCCCAGGAGTTTGAGGTTGCTGTGAGCTAGG
>VBSM01003154.1:48493-86544 GCA_008086735.1 Cheirogaleus medius
CTGGGTACACAGGTGCTGACAAAGACCCAATTTCTTAGGATTCCTTAGGCCTATTCTATCCCCAGGACCCAGCCCCAGTTCTGGGTGTCCCTGTCCCTCCCACCCTCAGGCAAGTAGGAATGCCTGGCCTGAGCCTCTCTGCCACCCTAAGTTCCCTGGCTCACCTGCGTACAAACTTGGAGGTGAACTTGCTGAAGATGCTCCCAGAGGCCCCCCGCCGGCCCTGGCTGTGGCCAGAGGGAGAGGCTGGGGTCACACCGTAGGGCAAATTCTGCTGGTCCCGCACCTGTCGGAGCTGCCCAGCATGGAAGGTGCTTCGACTGGACACACCCCGGGGGAAATTAGTTCGTTCTGGGGCTCCACCACTGCTGCTGATGTTGTGGGCGGAGGGGGAGGCGACAGGGACACGCTGGGGGGCTGTGCTGTGGGAAAAGAAGTGGGGGTGAGGGGAACGTGTCAGGCATGGGAAAGCCATTACCACCGGGCACCAGGAGTACCTTGTGGTGGGGACAGGGAGGGGAAATGCTAGGGCAGAGGCAGCCATCACGAGGACACAGAAGGAAGGGTGTGACCACTGAGGACAGCGGCAAGGAGAAAGTCTCGTGGAGGTGGAAGGAGATGGTTTGGGGAGGGAGAGAGGCAAGGAAGGACCCGTGTGTGGAGAGCAGTACAGGCTGGAGAGAGCAGGCTCCCTGGGAGCCAGCGACTGGGCCCTCAAGGGGACAACGGGGACCAACCCTTGAGGACTGAGTCCCTGTGATGCTGACCATCCCCAGGGCCCTAAGGAAACCCACAAAGGTTCAGAACAAAAAGGGTTCCCTTTGGAGCCTCAGGACAGCTTCCTGCATACCTGTTCTGAGAGGGAGAACTGGAGGAAAAGAGGGGCATTAATGCTCATTTTTGTTCCCTCCACTTCCTGGCTACAGGGGACAGAGCCATTCCTTGTGGCTAAGATGACAAGAACAGAGCAGGACCCGCAGGTGGAAAGAAGACATCGCTGGGGGAGGGGGAGGGCAGGCTGAGGGCAGCAGGTGCACAGCTGCCCCAGCACACTTGCCTGGGCCGCGGCACCTCACAGTTACTGTCCGTGGGGGGCAGCCCAGAGGCCTTGTTGGGGTGCACGGAGGCCGACATGGATTTCTGGTGCTGGCGGGGCCGGGCCGCAGAGACTGCGGCGGAAGCAGAAGCCGTGGAGGCCCGGGACCCTGGCATGGTTAGGCTAGGAGACAAAAGCAGCGGAGAGGCCTGGGTTAGGGTGGGTGAGGACTGGAGGCCCGGGTTAGGAAGCAAGGGCAGAGGAAAGGCCAGAGCCAGCAGTGTCAGCAGTGGTGGATGCGAGTCGGGCAGGGGAAGGCAGGGCTGGGAAGTGGAGGGCAGAGTGAGGAAGCAGTGAGGTGGGCCACAGCCTGGGAAGAGGAAACTAGAATCAAAGGAAAGCTGACAGGAGGCCACTGCCTCCGGCTGCACTGGTCTCCTAGGACTTCTAAGAACAAGGAAGTTTCTTCTACAGAAAGACAAGGGTGTTGCTAAGAGGAAACTTTCACGAAGCTTGGAAGAGGTGGAGTCAGGAACACAACATGCCAAGAGATGCTGATGGCCAAGGCTGGGGAGCTCTGTTCTCGTGGGCACAGCTGGAGTCACCCTTAGTGTGTACACCCCTCAGATGGGCATCTCTTGGTTCTGCCCTGCGCTGGGGACTTCAAAACAAAGCCTTAGGCACTGATGCCTGGAGAAGGGCAGCTGCCGTGCCCTGGCTGCTGTCAAGAAGCAAGGAGGCAGCTGAGATGGTCACGGAGAGCCCCTCGCTTGGCAAACTGCAAGCAGCAGTCAAAAGAGGATGGGAAGGAGATGGCGTGGAATAGGGGTGGGGGAGGTGGAAAGCTGGACTGGACAGAGCCAGGACGGAACTCCAGGGAGCAGGGAGCGATGCGCTGGTGGGAACAGGAGACAGTGCTGCTGACAGACATCACCCTGGAGAGGTGGCTCCTGGGGAGCGTGGCAGGCAGTCCCGGGCCGCTCACCTGTCTTTGCCATTCTGGATGGAGGCCTGACCGAGGCTGGCCCTCTCCAAAAGTGGGGAATTCCTGCTTCGATTTGTGCTTGTGGAGAGGACACTGTTCTGTGGAATAAAGGGCAAGAGTTGGGTCAGAAAACCAAAGCATTCTATAGTCAGGTTCACTCCCCAGGTTCATGGAACAGGCTTCTCCTCAACCTACCACCTCAAGCAGACAGGGGTAGGTTCAAGCTGCAGTCCCCAACCCCCGGGCCACGGACTAGTACCGGTCAGGGGCCTGTTAGGAACTGGGACACACAATAGGAGGTGAGCGGGGAGTGGAGGGTGGGGCGAGCAAGCAAAGCTTCATCTGTATTTATAGCCACTCCCCATTGCTCGCTCGCTCTAATCACTGCATAAGCTCCACCTCCTGCCTGATTGGCGGCATTAGATCTCATAGTAGAACAAACCCTACTGTAAACTGCGCATGCGAGGGATCTACGTTGCTCTCCTTATGAGAATCTAATGCCTGACGATCTCAGGTGGAGGTGAGGCAGTGATGCTAGTGCTAGGGACCAGCTGCAAATACACATTGTCATTAGCAGAGAGGTTTGACTACACAATAAGTGTAATGCACTTGAATCATCCTGAAACCATCCCCTCCCCCTCACCCTGTGAGAAAACTGTCTTTCATGAAAATGGTCCCTGGTGCCCAAAAGGTTGGGGACTGCTGGGTTAAGGAAAGGATTTTGGTTTCAGTCCTGGGGGGCTAGGCTTTCTATGGTACAGGGAATAGGGTTAGGATTAAGAAGAGTTGCCTGGAGAGGGTAGGCCCCACTGCAAGAAGGAGAGAGAGGAGCAGACAGGGGCGTGGCTCACCGTGGAGGGGGTGGGGGTGGTCTTCTTCCTCTCCATGCCGGGCAGGGGGCTGGCAGGCACCTTGGCTGTACTGCTGGCCTTCCGCCCTGACTCCCGGTCCTCCTCAGGCCGCTTATTTTCTGCGTTGTTACTCTGTGTCTTCTTAGAGTAGGAATTGGAGGTGGGAATGGCAGGACCAGCTACTGGGCCAGAGGGATGATGGGAATGGGTAAGGCCAGGGGGTCCGCTGAGCGCCCACTCCACACATGGCACTCGCCTACGGTCTGGCCAGGAACCCAGCAAACCCCATTTAACAGAGGATGAAGGAAGGTAAGTGACCTGCCCACAGCCATGCCACTGAAAAGTGGCTGAACCAGGACTGAAACTCAGCTGTGTCACCCAAAGCCCTCCAGAGAACCTATGACCTCTCTGGAGAGGAGTGAGTCCTCGACGTGCAACTCCCAAAAACATTTACCCTGGTCACTGAAGCGCCGCTGCTTGGGGTTGGCCGAGACGCTGCGCTGTACCTTGTGGGATGGGGATGGGGCACTGCTATTGGTCAGATCAGCTGAAGGCCGGGGCTTCAAGGTGATGGTGTCACCTTCCAGCTGCAAGAACAGAAAACACGGCTTCAAGGGAGGGCAGAAGTCACACAGAGATCCCTACGGATGGACACACTTACACATACCACCCTGCCTTGACATGCACACTCCCCAGGATCACATGAGACATCTATCCACGAGGCCAATACACACCTAAACGTAGTCCCCCTTCACCCTGAAGACATACATGCCCTGACACAAGACAGTGCCAAACAGCCAAATATGCCTCCCAAAAAGACACCCTGCCCTTAGAGAGGGATACTCAGGCCCACACACCCAGATACACACTATACACAAGAACATATGTTCAGACTCAGAACCCACCTCCGTCAACACAGAGTAATATGGGCCCACCCCAAGTGTCACCAGACACCTCTTGCGCAGGCTAAGGTGAGAACCAAGAGAGGACAGTCACCACCTCCGGGCGGGGTAGGGTGGGGAGCGGAGAGGCTGTGAGTTCATGTGGGGATACACAGATGGTGAACAAAACCCAAATGGGCAGAAGAATAATTACAAAGCCTCCAGATCCACAGATGGGAGGATGGACATACATGTACACAGACACATACACCCAGGCACACACGACTCGAACTCCCTGTAAGACACAGAGATACCCTGCAACACACAAACCCAGAAATGTACACTTCCAGATACAGAGAGAGACACAAAGATAACATAACAAGATCAACACAGAATTGCCAGCTGGACGACCTAGACCCATCTAATTAACACAGACTGAGCCAGATTAACTCACCTGTATCAACACCCAGACCCAGTCCCAGACCCCACCAGCTTTCTTATTCATTCACTGATGGAGATCAGTGAATGGGCCAGAGGACCTTACACACCAAAGCTGAGGCTTAAAATTAGTTAGCAAAGAGCATGCCTACTCAGAGATGAGCTTCTGCCCCCAGCACGTGCTAGAAGCATGGGGTGCTACTAACATCGAGGCTGGCCAGGTCAGGGAATGGAGCAGGGAGCACACACCTCAGAGCTCTTGTAGCCCAGGAGCAGGTAGGTGGCCATCACCTCGTTGTACCTCTGGCCCACCAGTGAATCCTGGATCTCTTCCCGTGTGTAACCCATGGACACCATCAACTCTGCACAGGGAGGACATACGGTGAAAACTAGTCTTGACTCCAGGCAAGCTCAACCTCATGGCCCAGCATAGCCTCACCTGTCCGCCGGGGGTCCTTGTAGTCAGGGAGTGGCTCCACGTAAGGCTTTAGTTCATCATCTTCGTGACCCACATTCATCCATCGATCTTTCATAATTTGCTGGGGAGCACAGGGAAGGGAAAAGGGCAGAGGGGTAGGAAACTCAGCTTGGAAGTTTCTGTGGAGACCCCAGGAACTTCAGTTAGTTGGGCTTTAGGCTGCTCACCTCTAAAGTGCCTCTCTTGCTGGGATTAAGAATGAGAAACTTCTTAAGCAGGTTTTCACAGTCCGTGGACATGTAGAATGGAATACGGTACTTTCCCCTCAGGACCCGCTCCCGAAGCTCCTACAGAAGGATCCAAGGTTAGAAAATTTAAATCACCCTGAGGCCAAGGGAAGAAACCTAACATCCCAAGACTAGCTAAGCAGACATAAATGAAATATATGAAATACTGTAGAAGGCAGACAGCTCAGGACAAGACAAGACACTTCACCAGAAAGGCAGTGAGGCCAAATACCCTTGACCCTACAACTTGACCAGTCTGAGGCCTTGGTAGGGGGTGGTGAACACATACACACATACATTTTCTCCCAACTCTTGAGAAAGGAACTGAGGTCATTCATTCCCAGGTACAGAAGGCCTTTCACCTGCTGCCACTTCAGCATGCCCTGTTTTTACGCTCTGGCTTGGGATAAAATGTAGGCAGGTGGTAAAGGCGGGAGCTCAGGGCTAAGATAGAGGCCTAGAGGGGTAATGAGAAGTAATAAAAATGATCTAGGCCTGCACTCCACTCCACCTTGAGGTTCTGTCCATCAAAAGGCAGGGAGCCGCTGACCAGTGTATAGAGGATAACTCCTAGGCTCCATACATCCACCTCGGGGCCATCGTATTTTTTGCCCTGGAAGAGTTCTGGGGCAGCATAAGGGGGACTGCCACAGAAGGTGTCCAGCTTGTTCCCAAAGGTGAACTCGTTGCTGAAGCCAAAGTCTGCAATCTTGATGTTCATGTCAGCATCCAAGAGCAGGTTTTCAGCCTGGGAGGTAAGATGGAAAATGTCAGGGAACCAAGTGGACCATAATAAGGCACTGGGCAGGAAGGAGCTGAGGGGAATGGGAGAACAAATGGGAAGTCATCTTCAGTCTTGGAACTTTCTCCACTCTCTGGGAGAGGGCTTTAATCAGGACGAACAGGCTGGGCAGGAGGAAGGCAGTCACAGGAGGGCTGGGGTCTGCCACCCTGTGAGCTGTGCAAAGCTTCAGCATCAGGCCCAGGTTAATCACCGTCATGTCTGTGAGGACTGTGGCCAAGAAACTTATCAGCATCCTCAAATTCAAATACCTCAGTGACAGAGATGGCATATGCGTGCATGCTTGGGAAGCAGCTGTGATACAGCTGTGGAACAGTCAACACTCTTCCCTCCATCAGCTGCCAGGCTGTCTGAAGCACCAGAAAAGTCCAGAGTGCCCCTGTTCCACCTGGCAGCACCAAAAGGTGATGTGCTAAGAGGTGAAATGTCATAGACCCCCTGCCTGCTGGCTGGAATGGGATCCTAGGTTCAGCAGCAAGGCCTATATCAGAAGCAGCCCTAGGGGCTTCCTGTTCACCTAAAAAAAATTGAAAGGCTGGCATTTCCTTGAACACTCAGGGCCTCATGGTTACCAATGGTTATGTCATGGATAAGGGAGGAGGAACAACCCAGCCCCACTCAAAAGCATGGGAGATAAGAGTATCCCTTACCTTTAAGTCTCTATGGACAATAAACTTCTGGTGACAGTACTGCACAGCAGACACTATCTGAAAGGAAGGAAGAAGCGTTAGCTCAGGGCACCTGAAGGTGGGCCAAAGGGGCTAGAGGAGCAGTAACTCCATGATCTAATTCTAAGCTGCCACATAGATAAGCAAAGCCCAAAGTACTCTCCAAAGGCCACTTACAGACGGGTGGCTCCTCCTTGCATGCCAATCCCAAAAGGCAGAAGTCAGGCCCAGACCCCATGGAGGGAGCCACACCCACCTGGCGGAATTTGGCTCGAGCCTCTTTTTCTTTCATCCTGCCATGAGCCACTAGGTAATCAAACACTTCTCCTGCAAGAGACAGGGCGGGGGTCTTAGTTACAGCTGGGGTTGGGAGAAGTGGGGTATAATGGGAAGGGCCAATCCCACACCTACCGCCACTAGCGTATTCCATGACAAGGTAAAGTGTTTTCTCAGTCTCGATCACTTCAAATAACTTAACTACGAGAGAAAAGGCCAAGCCTTGAGTCAGAGAAGTAGCGGGGCCACATATTGAGCCCCAACATGTCCAGAGATATCCTAGGGATGAAAGTCCCCCTACCGCTTTCATGTTTCCCCCTCCCACGAACAAGTTCCTCTCATACCAGCCCAACTACTAAGGACAGCCCAGGGTGCCAGAGGCAGAGCTGGATTTTGAGCTAAGCTTCCCCAGGGGCATTCTTGACATCCTAGAAGACTCCAGACTCCAGAAGGCAATGTGCCTCAGGGAGAAGGACTACATGGTGGAAAGTGGAGCCTTGCTGTGGGGGAAGAAGAAAGAAATGACAACTAGTTCTCACCTATGTTGGGATGATTCAAAACCTTCATTATTCTTACTTCACGGAACAGCTGGAAAATAAAATACCAGGGGTCATGCTTGTTCAACTTGCTTCCCTCAGGTCCTTCCAAACAAAGCCCCTGCTAGGATTCTTTTTCCAGAAAAACAAAACCAAAACCAGGCAGCAAAAAGAAATAGGGCAGGTGTCCAGCTCATCCACGGCCCTCCCATGGCTTCGAAGCAGGGGAGCTGGAGGAGAGCTGGGCTCCACCCCAGCCTCGGCATCTGGAAGAGCCAGCCATGCCCTCTGCTGTGTCTACCAAATCCTGCCCCAAAACAGCATTCAGGTTTTGGTTGGGTGCCTCTGTAGGAGGGACTGTGAGCCCATGTACATGAATATTCAGGACCTCAGCGGTTGCTTTAGTTCAGTGACAAAACGTCCCAGCTTGGTCTGTGTGTAGGGGTGGTGCAGTTCTGAAGGGGGACCCCATCATTTTCTGATTTACAGAAGTCAGAGGGCTCTGCACTAGGGATAGGCCTTTCCCTCCTGGGCCTCCAGTGTGGCGACAGAAGAAGCCACTCCTATATATAGCTGATGCCAATTTTAATCAAATCCACCTCCACACACTCACGCTCTCTTTGTGAAACAAAATCAGGGGCTCCAAACCATACATTTCCATAAAGAAAGATGACAGAAATGAACTCCTTCCCCTCTGCGGGGGCCAGAGAACTGGAGGTAGGGGTTTTGTAACTTCCAGGCCTCACCACTTGCACAAAGAACAGAGGTCGTGGTCGTTGTTTTTTGGGGGGTGGAGCCCTCATTCAGGATATAGTTTATGGAATAAAGTGAATACATTTTTTTTCCTATATTGATGTCCCAGAGTTCTCATGAGCTGGAAAGGAAAAGAACAGGTTTTCTAATCTTCGGAAACCCAGCTCTGTCTGACCTTAGCACCTCTGTTAGGACCCAGGTTCTTCTTGTTTTCTTCTCTGGCCCAACAGTTATTTTGGATGAAGAGGCAAAAAGTTCCAGATACCATCTCAGGGGCAATAATGAGGAGCAGCAGTGAAATGGGGCCCAGAGGCAGCTGCCAGGGCTCTTCCCCTAAGGGTGCCCACTTGGCCTGGAAGTGGCATTCTCCTGGGAGAGCTTAGAGTTTTCTGGGCTCATCTGGAACCCTGAGGGGGCCGGTTTCTTCAATGTTAGTCCCTTAGGGGTCATTGCTGGGATTAAATTTAAACAGAACGATTTGGCCAGGATCAGATTGGCCTTGGTAACAAAGTGTGTTAAAAGGCTTTTAAAATGGCTATATTTGTCTGGTGCTGGTGCCTTCCAGACAGTCAGGAAGAAGTAGAGAGAAAAGGAGGTAGGGAATAAGATGGCTTGGTAGACTCTGGTGATTATTATGGAGCTAGACCACTCCAAAGGCTGAATGGCCCGCCCCATGCTGACCTCTACTTCTGTGGGGTTGGAGCTAGCACATCAAGAGGAGCCCTCTTTCCCTTCCTCCTGGAAAGCTCCAACAGGGATGCCCTGGTGATGACAGCAATGTTTCTGCTGAACCAAAGAACCCTTGAGGGGATCCCAGGGGGAACAAAAAATTAGGAAATACCTTGGTTTTGGCTGTTAGCATGTCAGGGGAACTCAACCCATCCACTCCAATACCATGAGCACCTCCCTCATAAGAATCCCTCATCCTAAGCTTCGCAGTATCACTATATCTGACTCTGTCAGCACGGAGTCACGCCCTCCCCAACTCAAATACCACAATGTACTAGGAAAACAAAAATTCAATCTGCCAAAAGATGAAAAGAACTAGGCCTTTGTCAGAATATTTAAGCAAGGGTCACATGGACTATGAGGGCATGAAGGAAATTTGACTGACCTGAATAGGGGCAGCTTTTTGGGAGCCAGATAGGAGCCTTCCTCTTCCCCTAACTGCTGGAGCCCAGGATGAGGACAGTAGGCAGAGAGTTTCCAATTTCACAATAACCAGCCACTGGCAAGCTGTCCCCTTTCTGCAAATGAAACTTTCCCTTTCTTTTCTCATGCCTACCAGCCTTTCAGAGTTTCTTGGGCTGAGAAACTCTGTGTTCCTACCTGGGGGTGGGGGTGGGGGTTTCCTCCTATCACCTAAGTAAGATTTTAGTTTCCCACTATTAAACAAGGAGGAAAGGAAAATTTCAACCTCACCCAGCAAAAACCATGTGCAAATATCTTTGTGACCTCTAGCCAAGAGGAGCCTAGAAGTGAGAAGGATAACTGGGGGGACCTGTCACTAATCTGCATACATGTCAGAGAATTAGAACTGGAGTTCAGTTTCTAAAAACTCCAGTCTTCCATACTTATTTTCTAAAATGTAGCTAGCACAGAACCCAGTGGCAGGTTCCCTGCTTCCTCTTATCCCTGTACTTCTAGAGCCACTCCTAGATCTGGATCATTCCAGATCTTGGAGAAGCTGCTCCTGTTTCTAGAAATGGCTACAGACATGTGTTTTTGCATAGGGCTGGCCACAAGCCAGAAGATAACAAGATGCAGGAAGTAGGTCAGACAGGTAGACCAAGTGGCTGGGAATGGGCAGAAAGACTTTGGAAGAGCCAGTGTTTGTGGCCAGGAAGCCCACCTAGGAGGAGTCACCACAGGGAATCCAACCAAAGCCCTGAAGGTAGCAGAACCATGGGATGGGGTGGTGGGGACAGTGGAATGGCCAGAGATTTTAAACTAGGAATTCAAGAGAAGGTCCAAATGGGGTCCGTAGATCACTGACCCCTGAAAAGAGGTATAGAAAGGGACAGGACGTGCTGGTGTGCTTACTTTCTGAAGGCTGGAGGAGTTCAGTTGAGTCTTGTCAATGATCTTCACAGCTACCTGAACATGAGACAAAAAAGCCCAAGATCACCTTTTTTGCCCAGGCTACACCCAGGACTGGAATCCAATCCTCCTTTGTATTTCCTACTCCTTTCATCCCACTGCTCTTAGCATCCCTACATGCTCAGATCTCCTCTCTGTCTGCTACACAAGAGTTTGGCTGAAGTAGTAATCCCACCCCTACCTGCTGGAGTGTCAACAGGGTTGGGAGGTGCTGCCATGTCCCTAGCCCCAGCGCTCACCTCTTTCCCAGTCAGGATGTGCCGGGCCAACTTCACCTTGGCAAAGTTGCCCTTGCCAATGGTCTTGAGGAGCCGGTAGTTGCCAATATGGGGCTGCTCATCAGCAGAAGTGGCTGAGTTGCGGCCCCGCAGCATGTTGGATTTACTGCTGGGCTTGGAATCAAGGTGTCCCAAGGTGGGCTGCAGGTGGAAACAGACACACCTTTATATGTTGCCCTTCCAGTTCCCTAAACCCTTGCCCTCAGCTCTCTGCAGAAAACGTATGAGGCTGGTGGTGCAGGGGCAGACTCCAGGAGGCTGGCAGGCAAGTGAAGAATCATAAGACACGAGAAGAAGAGGAGAAGGGGATGAGATGACAGCCAGTCTTCACTCCAAAAGAGCACAGCATAAGGTTCAGTGCCAAAATCCTGTAGGCATCAGAGCCTAGGAGCAGAGCTGTTCCATCAATACCTCCCCCACCCACCACTAGCAATGCAATAGATCCTCTACCACAGGTGGGAGATCCAGGCCCCTGCTGCCCTCCCTGCTGCCTGTCCATACTGCGAGATGGCTACATCTCAAAGTCGCAAGAGCAACATGGTCAGAACCACTTCAAAGCCCTCATCTCCACTCAACATTTTATATGAACCTTTATTATTTGTCACTTTACATTTATTTGTTGTCTATCGCAATGAGAAGGGAAGCCCATGAAGGCATGCATATAACCTTTATTCAGATACATCCTAGCACCCAGATAGACTGGCTTATGTCTGCTGCTCAAAAAATACTTGTACAATGAATGAACTGAACCACTGGGTCTGAGCAAGGCAGCAATCTGCCCTGCTCTGCCCTCCTTAGATACCCCATAGCTCAAATAAGGGTGTCAGGAAGTAGCTACAATAATAACAATAATCGACACTGAACAGGAATGTGAATATAACATAGGTGGAGTATCCCTTATCCGAAATGCTTGGGACCAGAAGTGTTCCGAATTTTTTTTTTTTTTTTGAGACAGAGTCTCACTCTGTTCCCTGGGCTAGAGTGCCGTGGCATCAGCCTAGCTCACAGCAACCTCAAACTCCTGGGCTGGAGTGATCCTTCTGCCTCAGCCTCCCGAGTAGCTGGGACTACAGGCATGTGCCACCATGCCCGGCTAATTTTTTCTATATATTTTTAGTTGGCCGATTAATTTCTTTCTATTTTTAGTAGAGATGGGGTCTCGCTCTTGCTCAGGCTGGTTTCGAACTCCTGACCTTGAGCGATCCGCCCACCTTGGCCTCCCAGAGTGCTAGGATTACAGGCATGAGCCACCGCGCCCGGCCCCGAATTTTGAAATATTGGCATATACATAATGAAATATTTCAGGAAGGGGACCCAAATCAAAACATGAAATTCATTTGTTTCATGCATACCTTTTTTTATACACATAGCCTGGAGGTAATTTTATATAATATTTTTAACAATTTTGTGCATGAAACAAAGTTTTGACTGCCTTTGTCACATGAAGTCTGGTGTGGAATTTTCCACTTGTGGCATCATGTGGGTGCTCTAAATGTTTGGGATTTTGGAGCATTTTGGATTTCAGATTTTCAGATTAGGGATACTCAGCCTATACAAAAAGGTTATGGTCCAGACAAAGATGTACGTCTACATGAAGACTCATACATTCCTCAAAAGTGCTAAACACAGAGTGACTATGTGAGCCAGCAATTCCACTTCTAGGTATATATCCAAGGGAAAGGAAAACACACATCCACACAAAAAGTTGTACACCAACATTCATAGCAGCATGATCCATAATAGCCAAAAAGTGGAAACAACTCAAATGTCCATCAACTGATAAATGGATAAACAAGTATAGCATATCCATATAGTAGCATATTAGTTGGCAATAAAAAGAAATGAAGTATTGACATATGCTACTATGCGGAAGAACCTTGAAAATATATTAAGTAAACAAAGCCAGTTACAAAGGACCACATATATTGTATGATTCCATTTATATGAAATGCCCAGAACAGGCAAATCTATAGAGACAGGAAGTAGATTAGCGATTGCCTAGGGTGGAGGGGGTGAGGGTGAGGATTTGAGGGTGACAACTAAGGTGTGTAGGTTTTCTTTCTAGGGTAATGAAAATGTTCTAAAATTGATTGTGGTGATGGATACATAACTGTGTGAATTTACTAAAAGCCACTCAATTTACACTTTAAATGGGTGGATTATATTGTATGGTATGTGAATTATATCTCAATAAAACTCAAGAGAGAGTCTGCTCTAACTCCTTCGTAGAGCCCTGATTTGCCTCTCTCAAAGAACACCTGGCATCACTGCTTCAGCACCCTGGGACAAAGCTGTGTCCAGAGCCTCATCTCAGAACCATCCAGAGCCTTGGAAACACAAGGAGAGAGTTTGGAGGGTAGCAGGGTGACTAGGAGCGTGAGTCAAATCCTTCCTTTCATGGCCCCTGTTGGCTGTAAGTGAAGCCCTCAAAACCACAGAGAAAAAGAATGACTTGCTACTACCCAAGGAACTGTCCAGGGTTCCTTGGCAAGAAGCTTGCTTTCGTGCTCACTCGGCAGCACACATACTAAAATTGGAACCATACAGAGATTAGCATGGCCCCTGCTCAAAGATGACATGAAAATTCATGAAGTGTTCCATAAAAAATAAATAAATAAAAAAGAACCTTGCTTGCTTAACTAGATGTTTTTCAGGCAGAAACAACAGTGGCAGCAACAAGTACAGTATCCTGATTCTGACTTTCCCCCTTCCTCATTGTGTCAGCGTAGGTCCTCCGCATAGTAGCTAGAGGTTGTTTTTTGGTGAGCTGTTTGACTTGGATCCTAGAAGCACATGGGGTTTGACCTTGGAGAAAGAAAGATCCCATGCATCTGGCAGACTCTGAAGACGGAGGTTCCTGATATCCCAGAAAAGTCCCTTTGACCTCCTTTGCCCTTCAGGGAACATTATCTCTTCTACACATCCTCAGCAACTTTCACTTCTCCATGAAGCCCCCAGACCTTATGTCTGCCCACTGCAGCCCACAGAGCTCTCTGGACCTGTTCTCCACATACCCTGCAGCTCACCTAAGCCTGGCTGGTCCTCAAACAGCATTTGCTAAACAAGTAGACTTTTGAACACAGGCTTATTTCCCTCCCATAGGAACTCTAGTGTTCACATCCCTTGGAGAGAAAAACATTTCTGGGCCCTGCTGGTAACTGATTGGGTCAGTCACCTGAAGGGCACCCTAAGCAGGGTCTTGAAGGCCTGGCTTCCATGGCTGACTTCTTCTCAGCTTCTTCTGCCCTGAAAGTGCTGCTAGACTGCCTCCCACCCTGCCAGCCTGCCTAAGGGGCCATGAAGAGGGAAAACCTTCTTCCGTCCCAACTCCCACGAGAGGAAGATGGGTGGGAAAGTTTCCTTGGCAACCTCTAATTCACCTTCTAAGTTTCTTGTCACTCCCATCTTCTCTGAGGATACAAGCCAAAGGCAGCAAGAGTTTGACAGTCTCCAAGTCCTCAAAATCCAAAATAGGGACTTTGCGTCTACCTGCAGGTTTGGGCCCTTTATCCCTCTGAAGCCTTATCTCGACATCCCATGCCCATCTTGAGCTCTGCTCTATCCATCTGTCTTGGTGACCCCAGGGGCTGGTCCGTGTGGTCCGTGGTGCAGCAGGGCAGCATTCCCTGTATGGCTTGGCTGCATGCTGGACTTTAAGGAGCGTCAACAACTGACAACCACAAGTGGGACTCTGCCATTCACTCTCTTCCTTTCTGGTTAAAATTTAGAGTGTAGACACCAGAGAAAAACCCTAACCTGCCACTTACTCAACACATATTAACTTTATTATTACCAATGTCATCTTAAGAGGGAAGAGAGATTATTACAAAGGGGGAAGGAGAACCACCTGAAAGATGACCCATGTCGGGAGTTCCCATACATCTATGCCACACAGTAGTTTCTTGGGCGCTGAGGAGCTCTACTGTCCAGCAGAGCTGGGTTCAAGTCCTGGCTTCCCCACCCGCTAGCTTTAGTTTCCTGATCTGCAAAGTGTAATAAGTAATCCCTACTTCACACAGGTATATGAAAGAGCACATATAAAATGCTTTATCCAATGCTCAATAAAGAGCAACCATTATGCTCCCAAATAATACTATGTGAGAAGCCAGAAGCCTTGTCAATAACCTTCTGCATCTCTGTCGAGCCCCACTACGCTGGCTGTAGTCCAGCTGAAGGCTGACAAGAGATGCTGGGGCCTTCTCCACTGGAGAGGGGTCCAGGTTGAGTGTCCACTGCCCTCTAGATCTGGTGAAATACCGCCAGTACCTCCAGCCTTCACAAGAGGAAAGACAGGGAGCCAGGACCTCAGACAGGGGCCCAAATGGGGTACCCAGGACAGTGAAAGGGAGAAGGTTCTTCTTGTTCAGGACCCAGAGAAGCAGGGAGGACTGTCATTTGCTCTTTGATCATCTGCTCCAAAAGTCACCAATTTTCTGTCCAGGACTGAACCACTCAATTCTCAGGATTCAAAGCGCTCAGTCCTTCCCTTACCCCCACCCCACTGGGTCAGATGTTTCCCACACAAGGGAGGCGGCACGGGGCAAGGAGGACAACCACTGGAAGCAAGCAGAGAAAGGGAATATAGAAAGGAGAAAGTCCCCAATAGAAAATGCTTCCTGGGTCAAGGCCCCAAGTAAGTCAGCTTCTTCACCTGACTGTTTCCCTGAAGGATGAAGAGAAGGTAAGACAGGGTGGCTATCATGGAGAGAGTTTTCCTTCCATGGTTCTGGCTAGGCCCATCCAGCTTGGCCCTGGGTCTCACCAACAGCGTGGTGAGCTATGGACCAGCCCGCCCTGCCAGGCCAATAGGACCTGGCAAAAGTCATGCCCACCCCTCTATCCTCCCTGCTCATGGTAAGATGTGGAACACCAGGATTCCCAAAGCTCTAGCAGGGCCCAAAGGACTGAGAAAATCTGTTCAGAGTAGCTCCCGTGGCTCTCAAGCAGCCTTCAGAAAGAATAAGACAGTATTTGAAACCAAATGGCAGATCAAGCAGGTTACTAAGAAGGTCTGATTCAGAGGTAGGGCGGAAACAGCTTTGGGGTCCGGGGTCAAGAGGGGGAGAGAAGGCAGGACATGGAGGATAAAAGGAAAACAAACTTTTATATCCACTGGGTCTGCCAGGGCCCTTCCGCCTGAGATCTCAGAACTTGGCCTAGGCGTGTTGCCAGGTGCGCCCGGAAGACTGCCTCCACCCTGAGAGGCCCGGAGCTGACTCAGGTAGGCAGGGCCCCCTGCCCTAATGCTGGAGGCTCCTACCGACAGTTCTCTCAAGAAAACTCCTGCTTTGGGGCTCTGCATTCAGGGCTGGCCTGTGTCCTGAGGCTTCCCCGGGGGCTAAGAAGGGGCTGAGCCAGGAGGGGTGACAGGCAGGTACTCCCTGGCCAGAGGCAGAGTAAGCAGGCACTGTGGAGTAAGGGAAGAAAAGTGTCCCTGGGGCACTAGCCCTGGGTGATGGCCCCAGATCCCAGGCTCCCCCCACAGTAGTGGAGCCTCTCTCTGCTCACAGCTGCCTCTCCTGACCCATCCTCCTGCTCGTGAGCCTGCCCACTCGGCCCGGGTTGCCCGGGTTACTCTTCTGCGGGTATTTGCCCCTCTTCCCTTCTGAGTCAATGCCTTTTCCACGTCTGGACACCCTTCCCAAGGATTTACTACACTGTGCTAGTGCCTGGCTCCATTTAGCAACTCTTTAAAGATCCTATGTTTGAGGTGGGAGGGAAGAGAGAGAAGAGGGCACTCCCAGAGTAAAGAAGGGGACAACATACCCGGCTGGAGAAAGGGGCAAGGACTACCAGCGACTTCCATTCAGCAGAGCCCACGGCAGAACCTGTCGGGCAGCGAGGGCAAAGTACAGAGGCCGGGAAGAGCCAGGCCCAGGGCGGGGGCTGCGCCTCAGTCAGCCACCCTTACTCAGCCGGAGCAGGCGACACCTTCCACCACCTCCTCAGTGAAAAGTAGCGAAGCAGCCAGGCCAAGCGGTTCCTGCCTGGGAAACCTGGGCTATGTTGCAACCGAAACCACCACTAGCAGAAGAGAGACTGGGTTTGGCAAGGAGAGAAACAGGGACAAAGCCCTGCGGCTTCTCGAGGGCCAAGGCCTGGTGGTCAGGAAGTGCAAGCAGTTCCAGGACACTACACCAGGAGCAAGGTGGGAGGAGAGGGGCAGGAGGGGAACAGAGCAGGAAGGGAGACAGAGAAAGAAAGAGGCGGGTTTAGATCAACTTCCTTCTCCCCTCCCCCTCCCTCCCTCCCCGGAAGTGGGCTGCCCCACCCTCCCCAAGGTGCTTTGCTGGGTAACAGCTGGCAAGAGGGTGAGAAGACTCACTCCAGCCCCGGTTGTCATAAAGTCCCATCTTACCTGCAGCAGGTGGGACCTGGGTAGGGGCAGATCACTTTAACAAGGCCTCAAATAGGGCTGAGGAGGAATATGTGTGACTCAGGCGTGCTGACCCAGAGTGGCAGTCCTGCCAAAGACCAGCAAACCACCCTCTCAGTAATAAAGGGGGGAAGGGGTGAGCAGAAACCAGCAAGCTGACAGTGGCAGATGGACCTCCTACTTCCTAAAAAGGCAGCACTTAACCTTAGGAAAACGTGTATTCCACTTAGACGCAAAACAGTCTGGACATCATTTCAGGGAGTTCAGGACCCTGTGAAGCCTCCTAGAGGTCTAAAGAGCCTTTATCACTGGTAAAGAGTGAGTTGTTTAATCCTAGATTTTGTTCAAAGGCTGAGTAACAATCCAAATGTTCCTCCTAAGTCCCTTCCAGCCCTGCTTCTGGAAGTTTATCCTAGATTCCCACTCACCTCCAAGTCTTCAGCCACCACCACCACGCCTTGCCCCCCAAACAACACAGCTGTCTCTGGAACTCCAAGGGCCTGGGATTCCTCATTCCTTCTTCCCACAAAACCCCCAGTATCTGGGCACGTGGGGAGGACAGGGCAAGTTGGCTATCTCTTGTCAAGAGAAGACTGTCCTTCCAGACCACTGACCCCTGTCTGTGTCCTGGCCACAGCCCTTCTTCTGACTCTCAGCTCTATTTCCCATTCATTCCACAACTCTAGGCTAGAAGCTTTCCCATTTAGCAACTATGAAGAATTCATGTTGGCAGACAACAAAGTCTCTAGGGAATGGCAAAGCTTCTCCTGTGTCCTCACAGCACCTAAGCACATACCCTGGGAGACCTTGCCACTCGGGGGCAGCCAAGCAATGTCTGCCTTACGTACGAGCCCTGGGCAACAGTCAACATTTCTGGTACTCCTAGATGTCCAGCACTTAACGCTTTGTCTTCTCCATACACAGACCTACAGGGCAGGTAGTGTCCCCATTTGCCAATGAGAAACTGACACTGAAAGGTTTTGAGACTTGCCCAAGGTCCCACAGTCTCAGTGCAGAGCTGGCCCTAGAGCCAGGGCTTTCACACCCACCTCAGCAGTCTGCTCCTCCTGATGATCAGGCTCCCTTTACAGTTTCTCAGCAATCCTTCTGGCGCCTGATCTGCTCGCATTTCCCCCAAAAAGAAGATATGCCCTGGGCTCTCCCTTTATAGGCGAGGAGGGAGAAGAGATGAAGATTCAGGAAGGAAGACTGAGTTTGATTCAGGCCAGTGGCGGAGCGCTGTTGTAAAGGCCTACCCAGGTGGTCCCACAGCAATCCCTCCTTCTCCCACCCCTCCCCAAAGTGGGCCCTGATCTCAGCAGAAGAGGTCATGGTTTATTCTGGATCCTGGGCTCAGGCTTGGCTGGGACCACCTGTCCCTTCACTAACTGGCAGACTCAGTGCTAGAGCAGGCTCAAACAGCCTCATTTTTCCAGTCCGCAGGGTTTTGCAGTGTGACAGAGGATTGTTTCCTCAATCCTATTTGTGGGAGATAGTAAGGGGTTTTGTAAACTGAGGAAGTACCAAGCACTGACCTCAAACAGAAAGGCTGGGGACAGGGTAGGACTTGATAAAAAGTCACATGGTTGTGGCAATTCCCTAGTTTTTATTTTTATTTTTTATTTTTTTGAGACAGAGTCTCACTCTGTTGCCCAGGCTAGAGTGAGTGCCGTGGCGTCAGCCTAGCTCACAGCAACCTCAAACTCCTGGGCTCAAGCTATCCTTCTGCCTCAGCCTCCCGAGTAGCTGGGACTACAGGTGTGCGCCACCATGCCCAGCTAATTTTTTCTATATATTTTTAGTTGGCCAATTAATTTATTTCTATTTTTAATAGAGACGGGGTCTCACTCTTGATCAGGCTTGTTTTGAACTCCTGACCTTGAGTGATCCGCCCGCCTAGGCCTCCCAGAGTGCTAGGATTACAGGCGTGAGCCACTGCGCCCAGCCTCCCTAGTTTTTAAACCCTTCCTCCTTCACTGCTTCCAGGAATCTTCTTTGCATCCTTTGATCCTGAGCAACTGTCACTGTCACCTGCCAAGAGTCAATAAACCAGAGGAGCATTCAGGGTAGGAGAGAACTTGTAAAACTGTAAGCACTTGCCAATGCAGAGCCTGGTTGCCCCCCCACCCCCAAATTTAACCGTGATGGCCTCAAACTGGGGAGCACCCATGTTCCCTTAACATCCTGTGGTAGAGGGAAGTTGGGCTGTCAAAGAGCTGCTCTCTTTTTCCAGCCAGAGCAGGAGCCTCCCTGGCAAGAGACATCAGCAGACAGTGCAACTTAAACACAAAGCGCAAAACAAGGGGGGCTGTTGCCCTTTAGCTCTCTGAGCTACAACCCTCACCCCAAGTCAGGGACACCAGTACTGCAGCATGGGCTGCAAAGGGAGCCCGTAGGCCTCAGAGTCACCTCAGCAGAAGCCAGAGCCTACCTGGGAACTAGCAGCCAAGAACTGACATGGAGTGAGAGATGGGAACAGAGAGCCACTCCAGCTCACTCCCCTTCATGCCTGGAATCTTCAGAGCCACCTGAAATACTGGACTCCTCTTGAAACATAGTGGATTCTATCAAGTAACCAGAGCTTCAGAAGCTTCCAGCATCCCTGACAACTGCTCATTGGGATCTGGTCTCTAAACGTCCAGCTGCTATTGCTCCAGCAAACTTCTGTAAAGCACGTACCTTTGGAGCCTTGGCTCTACTTGCAAAGTTTAGTGAGATCTGGTTCCTGCCTTCTAGAAGAGGGAAGCTATACAGAAAACCAACTATAGTCTCTCTGCCACTTTTGCTACTTATTAGCTAACTGAACATTAGCAAGATTGTGTGACTTCTCTACCTTAGTTTCCTCATTTGGAACATGAGGATGCTAGCTGTACACATTTCACAGGATGAGAGCAGAGATTAACTGATTCCCACCACCCTAGTAGTCCTTCTATAACAAAGTCAAATTTCTGCCATGGCTGAGCTGTCAGACAAAGAGGACCCTCTTTCCTAACATAAAACCATCCTGCCAAGAGGAGTGGGTTAATGAGAAACAGGCACACCTCTGCCCTCTGTGCAGCCCAAAGGAGGGTGAAAGTGGTCCTGCTGGGCTTTTCCCTTCCTTATCAGTTCCTTAACTCTGTCCTCCCAGAAAGGGTCCAAGAAACAGCTGACATGCCAGTACCACATGGTGCCAAGGGCTGGGAGAAGCTCACACTGCCAGCCTCATACTTCATGCGGTTCCTCCAGTACCAGTGGGTTACTGTAACCATGGAGACCAACAAGTTCCTCCATATCACAGGAGAGCCAGCCTGCCAGCAGCCCAGGACTCTGGGGGATGGGGGTGGTAGGGGTAGGCAGAAGGCAGCCTGTAGCATAAAGGTTTGGCTCACTTTACAGAGGACTGTGTGGAGTCGATGGATACTAATCAGTGCAACTAAGGTGCCTGGGCCACCTCCTAACCTCATTTCCTTTACCTAGTAGTTTATATTTTTAGTACATTCTCTGGACTCTGGGCTTCTATACCCAGCTCCACTGCTGTGCACTGGGAAGCTGTGTACGGCACAGTAGCAAAGGGTACCACTCTGTAGTGAGGTCTGCGGTGACATCACAGCTCCACCACTCTTGCTGCCATGTAGGGAATGGGTCAGAACTGTGGTATGAAGAGCCACCCAGATCCACACACATTAAAAGGAAGTGCTCCACCTATCATATATGCTTTCTTGTGACCCAAGTAAGTAAACCTTCTTATCCCTTGTTTATCCCAAATCCAGACACCATCTTAGCTAGGAGTGGTTGCTCCCTTCTCTGGATTCACACTGTAGCTGTACTGTTCATTTCTTTTCTTTTTCTTAATTTTATTTATTTATTTAGAGACAGGGTCTTGCTCAGTCACCCAGGCTGGAATGCAGTGGTGCAATTATAGCTCACTGAAGCTTTGAACTCCTGAACTGAAGTGCTGCTCCCACCTCAGCCTCCCTAGTAGCTGGGACTACAGGTATACACCACCACACTCAGCTAATTTTTCTCATTTTTTTAGAGATAGGGTCTTGCTATGTTGCCAAGGATGGTCTTAAACTCCTGGCCTCAAGTGGTCCTCCTGCCTCAGCCTCCCAAAATGCTGGGACTACAGGTGTGAGCCACTGCGCCCAGCCCTACTGTTTCCTACTGTTTATTCATCTTTGTGTCCTCACACCATAACTCCCTCATGCTCTGAGAGGTCAGAGACAGTGTCTCGCTCACCTTCCTATGCCCTCAATGCCTAACAGCACCCGCACCTAGCTGGCCCATGTGAAAATATTTAACAGAATAAGAGAGGTACAACTTTTTGATCCTTAAAGGATCCCAGGAGGTAAGACAAGGACAGAGGAAGGGAGACCAAAACCTCTTGCCACGAGACCCATTTCCCTTCTTTCAGGGCACTTGGTGTCCTTGAAATTGGTTGTTACTGTCTGTGCTTCCCACTAGACTACACGACAAAGGGAGGGACTTTGGTCTGTCTTATTTGTGGCCCAGAACAGTTCCTAGCACAGCATTCAGTAAGTGCTGAATGAATAAATGTGTACAAATGAATAACTAAGAAACGTGTTGAGGCATCTTCATGAGAGTGTCTGGGATCCACAACTGATAGCCCATATCAGTGTACTCTGCAGACCACATCCATGTGGACAGGGGGCCACAAAATCCCTTCTCTCCCAAGCATGGCTGAAAGGTAGTCACCAAAGTGAAATGGGAAACTCAGAACTCAGACTCAGAACACAGGCACAGCCAGGGCCCACCCTACTTGCTCCCTCCTACTTCCCTTGAATCAAGCCTAAGCCTTCCTTTCATCCCAGAAGGGGAACCCTCTCCTCTGAACTTCCCTCAGCCCATGACAACTACCTGGCCCTCCCACTTAAGACAGTTCTCTCCGCCTCCCTACATTCAGTCCCTCTGCTGGTCTGCTATCAAAACCATCACATCTTTCTGTGAGAATGCATGCAACCTGAGCTGTTCTAAGAGCAACCGACTGGGGACGTGACAGTGACTAAAAATCTAGAAGACATTTATTTACTGTTTGCCACACTGAGAGTTCTGCTTTAATATTTCTTGCTTGAACCAATGTAGTGACTATAAGGCCCTGTCAACCCTAGGGTGCCAAAAAAAACTCCACAAAAAACCTCACCCATACATACCTGCCTCCTGTCCTTGTGCACAAATCAGCATTCCCACCCTGCCCCCCACCCTCCCCAAACTGCCTCCTGTTACAGAAAAGCAAAAGAACTAAAAACGGCAGCTGGGGAGCTCAGTTGACTCACCCGGCATAATCATCTCCTCCTAGAATCTCCCATCTTCTCCTGGGGTTTTTGCCAACACAAAGTAAAAAAGAAGCATGAGATCTTAAAACAAAACAAAACAAAACAAAACAAAAAAACTCTCTCAGCATTTATGCAACAGCCTTTCTACCTGAGTATAGATTTAACCCTTTGTTTCTGCTCTTTCCAGTGTAGTTTTCTTAAAATGCCTTTAAGGAATCTGTGTCACTGAGGAGCAGATCCAGCCCTGGGCTGGGAAACGGGCCTTCCAGGTCCCATCCAGTTCCAGCTCTACTGCTGGAAGGTGCTGAACAAAATGTGTCTGTTTCCACTGCACCTTCCTCTGGAAGTGGAACAAATACTGCCTTCCTACTCCTCCAGTCTCAAAGAGGGAGTTGGAGGAGGAGGAGGAGGAGGAAGAGGAGGAGGAAATGTCAGAAAAAACACTGGGACAAAGTTTGCTGCCCCAGAAGTCACCATGGCCAGAGGTCAGAGCATAAGAGAAACTACTCAAGGCCATCACTGCCACCCTTGCCTCAGAACTTTCCCTGCCAGGCCACATTGCAATGTGGCTGCTCCACTTAAGTGACCACTAAAAATCCAACTGGCTGCTCTTTTAGAAGCAAACCCTCGCTGGGCTGCACCTGCTGACAGGAAGAGGTGCTATCTTCCTCCTACCTCAGATCATTAAAAACCCTAGCCAGAGAGAGCACCTGAGTCATGGAATGGGGAAGGTGCTCTGTTTCGGGGGCTACCAAACTACAGATCAAATCTGCTGAAAAGCAGAACCCAGACAAACCTATCATGAGTGTAGCTCTCCAGCAATCTTTCTGGGTAGGAAACAGGGGTGGGGGCCGGTGTTTCTTTTTTATCTTTGTCATATGGCATCTAGAAGGGCAACTTACTTGTGTGATAGTGCTATGACTACAAAGTAAAGAGACACTTACACAAGCAAATGAAAATCTATTGCAGTGTTAGTCAAGAAACCCCAACTTGGTTGGGCACAGTGGCTTCACACCTGTAATCCTAGCACTTTGGGAGGCCGAGGCAGGAGGATCACTTGAACTTGGGGGTTCAAGATCAGCCTGACCAAGAGCGAGACTCCATCTCTACAAAAAATAGAAAAATTAGCCAGGCGTCGTGGTATGCACCTGTAGTCCTAGCTACTCAGGAGGCTGAGACAGGATTGCTTGAGCCCACGAGTTTGAGGTTGCAGTGAGCTATGATGAGCGCCACTGTACTCTACCTGGGGTGACAGAGTGAGACTCTGTCTCAAAAAAAAAAAAAAAAAGAAAAGAAACCCCCAACTTATCAAAGGTTCTGTTCTGTTGTGTGAAGTAACTATTTTTCCATAGAAACATGTTACAAGTGGTGGACATGTTCTCAGGCCAGCCCATGAGGGCCCACCACTGTATCTTAAGTAGTATATGAACCATACTTGAGTTGAACCATAGTCTGGAACAGGAAAATGAACCTAGAGTTCCAACTTGGGACCTAGGAACAGATCTTTGCTCTTCTAGCATCATGGGCAGCATGCCACTGGGAGCTCATTGAGGCTCCCTAACCTTCAAGCTCTGGGTGAGGGCTTGAAACAAGGACTTGAACAAGAGGGCTTCAAAGCATATGGGGTGGCTGGAGCTTAAGGTTGGGTAGCAGAGGAGATAAGAACCCAGATGGAGATGAGGATTGAGGCTGAAGGAAAGAAGTTTTGAATGAGTACTGCCTTACTGGAGAGAAGGGCTAATTAAGGAAGACCAGGTAGGAAAATTCCCAGCTAGAGAGAAAAGGGAACCTGCAACAGTACCCTGACATACCAGGGCAAATGCTCTTTAGAACTGTCTCCCCTACTAGGCAATTGAAGCAGGGGGTGTGCCTCACAGCTACCTTACTGGGCTTGCTGCTGCCACTGCAGTCTCAACCCTGGGCCAAGGGCAGAGACTGCTGGATCCTGTTACTAAGTGGCTATGGCCTGGGAAGGCACCTTGGCTAGCTAGCTTGCCAGAGAAATGGAGGAGGGTTCATTTGTCAGCAATTAGGTGAAGGCTGGAAAGCCCAAGCTTTTCAGTGAAACCGAGTATATGTCAGCTTATGGCTGTAGGCCTAGGGTGCCCCTTGAAGCCAAACACTGTTTTCCATTGACTGATAGCAATGACAACTTCCTCCAGGGGCCCTGTTTGTACCTTCAGCCTAGAAGCAAAGAGTATGGCAAACCAAATGACAGCCATTTTCCATTACAAGTGCCTTGTTAACACCTTTCCTACCGCAAAGAAATCTCTAAGACATACGCCAGGGACCGCACATTTTTTGGCAAACTGTACGTTATTTAAATCATCATAACTACAGTGAAAAACGAGAAAACTCGTGAGCGGTCCTTAATGATGATGCGCGAAACAAGAGAAAACTTGTGAGAGGTCCTTAAGGTGTTAAGAAAGACTTTTTATCATTAATTCATCTTTTCAGAGTCCTAGGAAGAGAGTCTGATTGTACTGGTTTCCAAGAGAAGGGAATGGTCCAGAAAAGGGGCGGCTTAGCCCTGGCCAAGACAGCAGGGAAAGCTGAGCTCTGAGATTTCTAACCTCTGTGATATGAACCTGGGTACAGCCTTCTTTGGTATAGATTAGCTCAGGTGCTGGTGGAAGCCCTCAGGAAACAGAGCCACCAATTAACAGGTGGTGTTGGGAGGAAGGGGGCCACATTCAGGCATTGTTAGATGTTCTATTACACAGACTGCTAGTTATTTTGAAAGAGGCAAGCAGCCAAGTCTGTAGTTCTCCACCTCTGAATTCATTCAGAGGGCAGGGAAGAAAGGATGGCTACAAGGGCAGTACAGACCCCTCCCACACAGACAAATCCTAAAGTGTAGCTCTAATTGCAATAGGCATGGTGGCATTAGTACAGATCTGAAGAATAAACCCACCCAGGACACCAGCAATCAGAAGAATTTAGCTGGGCAGCTGCAGGCCATTGCCACCCATCCACTGCTCTACCTAGTCCATGCTAACCCCAAGGGCAAAGAACCCCACACGTACAAAGGGGTCTCTGTCTAAAGTCTTGAAAACAGAAGGTGTAAAATCAGAAATTGCCCAATATCCAAGACTGTCCAAAGCATTTAGAACAATGCCTGGCGATGTGCTAATTATTAGTATAAATCCATATGCTTTCCCAACTTATTCTGTAGGTCGCCAGAAGATACAGCTCAAACTTTCTTTACCCAAAGCTCACCACAAATGTTCTGCAACTCCAAAAAGAGATGGATCTTTTCAAACTGGCTTAGGAGAGCGCTGTAGTCAAAGGCCATCTACTCACATGCCTTGGACTTGGGTTTCTTACAGAGCCAGGAAAGGCACTAGCAGCTCAACTATTTCACCCTTTTCCTAAGAGGCCGCCCAACTCTTCCCTGATAAAAAGCACTTTAAAAGTTCACAACCCACCCTAGATGTACGGACCTGGAAACTGCACATCGATCGTCATGATGGGAAATGTGACTAGTGTTTCTCATATACACATGTGTGTCGTGTGGCCAGAGTAAATGCATTCTCACACACAGTACTTACTGAAGCTGGGCACTGCCTCTTCAGCTGTGAGACAAGGGAAACCCACGCACATATATATGGGGGGAGGTGACAGTGGCGGTGAGAGCTTAGCCGCACTTCCAGCTCCTGAGTGTCTCTGCCCTGGGACTCGGCAGCCTCGGAGGCCCCCAGGCCCCCATCACCAGCTGTCCTTCTCACAACATAACAGGATCACTGTTTGGGAAGATGGGATTTTTGGTGTTGGGTTTTGTATCCCATGAACCAGCATGCATCTGTCTCAGAGGCAGTTTCCTGAAACAGCTGCATGTCCTGGGCCTCTGAAGACAGGATTTGAGATACAAAAGAAAGAGAAATGAGATGCCAGAACTAGGAATTCAAGGGTGAAAAAAGCAAGAAGGAATGAAACTGTCTGCCATCTTCTCACAGCTGAAAGCCCTATGCTACGGGAGCTGACTTCTCCCACCTGGTCCTAAGAAACCACGCACACTCCCATTTACCCTCCTTGGCAAACCAGGCTTACTTCTGGTGTCTCCACCCTTCACCCTAACAGCTCTACCACGTCAAGTGACTGTGGTATCTAACCCTGATGCTGGTTACCCCATGAAGAGATAACCAAAGTCATGTGAGCTGGGCCGACACGTTCTGCTGCACTTGTTTATAGGCAAGAGGATTAAAACAACCTGTGAGGGGAGGAGAGGGGCAAACTCTGTGCATAGGGCAAGCTTTGGGAACACAGCATAGAGGCCTCCAGCCAAGAAATCTTTTACTCAAATATAAAGCAGAAATCTCTCACCAAACGCCAAACCAGCTAACTATGCCAAACACCACTTATGATCAAGTGACCTTGAGGGACTGCTAAATTTTTCCAATGTTCTTTGTATGAAAGGCCAATGTTTGGGGTTTTGGGGTGGAGGGAAAACAAGGGGGATGGGCAACACAGGGTCCCTAAAGAGTCCCAAATTAATACCCAAGCAAAGGCTTTTAGGCCTGCCACAAAATACATGTAGGACTTAAAAAAGAAGGGATATCTTAAGGGTATATGTAGATAAAGAAAGCACTCAGTTCTCAGATGCCTAAAATCCCGACCAGACGTCAAATTGCCAAAACAAAACTTCGTCTGACCACTTTTTGCCCTAATCAATGTCAGAATTGAGAGGGAAAAATATCGTCTTTAGGTTTAACTCTAGGGCAGAGGGGATTAGGCAGCAAGGAGTCTGGAGACCAAGACAGGGTCATCCTCTCTAACCAGTATATCAACCTGATAATGACAGTCACTAGCCACAGGACACAGGAAGGAAGAGGGGAAGGCCGTCAGTACCTGAGCCCTTGGCTCCATGCAGTCTACGCTGTGGAAGCCACATGGCTATGCTGCAGAAGCTGGCCCCTGGCTCTGTGATATTAGACTCTTGATCCCATGCTCCCCTGCAAAACCATTTGTCACAATCCTCCCCATTCAGCAAGCTTGGCTGCCACTGGCTGGTCCACCTTAGGCACTCAAGCCTTAGCAACAAGATGATGCTTCCATTTGGCTGGGGTGTTCCTGTGGCTGGCTGCAGAGGCTGGCAGAAAGCTGCGGTGGTGCCCCTTTTCTCTAGCCAGCCAAAGGGGGAATGTGAAACAACTTCCGGCAACATGGCTCCCAGCCCCAACATCCCCTTTCTGGCAAAGGAGCAGTCGCCACTCTCCTAACCTTCTACCCACAGTCTTCTTGAGGCCAAGGAAGGTGTACCCATCCTAAGAAAACTGAAGGTATTAAGTTAGAAACCAAAGAACCCAGCTTAGAAACAAAAGAACCTGGCTTTGGGGGGGAAAAGGGATATTGTACTGCAAGAGATTCCAAGAATAAACTCCCCAAACCACCCACCCAGCTCTTCGGAAGAGCAGGGGTGTTGAGAAGCACCTTCCATTTCCCAAGACATTAGAGAACAGGGTGGCCTTGGGCAGATGTCTGGCTGGGCCACCACCTCCCCTAAGGAGCCCTGGTTTCCACTAACAGCAGAACGAGTGCACACCTGCCACCAAGGGCCAGCCTGAGATGGTAATGTGCTCCAGAGTTCACACACTCACCCTTCCATGAATATTCCTCCAGATCGCTGCTGTCATGCAGAGCTGGGAGGCGGGTTGAGTCCTGCTCTGAGCTGGTCACTCCAGTTTGCCTAGCAGCGTTGGGGTGGGGGGAGGAGGAGGAGGAAGGGAGATTATGATTCTCTATTTTCAAGCCCCGCCCTTAAAACCAGGGAGGGAAGCAGCTGGGTTCCCGTTCCAGGAGCTCCAATCTCTGGGCACTACAGAGGCAAGCAGCTGCCTAAGGAGAACTCTGGGGAACGTGTACATCAAACAAGCTGGGGAAAGGAGGGGGAACCAACCAGGGTAGAAGTGGGTTGGTCTCCTGCCAAGAACTCTGAATGGCACTCCTATGAGAACTGGAACATAACAGGAGGCGGGCAGGTTTATGGTCTCTGAGAAAAGGCAGGAGGGAAAAGAGCAAAAGCCGGACTAGCATGGGAGCAAAACTCACTCCCTAGCAGGAGAGGGACAGCCTATGTAGTCAGAAGTGAAATGCTGTCCCAGTATACCTTCCCCAAGTAACAGTCATAGTCTAACCCTAGGTCAATTTTCACATGCTTTGCTGGCTGTGCCCTGGACCCTGTAGTGCAGAGCACTGTCATTTCTACAACCCCATAAGTTAAGGACTGCCATCCAAGCACTTGTGCCATTGACTGCCAATGACAGCAGGGAAGGGGGATGCCCATTGGCTGTGTTGTGCAATCCAGTCTGTGGCCCAGGGCAGAGCAGAAGCCAAAGATGATGGGCCCTCCCACAGGGAAGAGAGCTCCTCCCTTTCCAGAGCAGAACCCACGGCTGCCACACAGAGGTGCTGTTTAGTGACAGAAATGTTTGTCAGGAGTGGCAGGATGGATGGCCACTAGGTACTTCCTTTTCTTAGCAATTGCTACCCTCAGCCTCCACAGGCTGCCTCTGAAAAGCCTGCAGAACCTCTGGTGGCAACAGTGGTCTGAGTCATTCTCCTAAGAAAAAAGGGAAAGCGGTCCTGACTTCCCGGCCTGAAGAAGCCCTACAGTGTCCTCAGCCAGCCCTGCTGTGAAGTGAAAGTCAGAGTCCCCCAAAAGGACTGAAACCTCGGGCAGACTACTCTCCACCCACACCTACACAGAGAAAGACCAGTCCCTCAGTCCCTCTTACTCTGCAACATGGCACATGGCGGTGGGAGCACCACAGTCATCTCAGCAGGGCACCCAGCACTGAGAACAGGAAGTGATGGCTTCATACGCAAAGCACGCCTTCAAAAAACAACTCACTCTATACACACACACACACACACACTCATCTGTGTATAGGTGCTTATATATATATATATACATGTCAAATTGATATCCAGGCTAGACCCACATGGCTTCTGGATTTTTTTCTACAGCTGCATCATGAGCTGGCTGGCTTCCTTTCCTTGCCTGCAGTTCCAACCTCATCCTCTTCCCTTCCTGGAGTCTCACTCTGGGCTCTAGCCACTTGTCTTCAGTTTTCAAATGTAGAATGTTCTCTCAGACCTCCAGGTCTTTGCTACAGCCTCCCACCACCTGCAATGATTTCCCTCCATCAACTGCTCCCATTCCTCTTCCTAGTGAGCCTCAGCTCAGATATCACCTTCTCCAGGAAGTTTTCCCTGCTCTATCCATTTCACTTCACAGGGGTGCTCCAGGCATTCCCAGCCCAGGCCTTCTTGCACTAGGACTTCACTGCTTGCTGAATGGCCTGTCTCCTTCACAACTCTTGGTGGCTGTCTTGTTCACTATTTCCCAAGACTGAGAGCAGCCTAAGGGAAATTTCCAAGACTAAGTCACTTCTGGGTCCTCAGTGCCAGGCACAGTTCCTGGCACCTAACGGGATCTCTGGAAATGTTTTCCTAACTCATAATGGGGAGTCACAGGGTCAGGGTCTTCTTGTTTTTGTTTTTTTTTTCTGAAGTGGTGACTCACCCAACAGCTCTTCACACAACTCTGTTCCATGTGACCCCTTCAACCTGGGTCCGGGCTAGAATGCTGGTGCCCACTGCTTCAAATTTGTTCCCTGGGGCCTCTGGCACCTCTAGAGACGCAGTCTCTGGCAGGATGTCAGAGCTCATCTCCGGTGTGCAATGCTGGGGCCTGCTGCCCTTCCACTTGTACTTTCCCAGCTTGCCCTCTGCCATGAGGGCTGCACAAAGCCCCCACGCAGGCCTGCTAAGAGCAGGATTGCCTCTGAAGTGGAGGCAATGGGGCTATGCTGCCAAGGGCCCCAAGAGAGATCTATTCTAGACCCAACTCTGCCCAGACAAGTTATCTAACCTTGAGCAAGTCATTCACCCTGCTGGGACCTTTGTTTCCATGCTTGTAAAATGAGGGGCCGGAGACGAGCTCCTGAGGGTCTGTCCTGTGTGTATGTGAGAACTCTCAGGGCCTCTGTGTTACAAGCCTTCCAGCCCTGTCCCCGAGACCGCAGCAGGAAGTAGGTATGGTCTGCATGTCCTGAAGACCACTTCCTGACCTTGGCTTATGTCAAGTCAACCTGCCTAAAAGTTTGGCTCTATAAGTAACTTCATCTAACATGCCTTGGACACCAGGCTCACATATTGGAAAATCTCTTCTACCTAGGGCTAAAAAAATTAAAGGTAACTCAAGTGACAACTCCAGAAATTAAGGTACTAAACAGAAGCACACCTTAGAAATATGACAGCCTTAAACCAGGGATGCCCTAGGGAAGGATCCTCTCCCTCACTCAACTTCATTTACCCACCATTTATAAGCTCCTCACCCCTCCCAGACTTGCCTCATACCATAAATGTGGCCACAAGGTGCAGGGAAAGGCCGTGGCACTATTTCCAGCAGGCCCCAGGCTCTGCAGCCTTAGCTTGAGCAGCTCTGAGTAGGCACAGTCCCTGTTAGCATACCTAGTGCCTAGCACCTGCCCCCACCTGCATCGTGACTCCCATAGCAGCTCAGCTAGTCCAAGGGCTCCTGGGTGGGGAGCTGCCCGCCTGCTGGCCTGCCATGAGCAGTAATCCTTGAGGAGAAATTGACTTGGCAAAGCTCAGCAAGCAGCAGTTTCAGTCTCACTGCCCAGAGTAGGGGAGCAGGTAAAAGCAGACCAGTCTAACAGGTCCTTATTTCCACCACCCTGCACAGCTTGTGCCTTCTTCACCAGTTCAAAAACAGGAGATTTAAAAGTCAGATGGAGCTTTCACATTATGTGTCACAAAGACCAAGGAATCAAGAAGAACGGAGAAAATGGTCATCTTTCTCACTCTTGCCCTACCCACAGTGGTCCTGGAAAACATGGTCCCTAATCTCCTTACAGCTCTTGGGTCAATTCAGAAAAGCAACTGATCTTCTCTGAGGTGCTCAAAGAAAAATGTGGGTCCTTGCCATGGCCAGGCGCTGGGTTCGTGTGAAATCAGTTCTTCCTATGCCATGCTCCAGAGCTTTTCTCCCACTATAAATAACTCCAGCCTTCTGACACAGAACACATGATCTCTCCAACTCCGGACAAAATCCCCAACACTCAGTAGTGTACCTCTGTTCACCCATCAAAAAAGAGGGAAGGATAAGGCCAATTTAACCAGAAGCAATAACATGGGCAGATGTGCTGAGTACAAGGTGCGAGAACAGAACTTAGCAAACCCACGAGGGCTTGGCTTTCTGGTTCTGGTCCCTACTTGGGGGAGCCAGTTTCCTCAGCAGCACATTCTCTCCCTGTGGTTTCCTCTCTCAGTTCTTAACACAATCTAGCAATAGTGTAAACCTTCAGCTTCAGCTAGTATAAACCTTCATCCTCTCAGTCTGAAAAAGTAGTTCTTTTGAGTCATTATTGCACCTAATTAAGATACCGATTAAGACTTGTTCCTTACATAGCCAAAGAACTAGACAGACAGATGTCCAATTTACAAATCAATATGGAAACACTTCCCTAAGGTAGTTGTAATAGAGAATACCCATGTTATAATTTTTACTCTTTTTTACGAATAATTCATTGAGAGCTGACCATGTGCAAAGCACTCTAATAGGAAAGGAAACAAAAAAGGATAAAAGACCAGCCTTCAAAGGAGGTGACAATCTAGTAGGAGAGATGCACACAAATTGCACAATCCAGTGTAGGGCCAAATCCAGGAAATGAAGTTAAGGTCATCCTATTCCCCCCAATTTACTAGTGGCTTTTGTTACTTTTCAGAGATCCCAGGTGTTGCTTCTAGCTAGAACCATGAGTTCCAGCTGCCAAGATCTGTCTAAACCCGGAGGCGTCCATGAATGGGGATACCTGCCCACGGAAATGACCACAGTTAGTGTCATGCAGTGCTGGGATAAGAGGAGCCGACTCAGGGACACTCACTGAAGTCAATCATTCAGCCTTTCTCACCTTTTATCCCCAGTTAGAGATGGGGGACAGGCCCAATATACAAGCAAAGATGATATGAGAAGAGCTTAAAACACAGTTAAAAATGTTGGTCAGGACTCTCAGTAATGGAAATGAAGGTGAGAAACGCCCCTTGAAATAGGAAAAGAGGGTTATCTTGGGGAAGATTTGGAAGGGATTCCTGAAGTTCTGCATCCAGAACCCCCATATCCTAATGCTGGCTATGACTAGGAAGGCACGTTTACATTAATATATTTTTCCTTTATTTCCCAAGTGTTGGTTGCAAGCTTGGTCTCAATTCCCATTCAACCAGTGCTATATCTCAGTTCACATGGATACCAGTTTTTCAACTGAACCCTTATACATCAGGCTCCCAGAGGCTTCAGAACTCTTCAAGAAGATAGTAAGGAAGAATGAATACTCAATCCTGATAGTGCTTGGCAAGAAATAAAATTCCCTAGACAAACAGAAGATTCTATGCTATCTGAAAAAAGATAAGTCAGTTAACTCGAGGCCTGGGGATAAAGATTAAGGCTCAAGTCTTTTATTGGGGGAAAGACACAATTCTGAAGGTGGTTCTCCTATCTAAAAATATAGGAAAACCTGGTGAGAGTCTTGGTACAAATCACCTCAAAAGAAAATCCTTCCTCGAATTAAAAAAAAAAAAAAAAAAAAGTAGGTGAGAGGGGATGAGAACTGGGTAAAAGCTTTTCCTGCACAGTACATGCGGATTAGCTACACGAGACTCTTCTGGAATGACTTACCACGAAGAATTTTATAATGTAAGCATTCTGAATGTGAAGCTGGGAGTTCAGCACCTAAACATTTATTATTGAGAAAAGCCCTCACACCACAATCATAATGAAGGTTTAACATCAGTGTATGACATTTTGTCATTAAGGGATAGGTCTTAACAGTCTGGATTTGGCAGCCTGCCCTATCGGCTGTTTCACAAGCAGTTTCTGTGGTTTCAAGAAAGGCAGGGTGTTTGCTTTTAAACACTGTCTTAAAAATATATTTCAGAATAGGGTCCATTCCAAGACAGAAGGAGGGAATGAAAACCAAACCAAATAAAGGAATCTGGTGCTACCAAACAGAAAGGCAGGCAGCAGGGTAGGAAGAGACATTATTCACCACCTGCACCAAAACAGCAAGACAAGCCAACTTAGTACCTCTTACTACCAAGTTAGAAAACTAGAACACGGAAGTGGCACTAAAGACATGAGATTCATAAAGGAAAATCCCTATACAGATCTTCATCTCTCCAAAACCAACTTACTTGGCCCAAATCTGTTTATTTATTTGCAAAAACAAACTAAACCAAACCACCCCAACAGTTCCACCTCAATGCAAAAGACTGTCATCTAATCAATTAGCAACCACACCTCTGACAGCATGATGCCAGTAATTAAGGTAGAGAGTTCTCTCCCTGGGAATACAAGTACAGAAGGGCAGAGCCCCTATGGACCTAACCCATTATGACAGCCTTTTCATTAGCAAGGAAAACACTGCCATGCACTCTCCAAGGAAGCTGTGGCCCGCATCACTAAAGAACACCTGTGTGTGAACAGCAGCTGCCTCTCTTGATAAAAATATGTTGGAGATGGGGTGCAGAGAGGGAGAGAACCTAGACTCATAAGAAAGGCAACAAGCTGTGCTTCTCAAAATAATTTATGTGAACCTTGGGTTCGAAAGTAATTTAGAAATGGCACATAACTGTGATTATGAAGAAGTGAATCAGCTCTGAATGCAAACACAAACAACCTATAGTCAAACTCCCTCTTTTTCTTTGTTAGGGCAGCCAAGAGGGGCACAAGTGGCTAAGTGATGACTGAATCAAGAGCAGTAGTTCACCCCTTACCCTCACTCCATGCTGGCATCTTAAAAGAAAAGGCACTATTGCCAAGGTTAGACAAGCAAATAAATCAAACCATATACTCAAATTTAATTCCATAGAGGGCAGACAGCTACCACTCCAAAAAAGAAACAATTGCAGATGTGTAGGACATCTAGATGTCTGGTCCTCATGGCTAGCCACACGCATAGCTACGGGGACCAGCTTCAGGAGAGATGTGAACCAAAGGACAGACCAAGCAAATGCAAACAGGAAGTAGTGGCGTATTACACAAGCAATGGGATAAAGAAACACACAGCAGCATGGCCAGAGTTCAGCTCCCCGGATTGAACTGGCAAGTCCCAAATGCACACAGAGGCCTGGCACTACCAGCTACGCTCAGCGCTCTTGGCAGTCAAGGCTAAGAGCAAGTAGCTCTGTGGGGCTGCGTGTGGAAGCGGCACACAGAGGGTTTTAAGGAGAGAACTTGAGTTTATTTCATGAAGACAAAATATACACAGTTAAGATCCCCACACGAAAGACTCTTTTCCTTCCTTTCTACCTATACCCTTTTTCTTTTGGGGGGGTGGAGTTGCTTACAAAAAGAGTTCTAGAATCCCAACATTTCATGGTTGCCACAGAGGACAAAGACAGAAAAATCCAAAATGTCCTATGCTGTGGGGTACTTACTTGTTGGTTACCAACTTTAGGTCTCAGGATTTTAGTTTTTTTTTTCTTTCTTTCTTTCCTTCTATTTTATTTTTAGTTTTTTACTAATCTGAACTGGGCAGAGGGCTTTGGTTTTTCTAAAGGAGTTCTTGAAATTCCAGAAGATGGGAAGAGAAAAGACGTAAATAAGAAGCCACAATTAAGTAAGGGGTTTTGTTTTTGTTTTTGTTTTGAGACAGAGTCTTGCTGTCACTCCAGCTAGAGTGCAGTGGCATGATCATAGCTCACAGCAACCTCAAACTCCTGGGCTCAAGCAATCCTCCTGTCTCAGCCTCCTGAGCACTTGGGACTACAGACACACACCACCACATCTAGCTGAGACGAGGTCTTGCTCTTGCTGAGCTCTTGCTCAGACTGGTCTCAAACTCCTGACCTCAAGCAATCCTCCCACCTAAGCCTCATAGAATGCTAGGATTACAGGCATGAGGCACCCTGCCTGGCCTAAATAAGGCTTTAAAAAGTTTCCCGTAAGTCTTGTATGGAGCACCCAACAGCAGGGTGGTATACCCAGAGAGCTGTACCCACTGCATCCACACCACTTCTGCCATGTTTACAAGAGGCCATAGAGCTGCAGTCCCCAACCCCTAGGCCTCACACTACCAGTCCTCGGCCTGTTAGGAACCAGGCGGATATCAACCATCTGAGCCCCGCCCCCCACCTGTCCATGGAAAGGTTGTCTTCCATGAAATCTGTCCTTGGTGCCAAAAAGGTTGGAGACCACTGCCATAGAGGATAGAAAGAAACAACTGGGGACAGAGAAGGCCATATACGACTCTAAATCCAATCTGGGAGACATTTTTTCCCCCACATTGACTGGGAGCTAATCCTAAGGGAACTCTCTTCTACTGCCTGGACACAGCTGGAGCCAGGGCTGAACGACTCTCCACAGCCAAGAAAGGATAGTTCTGACAATGACACACTCCAGATCACCTGGGTTTGTAGTCTTAAACACGTTATTCAACATTTCTGTGCCTTTGTTTCCTCATTGGTAAAAAAGTAAGACCTACTATCTCATAGAGTAACTGAGTTAATGAATGTAAAAAGCTAAATAAGTGCCTGGGACAGAGTATGTGCTCAGTAAATGCTGTCTATTACGTCTATGGCTAAAGCTACAGTCTCAGAGGCAAGCCCTGTGATGTGAGGGGAACGGATGGGGGCACTGTCTACCCTTCAAGTCCGTCCTCAGTCCATTCTCTTTAAGACTGAGTTTCTCAAAGACTCAGACCAGAGCAATGCACTTAGAGGGCCATCCAGGAGGTGCCGTTACTGAGCTGTTGCCTCAGCTATAAGAGTGAACAAACCTTTGAAAGCAAAATTCTTTATCTTCCATATAGATCAGTGGCCAAAGAAGAGAAAATAGCACATCAAATTCAGTTCTGGAATTGAAAAGAAAGCCACACGTAAATCTGAAAAGAAATATGCTTTGTGTAAAAAGCAGAGGATTATGGGACTTGCTGAGTGATGGGAAGTACAGCTATAATCGTGTAAGTGTGCATGTAGACTCAAATTGATACACGTTAAGCACCTGATTAAATAGTTTTGTTAAATAATTCCAGTGAGATATGATTCTAAGCAAATGACATGAATTTTAAGAGATTTGCTTAAAACTGGTCAAATCAACTGTTAGGGGATGCCCAAGGTCTACTATTTGTGGTACTAAGGGAGGTTTTTTAACAGTTAAAGGTGCTACGGAAATTGGAGGATAAGTATATGCAAAAGAACAAGGTTGAGACTTATAGGGTAGTTTAGAAACTATATATCTACTACAATTTTGCCTGTCTCTTAAAGATTCATCAAGGGGAGACAAAGTTTACATCCTGTTAAAGGACCAGATATGCCTACCTCTTACAGGACAAAATAAAGTGCACCTACATGAGACTGGGAGTTGCCAGGCATGTTTCACTAAGAAACAAGGGCTAAAAAGACTAAAGTACAAAAGAAAAAGAAACAAAGTATGTCAGCTCTGCAGCCACCCAGGGAACAAAGTGGAGTGTTTTGGCCTTGGTGACTGCAGCCTACCAGCCTTCAGCTATTGTAGGCACCAAGGTTCTTCAAGGATAGAAGCTTGTGCAAGCTTTGCAATTTTCAAATTTGGAATTGACCAATAGCCAACATATAGGCTTAAAAAAATACCTACTGTCATAATAAAATCCAAGTAAGCCAAATGATCTTTTTAATGGAATAAAAAAAAAAAAAAAGCCAATGCTATGTATTCAAAGGAGGAAACATGCCAACTTTGGTCAAAGTCCTTTGGGTCACTGAGAACCATCTTCCTCAGTCACATCAACTGCAAACCAAAGCAGCAAGTGCCTTCCTGAAGCCTAGCCAGGACTCTGGGAATTGCAAAACAGAGACTCACTATGAGGTCATGGAAAGTAACCAACCAATCAAGGACAGGGATGATCAACTCTATATTTGTCTACAAAAGTGGTTCTCATACTTGGTCTGGAAACTCTTATTGATGATGACAAATAACTTTATTGATATAGGCTATAGCTGTTGATATACTGTAGTTTAGTTTTTCTGTATTAAAACTAAATCTGAGAAAATGTTAAACTATTAACTCATAAAATATTACTAAACGCATTACTTTTTTAAATAAAAAATAACTATATTTTCCAACAATCAACTATATATTCATATCACATAGTAAAATCCACGTAGACTAAGCAACCTTTAAACTGGAATTAAACCGGCCAGGCGCTGTGGCCCACGCCTGTAATCCTAGCACTCTGGGAGGCCGAGGCGGGTTGATCGCTCAAGGTCAGGAGTTCGAGACCAGCCTGAGCAAGAGGGAGACCCCATCTCTACTAAAAATAGAAAGAAATTAATTGGCAAACTAAAAATATATAGAAAAAATTAGCCGGGCATGGTGGCATATGACTGTAGTCCCAGCTACTCGGGAGGCTGAGGCAGGAGGATGGCTTGAGCCCAGGAGTTGGAGGTTGCTGTGAGCTAGGCTGATGCCACGGCACTCTAGCCCAACAGAGTGAGACTCCGTCTCAAAAAAAAAAAAAAAAATGGAATTAAACCTACAACATAGATGAACCTTAAAAACATGCTATGTGAAATGAGCCAGACACAGAAGGACAAATATACTATTCTACTTATATGAGATATTTAGAATAGGCAAATTCATAGATACAAAGAGAAGAATTAGAGGTTACCAGGGGTTAGGGGGAGAAGAGAATGGGAAGTTACTGTTTAATTGGTACAGTTTCTACTGGGATGATGAAAAAGTTCTGGAAAAGCACATTAGTGGAAAAACTGATGAAATCTGAATAAGTTCTGTACTTTGGTTAATAATATACCAAGATTAGTTCTTAGTTTTGATACATGTTCTATGGTTATATAAAACGTTAACAAAAGTGGAAGCTGGATAAATAATGTACAGGAACTTTTTAGAATATTTTTTACAACTCTTGTAAGTTTATCTCAAAATTAAAAAAAAAATTAACCATTAAGCCAAGACTAAATAGGGACTGGAAATTGCAAAATGAAAGTTTCTCTTATCAAGTTATCAAGAAACCAACCAACTAGGCCGGGCGTGGTGGCTCACGCCTGTAACCCTAGCACTCTGGGAGGCCGAGGT
>VBSM01003154.1:88681-108155 GCA_008086735.1 Cheirogaleus medius
CTACTAAAAATAGAAACAAATTAATTGGTCAACTAAAAATATATAGAAAAAATTGGCCAGGCACCGTGGCATATGTCTGTAGTCCCAGATACTCAGGAGGCTGAGGCAGGAGGATTGCTTGAGCCCAGGAGTTTGAGGTTGCTGTAGGCTAGGCTGACACCACGGCACTCTAGCCTGGGCAGCACAGTGAGACTCTGTCTCAAAAAAAAAAGAAAAGAAAAGAAAAGAAAAGAAATTATTCTTTGGAGAGAGCTGGTGCTGATACAGCAAGCAGAGCCACATCTATAGATCTGCTCATTTCTAAGGTGAAAGTAAAATTCTATAAACAAGATATTAACTTGGTCTTCATGTGTGTAGCTAAATATTTAATTCAGTGAGTCCCAGTAACATTTCCCAGTAGCATTGCCCTGACTTTTCATCCAGTGGGCATTCAGGAATGTCAGCTGTTCAACGCTTTAATGTCTCTCGGCTATTGTGTGGGCTTCTCTAGCCAAAGCAATGTGGTAACTTACCCTGTACAAGGCTTCAGTGAATTTTTTAGTTCTAGTTTGATAAAGCTGGAACAAATTTTAACTTTTAAAGAGCTCATAGTACATACACTTAAAATACTCAATTCCTTTTGCTTTAAACTCTGAATGACTGGATCTTGAAAGAATGCTGCAACTTAAGTGGCACCATTAATACTATATGAAAATGCTCTGTTGCATAAGACACAACAATGTACATTATGGATACCTATAAAGCTGAAAAGATAGCTTTCATTATAATTTTATTTCTTTTCTTTTTTTCAATGCTTATTTGCATCTATGCCCAGTTTCTTTGGCATAGAGTGCACTTGTTGATGTATCCTGTTCACTATCTTTAAAAATAGAAATTGCAGTTATGGGTTGAAAAAGCAAGTCTTCTAATAATCTCTCTTTTTAAAGCCAATAATCTATTCTTAAATATAAGGGAAATATTACAAATTTTCTTCTGCATAAGAGTAAAATAAAATTAAGTGCTAAAATAAGTTATAAATAACATTTTAAAAATTAGAATTTTTCCCAAAAGTTTTTTACAAGTATATTTTACAAGTTGTACTTACTTCTTGCTATGTTTCCTCAAAGGTACCAGGAAAATGCTGAGATTTCAAAATAATGACTTATTGGGCAATAATGAGGTTAACAGAAAAATTATAGCAGTTATAACCAGAGAGCTAGTAAGAGCACAGTAGCAGTACTGGGAACAGACTGAGCTCATCATTGAAAACTTCTATATTTTTACTTTAAAGTACTACCTTAAAAATTCTAGGAAACACAATAATACAGAATTACACATTTCATTAGCCAGAAAGTGATGATGTCACAACACATCATTTAGCCTTTGGAAAATGCAACTGTGTATATATACTGGTGAGGGAATGAGAGTGAAACAGGTAAATACTGTGTTAATGTCACAAGAAAAATAATCGTGACTTTATGCATCACCTCAAAGAGTCTGAGCAACCCACAGGGTCCCCAGACCACATTTAGAACCAAATTCAATACCACACTGTCCAAAAGTAACAAGTGCCTCCCCAGATCTCTCCCAAGACAGGTCTAGACTTACTCTGCCTTCCTGATAAGTCAGAGGAAACAGCCCAGAACTAGCGTAGAGCCTATCACTATGGAAACCAGGAAGCAGTCCCTAGTAAGTTGTCAGGTCTCCAAGCCTGGCTTTACTGAGGAAGGTGGCTCCAGAGACATTAAAAGAACTCATTTTCTAATCCTTAACTTTATAGAAATCAGAGGAATGGAAGAAAGAAACTACTGAGTGGTCTGGGATTCTATACATGAAGGTCTCAGACTATCAAAATTCCTCTCCTGAGCCATGCCACAAAAGAGGCACAGAAACAGGAGAGTGGAACAAGTAGATGAAAACCTGAGACAAACGGGAACACGGACATGATAGTGAAGGGAGTGCAAATCAAAAAAAAAGGAAGTGAGACAAGGCAGCAGAGGGGTCAAAAGAAAGAGGAAAATACAGTGAAAGAAATAGTCCTGCATGAGTTCTGAGGAGACACTATTACCTTCCCCCAGCTACAGTTGCAACACGAAGCAACTTACTTGTTCTGACAAGGTGTTCAGGCTCCAGAAATGGCAAGGAAGACAAACAAGGAACCAAAAGAGTACAACATCTGAGCCCAAGATTCAAAGTCCACAAATACACAGGCGCAGCTCAGAAATGGCTGCATCCCTTCAAGTCTCTGCTAGAGAAAAAAGAACCTACAATCATGCTGCTAAAATCCCACATGGTCTTTAAGAGCAACAGGGCGCTTTCTCCTGGGACCAAAGGTCAACGGCCGCACTTTTTAAAGAAAGAAACATGATGAAAGGAATCCCTGCACTTGGTGGGACCCTGTAACAGAAGAACCCTACTGCTTTCCCTCTGTCACCTAGACCCCAACTCTCAAAAAACCCAAGCTCTAGTGGACTCTGGATTTGGCCTTCCAGCCAGTGATGAGGATGCACATCCACCACCACCACCACCACCACCATTTACAACAGAGAAATATGGGCAGGCAGTGGACGGGGAGTTTTTTTGGTACTTTTTCCCCTCTAATCAATAAAACCACCTAACACTGATGCCTTATAAAAAAAATCAACTTTTTTTTTAAAGTGCTCTCAAAAGTACATGAACCTCTTCAACAGCATTCTATTTTCTCTCAGATAGTTGATTTGTAAGAGAGCAAACTAATAAAAATAAACAAACAAATTTTTAAAAAATATATGTTAGAAAAAGCAAGTATGGAACCCAATAGCTAGAAGAGGCAGGGAGAACAAGATTCTTTCAACTGATTACAGAGAAATTCCAACATGCATCCCTCATACTGATCTAGAGCTGTGTGGTGCTCAGAGAAAATTCACTAAGTTGTTCAACTGGAACAATAATGACAATGAATATTCTGCTGTGTCAGGTGCTAGTCTAAGAGCTTTATATTCTTAATTTAATTCTCAATTCTTTCTATTAACTCTTTTAACGCTTACAACAACTATACCTGTAAGATAGGCACTACTCTTACCCCCACTGTACGGATGAGCAAACAGGAACAGAGGGATTAAGGAAGCTAGGACCATAGTAGAGGCTGACCCAGGAGTCTAATCTAGCCAATCAGGCTGCAAAACCTGCTCTTAACACATAAAATGCTTGAGTTGTATTTAACTCAAGCTAGTTTTGAGCCTGGGGCCTCATAACGCATATATAACTCACATGTCTCTTTATCTTTCATTTTTCTATTTATGCTTACATTTAAATTACACTTAAGCCTGACAGGTCAAGAAACAGTTTACCCTTATGAACTATTTTTCAAGTTTTCACATTACTTTTTACATTACTAATTTTCAAGTTTTTATATTACGTTTTTATTGAAAAAAACAATAAAACAAATAAACAAATAATAAAACAAATAAACAATAAAAAATAACAAATTTTTCATTAAATTAGAAACTTGTTTTTGAAATTTTTATTCTATTATCATAATAAAACACTATGGCCCCAAGGAAAAAAAATTATTTTTCTAGTGTGGCAGTCAACCATAGAACTACTTATTGGAAGTCAAAAAATGCTGGACTCTCCTCTCACCTCTGCCAGAAGCCAACTCAATCAGTATGCTATACTAGACCAAGGTGGTCTAAGGGCCCCATTTCCTGTGACTGGAGACCCAGTAGTTCAAACTCCCATGGTCAAAAAGACAAAGCAACAAGCCACAAGTGCCTCCACTACTACACGCAAAGACATCTGAATGACAGCCATCTGTGGAGGGGAGGAGGGAAGTGATGGGGTAAACTAAGGACTAAAGAAGGTGGAGGAAAAAGGGAACCACCCTACATATGGGATATCAGTAACCAAAACAATCCCCAGAGCAAAATGGTGCTCAGGAGAAGCAATGAGTAGGTCATTGTAGTAGCAACAGGTGCAGCCAGCACCCAAGGGCAAGGACACAGGCTGGAGCTCTGTCTGCAGTAGTTTCACTTACTACTTACCAAACTTTCATATTTGGGAATTTTCTGCTTAGTGGGGAGACTGGCAAACAATCCTGCTCCGTTAGCAGCACTGATGGTCACATGAGTCTCACAATCTGGCTAGGTCTTACTCCCTGAGAAAAACTCCCCACTGCTGTTTTTGGAAGTGCCAGCACATGTGGTGCCTGATAGCTCCTACCTTTCCCACAGGTTGTTTCCCATGCCTGATGTACTTGTAAGCTGCCAAAGATCAAAAACTATTCTCTCTTTTCTTTCCCAGCAGGCCTGGACAGACAGTTCCACTGCACAGACCCAAAAGGTCTGGGGTCTCACTGAATTTAGCAGTCAGATCACAGCAGTCAGGAGTCCCAATTCCGTTCCAGATCCACAAATCGGGAGCCAACAGCAGACCCAGTCCCTTCCTCCTGGCCAGGCTGGGGGCCTTTTGCCAAGCAGTGAATTTGAAAGGGGGCTCAAGAAAAGCAGCTGTGTCTTAGAGCTTCAGTGAAAGGTGCATAAAACAAAGTTGCCTTGAAGTTCAGCATAGGGTGTAGAGAAAGTCTCCTCCTTGGAGCGCAGGCCCAGCTCAGAGATCCATTCAGTGTTTGGGGAGGAGGAGGGGGTTGTTTACAGCTGGCTTCCAAAACTCACGCCTGAAGGAGCACAGACCCAGAGGAGGCAGACCTCTGAATTGCCAACTTCCCAAAAGAGCACACGGGAAAATAGGCGAGGCTACTCAAAACCAGCTTGACTGGTTCTACAGAGAAGCCCCTGGTCTGCTCCGCCTTCCTTATGTTAAAAAGCAAAAGGCCAAAAAGGTGGCTTGGAGCCAGTAATTGAACACACCCCTCCTCTCTTTCTCCCCAGCACCAACTGTCCCTGGGGATCCCTTGCCACCAACATTAGTGTCCCTCTCACCCTCTCTCCTACCAAATCATGTGTGATCATATGGCTTTATACGCCTAAAATTAACGATTTGGCATACAAGAGGAAATACATTTATTTTTGCCACTTTCACCATTTTCTAATGAGAAATGTAAGGAATAACTGGAAGTAGGTGGAAATGAGTACCAACCCAAAGACAGACATCTGTGGAAAGAACTCCTCACAGGGACCAAGAAACTTCAGCATTCTAGACAAAAACATATGCAGATAAAAGGATCTAGCCTATTTAACCCCCCAAAGGAGGAGATGGTCTAGAGGGCAAGAGGAGGAAATGGCATGCCTCCTCTGAGATAACTGGAAACCAAGAGGCCAGATTCTGTCTTGGTGTTTCAGAACCAGCTATACCATTTCAGTCTAAAAGATTAGCAATGACCTTCAGTGGCCTACACCAAAAAGGCTGTGGTGGGGCAGTACCATTCTGCTTGGAGAGTTAACCTGCCTCTTCCCATGCCAGCAATAAGACAGGGTGACTTTCTTCCCCACAGGATTTGTAAAGGCTTATTCTTCCCTTTTCTGAGACAGAAGGGGGAAAATGCACAGATAACACTTCACTGACTCACTCCTGTTTGACGAAGGCCAGGAGAAAGCCTGGAGAACTCATGCTTCAAGTGCAAAACATACAAATACTGGAATCTCTCATCAAGAGAAGGAAACTCAGCCACCTTTAGGGCTTGTCATTTTGCTGAACTTCCACTGATGAAGGAAGAGCCAGATTTAAACTCCACCCACCCTTTCTACATCCCTCTCAATTTTTGCTTTGATGGGAAAGTGGTAAACCTGGCAGCACCACCACAGCTAAAAGAGAATCAAATCCTTTCCACACTTTCTGTCAAAGCAGAGGCCTAGTAGCCCCAGTCTACAGTTTAACCAAGCAGAGGGAATTGGGATGGTGTTGGTTACTGCAGGAAAGCCTCATCAGGCAGACTCAGGAAAGGAAGATGACCACCTTCCTCACCCTTTCCATCTGCTGAGGTTACTTCAACCTAATCCATTAATGGGCTTCAAAGTGCTTCTGGGGGAGTCCATTTAGCAGAGATGCTATCATGGGGCCAAAGGTGGCACCCAGCCCCCGCCCCACTTGTCGATAATGGGCCACAAAGTCTGAGGCTTGGCTGCACTCTAGACATAAAATATTCATTCAAGTCAACATAATACATATGTAGGAACATCATGGAAGCTCCTGGGAGAAAAGAAATGTCAGCCAGGTGGCTAAGTGCTCAATGGGAAAGAGTTCATGAAGGCCTGGGTTAGTCCTGGTCAAATACCCACTGAGAACTGGGTTGTTCTGTCCAAAGGGGAAACAATCTAGTCTGACTCGTAAGAGATCTAACCATGTAAACCTCTCAGGCAAACAAACTCTCCATCTTTTCCTAACTCATGAGCATCAACTCTGCTTAAGACATTTATGCTGAAAAAAAATCTTTGGCCCAATCTTTGGTCACAGTCTGAAAGATTCAGTTATCCCTGTGGAAACTTGATTTTAATCTGAAGCAGGCCAAGTTTCAATGACTGCCTTTTATCCATCTGTTTAGCTACTTTCTGAAGTTCACAAATTGGAGAGAAATTATTGTAATTTACTACGTGCAGTTACTTTCACCAGGTTCAAAAGTTATGATATGGCAACTCTATGAACTCCAGGGACTCCTAAAGCCCTTGCTCTAACAACATCTCATTCCTGATCACTAGGGCCAAGCAGAAAGTGAGACTCCTGACCAGAGCAGCACCACCAAGGAGCCCCTGGCCAGAATCAAAGGACAGAGTCAGAGTTAGGACCCAGGGCACAATGCTGCACAGCTCACAGAATTGTGGAGTGACATGCTAGCTAACCAAGCCAATCTACCTGGAGGACATCAAAAGCAAAAAAACATTTAGCCAGAGTCAACACTGGGATCCAATGAATATGTGTGTTTGGAGTGGCGCAGTTGTTCTTTACAGGAGCCTATAACTTGAATTTGTTCTTTTCACCAAGACTCCCAAATTCCTCTTCCTAGAACTGAGAGAATAAACAATGCCACTCACTCCCTAAAAGACTGACGGCAGCCCCCTCCCTTGACTACTGCAGCAGCAAGGGTGGGGGGAGATAGTGAAAGGCTTCTATTCTCTCTCAGGAGCCCTCTCTCATAGTTTCTGAGGCCCAGAGGTAGGGCAGGTCCCAAGCCATGTAGCCCTTCCCCCAGGTGTTACAGAAAGCTCTAGCAGGTGAACTCTGGAAGTTGGACCCTTCTCCACACTTGCTTGTTACTGCTGCTGCTGGCTGGAAGACAAACAGTCATCTTGCTGATTGCTTTCATGACTGCCAAGCTTCCAGGCCAGCAGAGCCATTTGGAAAAGAAGCAAACAGAAAGCTCAGCTCACAGACTGAGAATTCCCAAAACTATCAGCCCCAGGTCAGAACCCTCCTTCTGCAAAAGGAAGAAGTCTACGGTTGTGAAAAAGCACATCTGGAATCAGGTGTCGCAAAAAATATCTTAAAGACAGGGCCTCTTTTTTATCTCCTACTTTCACTGTTAGAAGCAGAGTACAGCAAACAGCCAATCTCCCTGCAACATAAGGTTTATTTTTATGCTTCAACATTTTCTGTCTGTGTGTCTACGTGTTTCAGATGTGATCAAAGAGCTCCTGGAAACAGCTTCTCATCAGCCACATTTTTAAAGAAGGAGGGAGAAGAAGAGCAAGAAAGGAGACTGCAGACAACCAGCAGTGTTTGTTTACCTTTCTGGTGAAACCAGTTTAAATAATTGAAATCTAAATAAGGTGATACAGGACCCTTGGGTGGAGGGAATCAGCCCAACCAAATCCCTTGATTTTTATTTCAGAACATTAAGACTACTGCAATGATTGAGCTTTCACAAGTACTTTAGCTGAAACCCCAGCAGGACCAAGAAGAGATTTCTTACTTTCACTTGGTGGCATGACCTATTCCAAAGGAGGCCAATCCTTCTGACATCCTGGCCTTGTGACCAGAGGAGCTGCTGCTTATCTTTTTTCTTGTTTTAAAGAACATAGGCACCAGCTTGGAATAGGTGCATCCAGGGTTTTTTAAAATCCCTGCTTTTACTGGGATGAGACTTAATATAAGTTGATAGTATGACTGGCTGCCCTGAGAACAACAGTAGAAGATATGAAGTGGCTCAGGGGAACCTAAGTCCATAAAGAGTAGAAACAAGCTGAGTAATCATAACGGGAAAAGCATGACAGTGTATGCTGCTCTGGACAAAGTTATCAAAGAGTAGCTTACATTCCACAATGGTCACTAATGACTGGTGCCATGAAATCAGTGGATGTCCCTACTATACGCTCAGCAGTACGCCAGGCATGTAAGGAAGAAAGGAAATAAATGCACACATCACAAGAAAAAGACCATGGTAATAATACATTTACATTTAGTAAACAGCACAAAGAAACCACGTTGAGGCACTCTGTTACTCTACTTGGCTGAGCACAATGCGCCCCAGGCCTCACTGAGAAAGTAGGCACTCCATCGCCACTCCCCAAATGCCTGAGGATGCCAGTCAGTCACTTGGCCTCCTCCTAGCAGCTCATAATCAACAGTCTGGGAAAGTTCTCTGGTTCAGCAGGGTTTACCTGCTAAAACAAAGGTTGTGAGAGGAAAAGGGCTGGAATAAACAATCTCAAGAAGGCCTAGAGAAAGTGGTTCCCAGGAAGGAGAGAGAAACAGCTGGCAAGCGAGGGAGAGGACTGTGAGACACAACCATGCTCCTCTGTCTCCAAAGACCTCTGTCCCATGCAGAACCAGCTGCCAAATCCAATGATGAAATGGAAATCAACCATCCCTCCCTCTCAACCCCCATTTCACCCCCAGAAGCAAACAATCCATCAGTAATAAAAGGGTCAACCCAGCAGAAAAAAACCTCTGTCCAGAACTCCTACTGGGTTCTTAACTGCCCAGGTGATAAGGGGTAGGGGGGAGGTAACAAAGTAGAAAAATGCAGTAAATGAAAGGAGGAGGTAAAATTTTTCAGAGAAGGATGTTAACATGCAAGAGAATATAACAGGGCTAGAGCTACAAAGAAAGAAGGGAACTAGAGGGAAACAAAGGATGTAATGAGGGAAAAGAATGCAAAACGACAGCAGCCCCAGGGCAGAAGAGCTCCTTTTTCCAGTCAAATTTTTTTGGCCTAGTAAAGTTCTCCACCAAGAAAGATATGACAGGCAGGGGACTCTCCACAGAGCAGTCAGCAGGGGACACTGGAGATGGTGAAAGAAAGGGGAGGAGTGGAAAGTGGATGCCTCTCAGCTTAGAGGTGAGATGACACAGAAAAAGCTAAAGCTTGGGTGACAAACGAAAGCACTGATTGTCAGGATGAGAGGAAGCAGGTAGGGTCTGAGGCTGAGGTGTAGCTCAAGAAACTAGCATGCAAAAGGCATAGACTTCCCGGCAATTACAAAGACTAGCCAATAGGAAGGGAAGAGACAGGAGCATATGGCAGGGATAAGCACAACGATGTGAAGAAGACAGGAGACTAATAGGGAGATGAAAGGCAACACTGATTAAGCAGCATAGTAAGGAAGATGGGGTGAGGGTGGAGAAACAGGAAGGCAACAAGCAAGGAGGAAGATACTATGAGAAATGACAGATGTGAGAGTGGAGAGATAGAAAAGGCATCATGGTTTGTGTTGCAGTGTAAGAAGACAGAAAGGCAAAAACTGTGATGCAGTGAGACCCGGGAAAGGACTGAGCAACAGGTTGTGTTAATACAGTGGGGGCTGAGTGTCTTTTCACTGAGAGGAAGAGCCCAGGGAGCAGGCTGATAGAACAGCACAGCGACAAACAGGAGGCCCAGGAACTTAAAAGCCAAACACCAGGGGGAAGAGAACAAGAGGGACCCAAAGACTCTGAAGGGAGTGATGACTGAAACCCCAAAGGCAACCTGTGGGAAAACTGTGCGCATGACAGCTGTATGGGAAACACGGAAGCGACAAACGCCAGCGCCAGGAACCAGGGAGCTCCTGGAGAAAAGAAGGGAAAGTGATGAGCAAAGAGTAGGCGAACGATTTGCAAAGGTGATGAGGGTGGAGCTGGTGGGTTGCAAGCAAGAGGGAGAGTACAATTTGGAAAAGGAAGAAGCAGGATAGAACAAGCTGGGGAACTGAACGAGGACAGGGATCGAGAACACACAGCGGGGCAAGCACCCTAAGGGTGATAACCAGGGACTGGGAGAACCGGTGCGGGCGGAGGGGAAGCGAGGCGAGAGAGATGGAGGGAGAGGTGGACAACGATCTGTGGCAAATCGCCGGTGCTTGCTGTTCGAGGAGCGGGAGGGTGGCTGCTTTAAGCGTGGGTGGAGAAAGACCAGAAAGGCCCCTGAGAGAAAAAGGGAAGAGAAGGGGAAGCTGGGGAGGTGACACGGAAGAGCACAGGAGGGCGGTGAAGGGAGAGAGGGCTTGGCAGAAAGACAACTGTGCAGCTTGGAGTCAGGACAAGGTGGGTCCCAGGTCAGGACTCGGAAGGGGGATGTGCGGGGCCGGAGCCGAGAGCCGGATGACAGGGCAGCCGAGGCTTGCAGGATGGCAGCAGGGGCACGAGGAGAGCGGAGGAGGGAGGAGACTCCGCAAGGTGCAGGGGCCCAGCCAGAGAATTCGGGGAGCCCTCGGGGCTCCTTACCTGCTCCGTGTCCCTTTCGTTCAGCGTGGGTAGGGGGGTCCGGGCGCTGGACATGGCGCCGGTATCTCAGGGGAGGGAACCGAGAAGCTTGGAGGAAGGGAGGGAAGGGAAGGCGCGGAGCCCGGCCGGGCGGGGCTTCTCACAGCAGGAGCACCCGCCGCATGGGCCCCGGCCGGGGGTGCGGGGAGGCCGGGCAGCCGCTCACGCCAGCCCGGGGATGCGCCGCTCGGGCTAGGCCGCGCCGGCTCCGAGCGGCTCCGGACCGCACCCCCCCCGACCCCCGGCTGGGCTGTGCCGCCTTTTGGCCGGGCCGCGCCGCTCCGCCTACTCTCTGCCGCCGCAGCCGGCCGCCTGCCTCGCTCCTCCCCTGCCCTCAGCGGCACTGCTCCGCGCCCGGCACACAGGCAGCCGCCGCCGGACCTGCTGCTCCCAACATGGCCGCCACCACCGCCGGCCCTCGGCTCTTTCCGCCGGCAGCAGCCGGAAACATCCGAAGCGGCTGGAAACGGGAGGGGGGCGCGCCTTCTCCTCCCGGCCACCGACTACGGGTGAATTCCGGAAACAGCCGAAGAAGGTAACCCCCGGGGACGCGCGCACCTCCTTGATTCCGAAGACGAAGCTTCGGTTCTGTTTACGGAAATCCACGAAGCAACTCCGAGTACCCTAGAGCCATCCAGCCACGCCCACCGGGCTCCCCCGCCCACTTCAATATGGTTTTCGGCAGTTTCCGGAAACACCCGAAGCCGCTCCGCGTACAGAGCCAGCCACGCCCCCGTCCCGCCGCGCAGCCGAGGGCGGTCGTCGGCCATTTCCGGCAACACCCGAGGCCCGCCGAGCCCCCGGTCATTTCCCCGGGTGGTTCTCGAAGTCTGAGTGTCTTCGTTTCTTTCCGTCAGTTTTCGGGTATTTTCAAACCTTGAACAGGAAGCATGGGTCACCTGTGCGTGTTTATGATTTGACTAAATAGAAAATAAGACTGTTAACTGTTCCTGCGATTGGTATACTTTGGTTCTAAAGCAACTTCCTGTGTGCGTTTCTGTTCGTTTGTCGGGCAGCTCGTAAAATCCATCTTCTTTTTATCATCTAGCCTATCAACATGTGTGTCACCTGTCAAATGCAGCGTCAGCCTGTCTATTCACCTGCCATCATGTGTCTCTTGGCTTTTATTTATCTATCCATACATCCCGCACCTAGACGCCGGGCTGAGCAGGGCCCCGGCAGGCACCTCATGGCTGTGGGAGGGTCCAGGGCCCTGCATTCCAGCACCAGCTCTGCAGAGTGAAAATGCTGTGTGATCTTGGAAAAAATCACAGAACATCTCTGAGTTTAGGCTCCTCTTCACTATCTTGAAAGGATCTATGCCTTTGTTCCAGCGTTGACATTCAAAATAACATCTTTGAATTCCAGTTACCTTTTTATTTATTTTTATTATTTATTTAAAAAAAATTTTTTTTTTTGAGACAGTCTTGCTCTGTTGCCTGGGCTAGAGTGCCGTGGCGTCAGCCTAGCTCACTGCAACCTCAAACTCCTGGGCTCAAGCGATCCTCCTGCCTCAGCCTCCCGAGTAGCTGGGACTACAGGCATGTGCCACCATGCCCGGCTAATTTTTTTTTTCTGTATATTTTTGGTTGTCCAGCTAATTTCTTTCTATTTTTAGTAGAGACAGGGTCTCGCTCTTGCTCAGGCTGGTCTTGAACTCCTGAGCTCAAACGATCCGCCCACCTCTGCCTCCCAGAGTGCTAGGATTAGAGTCGTGAGCCACCACGCCCAACCCCAAAGAATAATTCCTTTTATGTGGCCTATATATTTATTTTGAGACAAGGTCTTGCTCTATTGCCTGGGCTGGAGTGCAGTGGTGTCGTTATCACAGCTCACTGCATCCTCAAACTCCTGGACTTGAGCTATCCTCCTGCCTCAGCCTCCCAAGTAGCTGGGACTACAGATGTGTGCCACCACGCCTGGCTAATTTTTAAAAAATTTTTCTGTAGAGACATCTCACTCTTGCTCAAGCTGGCCTCAAACTCCTGGCCTCAAGCAATTCTCCTGATTTATGGGCATGAGCCATCATGCCCGGCCCCCAGTTGCCTTTCAAAATACCTGTACCAGGTAAGGAAGGAGGGACTTTCTCATCTTAATTCACATTTCAGTTATTCCCTCTAAGACAAAGAAACTCATGGAAAAGAAAAGAGGAACTCTTTGAAATGAAGATTCCTCAGGATGGCACAAAGAATGGGTATCTGGAGAAGTTTCTTTTCTTTCCTACTCTGGGCCTCATTTTCCCCACTAATAAAGTGAGGTCATTGAATTCATGAGCTCCAAGGTCCTTCTCAGCTTTGGAGAGTCCCTAACTCTAACAGGAAGTCCATATGGCAACCCAAGTCCACTCCTCACTTCCCTCTAGACTGTCTAACCAGGAAGTAGCAGTAGCCCGGGCTGATTTCTCCAGCTCCAAGCTGTCCCCATCCAAGGTACCCCAGACATGCTGGAATTTGCCTCCCTGGTTCAATAGCTTCTTAAGGTGGGCAGGAGCCAGAGGCCCACAGGAACCAGAGACCAGGCTCAGACAACAGGTCCTCAAAGGCACAGGAGCAGAGAGCCCCCAGCGGTTATGGGAAAAAGTGTTGGTTGGACTTCTGACACTTGACTTCCAACTCTCAGCTGTAGCATCTTGAACCACCCTTGGTGACGTCAATCCAAGAAATAGGTAGCTGAACAGATGCAATTAAAGGGGTATAAAAGTACTTCCTAAGGCAACAGGTACCATCTTCAGTCTTAGTAAATCCATGGATTCCAGACACTTCCCCATACCCCAGCTCAGCTCCATTTAGGCACCCAACCATTGAGGAAGATGTTGGTGAAGGCACATGGAAGGAGGGCAGGGGAAAAAAGAGGAAGAGGGCAGAGAACACTACTCCCTTACCCCAAATTCAACCCTAAAATCCATGAGAATGATCTGCCCTCTGGTGGCCAAAGGGAGACACATTGCTGATTCCTATGCCAGGTCTCACCTCTACGGCCAGGGTCGGCCAAGCAGGGAAAAGAAAGAAGGGGTTGGAGGAGCAAAGGAAGCTCTCATCTAAGTAGGCTCCACCTCCTCAGTGCTTCGCTCTCTAGCTCTAACCTCTGCCTCACCACTGCCCTCTCTCTGCCCCTCAGCCCCCAGCCCTACCCTACCTATTCCCTCCTCTTCCTCACTATCTCTGCACAAGGCTGCTCAACAAGTCTCCCTGCCTAGACGCTTTCCAACACACCACACCAGATATGCCAGCATAATCTTCCTAAAGTCCAGTTTTGGGCGCAGTGGCTCCCGCCTATAGTCCCAGCACTTTGGGAGGCCAAAGCGGGAGGATTGCTTAAGCCCAGGAGTTCAAGGTTACAGTGAGCTATGATCATGCCACTGCACTATAGCCTGGGTGACAGAGAGAGGAGACCTTGTCTCTATAACAGATGAACACATGAAATGAAGTCCAGCTCCAATAACATTTTTGCTCTTCTAGAAGGCTATCACCAGCTCCCCAGTGGGCTACAGGCAGGGCTGGCTTCATGAGCCTATTACCTGTGCAGTCACACAGAGCCCTGTGCTCAGAAGGGCCTTGAGCTTGGTTTAATGCTCTGCTGTCATTGTCTTGAAATTTTTTTTTTTACCAAGGGGGCCCTGCATTTTCATTTTGCACTGTGCCCCACAAATTATGTAGCCAGTCCTGGCTGTAGGAAAAGCCTTTAGCCTGCATTCAAAGCTTTGCTCAATGTGGCCTCAAGTTTCCTTGCCAATACCCTCTCCAACTATCACTGGTTGACACCTCTCTCAAAGTCCTGCCCCACCACCAACCTCTCTCACTTCCATGCCTTGTTCCAGCTGATCAATCATTGCCTGACACCTGCCTCAGCTTCTAGACATCCAGTTCAAAGGTCACCTACTCAAATCCCTGAACCCTCCTAGTTTTCCTCAAAGATTAATTATTACTACACATTTCCACCTCCCTAAATTTGCAAATTGATTGATTCATTCAGCAAACCTCTATTGAGCACCTACTATATGCGAGGCATTGTCCTAGGCTCCTCTGGTATATCAGTGAACAAAATAGACAAAGATCTCTACCCTTTCTTCTGCCAACTCAGAAAAAAAAAAAAGATTTCTGCCTTTGGGAAACTTACTTTTCAACTGGGGGAAGACAGACAACAAAGAAAGTAGTAGGTATTAAGTGCCATGGGAAAAACGCAGAGCAAGCTGAGGGCATCAGGATTTCAGATATGAGCGGGTGAGAGACTAGTTGCAGTATGGAGGGGGTCAGTGAAAGCCTCGCTGAGAAAGTGACACTCGAGTGAAGAGTTGAAGGAGGTGAGGGAGTGAGCTCTGTGGGTATCTGAGGGAAGAACATTTCAGGCAGAGGGTACAGCCAGTGCAAAGGGCCTGAGGCAGGAAGAACAAAGGGGCCAGTGAGACTGGGGCAGAGTGAGCGGAGAGGTGAGTGGTGCTGGGGAGGCGGGCCTGCTGGGCTACTGTTTCCGCTTTCCCTCCAAGTGAGATGAGTCGCTGCTGGAGTGACATGATCTGCCTGGCTGCCTGGGTGACAAGAGGGTGAAGGGGGCAGGACGGAAGCAGAACCTGGAGACCAGCAGGGAGGCTTCTGCAGCAATTCAAGTGAGAGAGGACAGTGGCCTGGAGCCAGGCAGCAGCAGTGGAAGTTGTGAGAAGTGATCAGATTTGGGATTTCTTCAAAAAGTAGAGCTGACAGCCTGTCCTGATGCATTGGTTGGGGGTATGTGAGAGAGAGGAGCTAAGGAGGATTCCAGGCTTTCTGACCTAAACAACTGAAAACAAAACAAACACAAAAGTCAAAGCATCCCCCACAGGCCCCAGACCAGATAGAAACCAACCGACAGAACAAGTCCTCCAGGGCAGCTGTGATGCTCCCGGAATCGGAGAGAGGCATGGAATTCCCAGCTCTGGCAGGCACAGGGGCCTCCGGGTGGCTCTCCCCCAGAACCCAGCACCCAGCACCCAGCACAGGGAGGTGGGGAGGAAAGGAGCCAAGGAGAGGCAAGGGTGCTGGAGTAGAAGACATCCTTATTCTCACCCCTCCGACACGTGGCAGCTCTTCATCCTCATTCTCCTCCTAAGCAGTGGAGCCAGGGCGCATGCTCATCCCGGGCAGGTCACACGGACCCGGAGCCGCCGTCTGATCAAGAGGCAGATGCCTAGAGTGAGGCAAGACCCGCTCATGCCCTCTAACTTGCTAGAGATCTTCCATCTTGCAGAGCTCTGCCTTCTTTGTCTTTGTTTTCTACTTTCTTTTCAGAAACGGGGTCTCGCTATGTTGCCCAGGCTAGAGTGCAGCCCTGGAGAGCAGTGGCAATTCACAGGAGCACTCACAGCTCACTGCAGCCTCAAACCCATCCTCAAGCAATCCGCCAGCCTCAGCCTTCGCAGTAGCTGGGGCTGCAGGCCCGCCACTGCACCCAGCTTACCCTATTTGTCTTAGCGTCTCTGAATTTCCATCACACACTTTATTAACACTGACCTATAACACACTGAATTTAAGACATTTCTGAGAAGTTAGAATGTGAAATAATGTGCATCATAGAATTAATGGAACAGATATATGTTTATATCAGTACCCCCTGCCCCAACCCTCACTGGGAAGTAAGCTACAACAGGGCAGGAGCTCCTAGTCTCCTTCCCCTTTCTTGCTTTTTGTTAACGTGTCTTGAGAGCTGTGTACTATGTGGAAATTATCACATTTAATTATCAAACAATGAGCAAGAGGCATTGTTATTTCTCCCAGTTTCCTAGTAAGGAAATCAGAGCTTAGGGAAGTAAGAACAGGGAATCAATCTCGGGCTTTCCAGCACATGAGAGTCAGGGGAGTGCAGGGTAGTGGGTGAACACACAGCTCTTCTCCTTAGTAACTGGGTGCTCTTAGGCAAGCCCCTTAACTTCTTTCTGCCTTAGTTTTCCCATCTGTTAAATGGGGACAATAATAGAACCTACCTCATAGGGCTGATTTGTGAGGATACAATGAGTTAATATCTGAAACACGCTTAGGTAGAGCCTGGGACACGGCCGCTGCTTTGTGTAGGCTGCTGTTATTATTGCTGTTATTATTGACTCTAGCCAAGTCTCTCTGTTTTCCTTTAAGTCTCCCTGCTATATCCTAGCACTCTGGGAGGCTGAGGCAGGTGGATCGTTTGAGCTCAGGAGTTCGAGACCAGCCTGAGCAAGAGTGAGACCCCGTCTCTACTAAAAAAATAGAAAGAGATAGGGGGACAACTAAAAAAAAAAAAAAAAATATATATATATATATATAAAATTAGCTGAGCATGGTGGCATATGCCTGTAGTCCCAGCTACTCAGGAGGCTGAGGCAGAAGGATTGCTTGAGCCCAGGAGTTTGAGGTTGCTGTGAGCTAGGCTGATGCCACTGCACTCTAGCCTGGGCAATAGAGTGAGACTCTGTCTCAAAAAAAAAAATAAAGAGAGAGAGAGAGAGAGAGCCAATCCCAGCGCTGTCACTGATGGGTTGTATGAAGCTTAGGTAACACCCTTGCCCTCTTGGGGCCTCAAGTTCCTTTTCAGTACAGTGAGCAGGAGCTGGACTCTTTGCCCTCAATGGGGTCTTCCATCTCCAAAACCCTAACCCAGCAATGGCACCCCTTGGCCCCTTCCTTGCACCATGCATGTAATGGAGGAGGCCGGGTCCCTGCCAGTGTCACTCAGGTTATGCCTGCAGTGCAGCAGGAAGCTCTAGCCACCCATGGAGGCCACTGCTTACCCACCTGGGGGCATAGGTGGGAAGGGCATCGGGCAGGGTCCCCCACCTTTAGGGTCTGTTCTCCTGGGAGGAGGTGCCCTTTGGACCAACCCACACTGTCACATTTGGTCATGACCATGGGCAAGGTTCTCCCACTGCCGCCACAGAGGAGGCTGGACATCTTGGATGAGAGCCTGGCTGTCAAATTGGCAGGGGCCCTGTGAGAAGCAGAGGGGGAAACAAGCGGGCAGTTTTTAATGCAGCTCATAGGGGGGCACCAGATGTGGATGACCAGGGGCCTGAGGGAACACGAGGACTGGAGGGAACAGCAAGGAAGGCTTCTTGAAGGAGGTGATGCTGAGTCTGATTGCAAGGGTGAGCAAAGGGCTGCAAGGAAAGCCGGGGGAGGTGGGAGCAGCCTGTGCAGGCAATACGGAGACCAGTCCTCAAGGAGCTCTCATCCAGAGGGGACATCAGATGGGCCAACAGTGGCTTCAGACTTGGAGCTGGCGAAGGGGAGGTTGTGCCAGCTGGTGTCCCAGGCTCCGACTGGCTTCCCGGAGGAGGCAGGGGGCAGATGAGGCAATGACTCACCAGTGCACCAAGATGATGTCCCCACGTACGCCAAGCTGTGCAGTCACTCCTGGAGCAGGCAGGCAGGGTGTCTGGAGGAACATGCCAGCTCTCCACCTGCCACCCTCCCCAGGGGGGACAGCACCTCAGGCCCTGGCCCAAAGGAGAGCAGGTACATGCTCTGGTTCATGGCGTTGTCCTGCTTTCCTGCCCCCCAACCGTGCCTAGCACTGAGCAGGCGTCTGTGAATCCCTGGGGAACCAAAGCTTTGGCACTCCCTGTCCCCTCTGCCCGGAGTGCCCTTTCCCTATTTAACTGCATGACACTTTATGACTCTTTCGTTCACTTCACTGAGGTGTCTGCTTAAATGTCTCCTCCTGAAAAAGCCCTCTCTAGCCTCCACCTTGAAATTGCCTCCTTCGACGGAGGGATATACTAAGCAAAACCATGGATCCGGCAAACGGCCAAACCAAGAAGGGAGGAAATTTTGTCCATAGCGCAAACCATTGTTTTTGTAATAATAATAATAATGATAATATAATAAAATAAAATAAAAATAAAAAGGAAATAAAAGAAGGAAAAAAGAGGAAAGAAAAGTTGTTACGAGCTGAAACATATCAACCAAACGCAATATGTGGACCTTACTTGGATCCGGATTCAAACCAGCCAGGTGTAGAAAGCTGTTTCACAGGAGCGCTCTGGAGCTCAGGTGCACACAGCGTGAATGGACTTAATTCGCACTCCTGAACTGCTTAGGAATGCTTACGACAGTAAATTTTATGTTATGTATATTTTACCACAATTAAAGAATTTTTTTTTTTTTTTTTTGAGACAGAGTCTCACTCTGTTGCCTGGGCTAGAGTGCCATGGCGTCAGCCTAGCTCACAGCAACCTCCAACTCCTGGGCTCAAGCCATCCTTCTGCCTCAGCCTCCCAAGTAGCTGGGACTACAGGCATGCGCCACCATGCCCGGCTAATTTTTTCTATACATATTTTTAGTTGGCCAATTAATTTCTTTCTATTTTTTTTTTTAATAGAGACGGGGTCTTGCTCTTGCTCAGGCTAGTTTCGAACTCTTGACCTTGAGCGATCCACCCGCCTCAGCCTCCCAGAGTGCTAGGATTACAGGCGTGAGCCACCACGCCCGGCCACAATTAAAGAATTTTAAAAAGATATTCATGGACCAACTGGGGAATGTGCACACTGGATATGAGATGATGTTAAGAAATCATTAATTTTTTTTCAAATGAAACCCATTGATAATTTTTTAAAGTATGATATGTTTTACTGAAAAGAGTCTGAATCTCTTGGACATATGGACAGAAGTATTTACACATGAAATGATATTAATATAATGTCTGAGGTTTGTTTTAAAATAATCCAGAAGGGCCAGGCTCATGCCTATAATCTCAGCACTTTGGGAGACTAGGGCGGGAGCCTCACATGAGGCCAGAAGTTCGAGACCAGCCTGAGCAACATAGAGAGACCCCATCTCTACAAAATATATAAAAAATTAGCCAGGTGAGGTGGTGCATGCCTGTACTCGGAGGCTGAGGCGGGAGGATCACTTGAGCCCAGGAGTTCAAGGCTGCAGTGAGC
>VBSM01003154.1:108255-119363 GCA_008086735.1 Cheirogaleus medius
CGCCTCAGCCTCCCAGAGTGCTAGGATTGCAGGCGTGAGCCACCACGCCCGGCCTCACGGTGAGCCCAGCCAGCCACTCTCCTACACACTGGTTTCTCTTCCAGGTGGGCAGGGGCTACTTCTTCCTGTGTCTCAGACTAGCTTTACCCACAGGAGAAAGAGGGTTACCAGAATTGTGATATAATAAGAAATATATATTGGGTCTTCATCTTGGTTCTTGGCACAGAATTTAAACCCCTGTAATTTTCTGAGCAATGGGGTGATTATTAGTAATGTGTCCAACACACCTGAGTTTGGGGCTTGGGGCTGGCTGGTAGCCAGAGGAACAGACCATGTGATTAGGGGGTTGGAACTTGCAGCCCCACCCCCTGACCTCTGGGGAGGGGTGAGATTCAGCTAATCACCAATGGCCAGTGACCTAATCAATCATGCCTAATGAAGCCTCCATAAAACTCTAAACAATGAGGTGTCAGTGAATGCATGGCATGCCAGGAGGGTGATGTATCACAATGCCATCAAGGCAGAAACTCCTGTGCTGGGGACCATCTGAACCTTGCCTCGTGTAGTCATCTGACCGTTAGTCTATCATCCTTTATAATAAACCAGTTCATGTAAATAAATGTTTTCCTGATGTTTGTTGGCCATTAAAGCAAATTATCAAACATGAGGAGGTGGTTGTGGGAACCCCCAATTTTGAGCTGGTCAGAAGTATAGACAGCAACCTGGGCATCTAAAGTGGGGCCAGTTTTGTGGGATTGAGCCCTTAACCTGTGGGGTCTGCACTGACTCCAGACCACTGGAGTCAGAACTGAATTAGAGGACACCCATTTGGTGTCTGGTTGGTGTGGGAACCCCCATCCCCGACATTTGCTGTCACAAGTGTTGCAGGTGTAGAAAAACAGTTTTTCCTTTTCAGGTATCCAAAGAACTTCCCCCACTGGGATTCCAAGGAAGGCAGCTGGGAGGGGCGGGAGGTGGCCGGCCTCAGAGAGCACAGGAGCGCTGGGGAGTCAGGGGTGGCAGCACCTGCTTCCCCCTTCACCCAAAGTCATGGTCAGGCCTCAGCACACACTCAGATTCAGTTGCTGCCACCAGCCCTGGGGGTCCCTGATGTTGTGCTGGGATGGAGGTGGGGTGACTCTCGAGGGAGGGTGAACAGGGCACAGGCAGTCCTAAGTGATCAGTCACCTATATTCAGTAACATCCTTCCACACTCTGGGCTGTCTGTTGCCCGGGCTAGAGTGCCATGGTGTCAGCCTAGCTCACAGCAACATCAAACTCCTGGGCTCAAGCGATCCTCCTGCCTCAGCCTCCCAAGTAGCTGGGACTACAGGCATGCACCACCATGCCCGGCTAATATTTTTTCTATATATATTTTTAGTTGTCCAGCTAATCTCTTTCTATTTTTTAGTAGAGACGGGGTCTCCCTCTTGCTCAGTCTGGTCTCAAATTCCTGACCTCGAGTGATCCTCCCGCTTCGGCCTCCCAGAGTGCTAGGATTACAGGCGTGAGCCACCACGCCTGGCCTCACTTTTTCCATCTCTCCCTGGAAACCCAGAGGTGCCAACAGGCAGCTCCCGGCCACACACACTCATAGAGTCCCTGGGGTCCTGGCTGAGGTCAGGCAGACCCCTGCAGCTTGGATGTGGAGCTGAAGTCATGGGCTTCACCCACAGTCACCATGGCCACCACCCTGTGCAGAGAACCACATGCCAGGAACCAGCTTGCCCCAGAGAAATGTCACACAGGAATACACACCAAGAGGGCACTTGATATACATTTACTGAGCACTTATTATGTGCCAGGCCTATGCAGGGCTCTGGGAAAACGAAGTCAACACAACCTGGTCCCTACCCAAAAGGAGCTCACAGTCTAGTGGGCCAAGCTGTAAACCGTGTAATAGCAGCAGAGGTGCATTTAGCTTCACAATTTTACAATGAAATATTACATGTTTTTTCAAGTGTAAACACCCAGCAACACAACCATGTTGTTTTAAAAGCACATGGGCATAAATGTAAACACAGTCACATGATTGAAAGGACAGAAATCATCTGTAGTAATACTTGGGCATCTAGAGCCAGATGTCTGTGATTTACTCCTTCGTGTCAGGTGGGATACAAGTTTCGCCAATCTGCAGACGTGGTGGTTGAGGCACAGGAGTTCGGTGGCCCACCTGCTGCCACACAGTGGGCAGCCACCTGGACACAAGGTATCCCGAGTCCCCAGCCACTGCCTTTTCTCCACCACACCTGAGCGGCGGTCTTTTACTCTCCCCTGGACAAGGACCCTGTACATCCTGGGGCTCCTCCTGAGCCCGTCAGATGGGGATGGAGGGTCCATGTCCCAGGAGCCCACAAAGTTGGGATCGCTCACCTGGCTTGGTGCATGGCTGGCCCACGGTGACACCTGCTCAGGTGAGCATACAGCACACCATGCCCATGCCTGGACCCTTCTGGACTGATACAAACTTTCTGGTCAGTCTCAAAATCAGGCTGTCAGTGTCCTATGGGGACAACTGCCCTCCAAGTCCTCCTGTTCCCCCACCCCCCACTCACTTATCATAAGCGAGGCAGCCCAGGTGCAGGGGTGCCCCATCCTTCCCACACCTGCCCCTGGACTCCTAGCAGGTCAGTAGAGTTTGGGGTTTGAGGGGGGAATGCCAGACTTGCCTGTGATGGTTTAGTTTAGGAGGGTGTGGAGCTTAGCAAAGAGCCCCCAGCGGGCCACCTCATAGCTGGGGAATGGGGCTCGAGTTCACTTAAGCCCAGGAGAGGGTGGGATAAGCCGGGCAGCTGAGGGTACAGGGCTGAAAGGCTGGAGAAGGCAGGGCTGAGTTTAGGACCCACATAAGGGAGGTGGGCATGTCTCCACCTGCAGGCTGGACACACTGTTTCACTTTAGAAAGGCCACCGTAGTTCTCAGCCCCTCGCCCCTAGGGTGCGAGCGCCCCTGGGCCCCCACAGTGGCCTCTCTTAGACAGAGGCCCACCAGGCAAGTCAGAAGGGATGATATGTTAAAGAAAAGGTGTTTCTGACCCCATCTGCAGAGCAGGGGTGAGGGGAGGGCGAGGTGCCTCTCAGTGACTGCCACCACAAGGCAGCCCCAGTCCATGGGCCCAACAAAGTCCTGTCCTGGAGCTACTCCACCCTCTGGGACAGCCTTCCAGCCATCCTGCCCTCAGGCTGCTTTAGGAGGCCAGATTCCCGATAGCAAGCCCCACCCCCCAATGACAGCCCAGACGGAACTCTCTTAATAAAAAAAAATAATTTATTGTCAACAAAGGTGATATATACAACAGGAAAACAGGTGAACAGGAGCGCAGGACTGAACGGGGCCCCGGAGAGCCCTCTGCAGGGATGGGGCGGGAAGAGGTAATGGAGGCCTCCTCGTTCAGGGGCCTGAACAACAAGTGAGGGAGGGGAGGTGTCCCCCGAGGTAGTGGGACTCAGTTCAAACCCCATTATGACCACCTCTCATGTAAGGCACTGTGCCAGGGGAGAATGGTGGGGGGCTGCGACGGTGGGAGGAGGCTGCGTGGGCAGAGAGGTCTAGATCAGGAAAGGACGGGGTAGGTGTTCTCCACAGGCCCAATGCCCCACTGCGGGTAGCCTAAGCTGCCCTCAGGCCTGGCCAGGGTAGACGGTGCCCCGAGGTACCAGTGGATGCTGCCCCACCCCCACCCTGCCCTGGCACCTGGTCTTACCCTCCCTGCCAGATGGCCTGGCTGGGCAGCTGTGAGTTATAAGCCAAAGGGCCATGCTGCCTCTTCCCCCACGTCCTCTCTTCCCCGCAGGAAAGCAAGAATTTACACCCCACTCCCTGCCTTTGGCTCCCCCCCTACAGTGGCATTGGATTCCGACAGAACTGCGGGCCAGTCTGGGGTGTCACCTGCTCCCACACCCTTGGTGCCCTGGGGGTGCTTGGACCAGTCTTGCAGGAGGCTGACCGCTGGGGGCTCCTCCATCCGTACACGGATAACCTGGAGATCCAGTGTCCCGCGGAGCCCTGGAGGGGGAGCTGGGCAGGGATGGGAGCAGAGAGCAGAGTCAGGGCCCCCCAGATACCCTGCCACGAGGATGCTCCCTGACAGCTCTGTAAGCCGAACCCCCATCTCCAGGGCCTTCATGATGTCCGCAGCCCAGTGCCTGGTCTGAGGAGAAGCCAGGACCGCAGGAGGCTCCACTCTTGTTTGATGCAAAGACTACTTACTACCAACCCGAACACAAGGCCACAGCCTTCTCAAGCCCAGGACATTTGCTGTGATGCTGTCCTGCCACGTGTATCCTGCCACACGGACACTTAGCGCTGTGTGCCTCTCCCCACAACTCTAACTGCAGCTGACTCCATTTCACCTCACACCTGCTGCGCATCCTAGCCTAGCAGGTTCTGGCCCGGTGGGGCAGACGTGGTCGGGTGGGAACACCCAGAAGCAGTCTAAGGCATGGTTGTGACCACCAAGGAGCTCGGGAGGGACTCCGTGGGGCAGAGAAGAGGCCTGGTCAGCACCTGGCTCTGCTCTTGCTCTGCAAGTTCAACCAGGCTCTTATCTCCACAGTCAACCCCTACGTCACAAGGACCCCATGTCCACCTTAGCTGGATGGAGAAGCTACTCACAACTGGCAAAACTGGGCCTCGAAACACGGACTTTCATGGCCAGTGCAGCCATAAAAACATCCTGTGTCCCCTGCGAAGGGGGCACATGCAAAAGTTACACTACATTGAAAAGCAAAACCAGGAAATGGCGATTGCAACAGTTGTGCCGTCTGTATTGAGGATTTGTTGTTTTTTTTTCTTCTATGCTGCTTTTAGAGACACGATTATTTAAAATGTGGCAGAGAAAACAGGTACGATTTTGCTGTATACTGTAGTTTGCTGGTTTGGAAAATGACTTTAAGGCTGCCACCAGGTTGTACCATTTAGCAAATTCTGTTTTGTGTGCCCATAAGGGGGCTCACCTCCCTGATAAACTATAAGCTCCTTGAGGGAAGCCTGAATCCCACTCATTTGTTCATTAATCCAATAATAATTTACTGAGCAACTACAATGTGATGTGCCCAACACTGTTCCGGTTGCTAGGAGGACTACAATGAATGGAGCTGACCAAGCTGCCTTTCTGGAATCTACCTTCTAATGGTGAGAGCCAATAAACAGGATAAATTAAAGATGCAGTATATTATATACAGACAGATACAAAGTTGAAAAATATACCAGGGAGAGGGGACAGGGTAGCAGGGAGCTGGCAGGTGAGCAGAGATGCAGGGGAGGTGAGGAGTCAGTTCTGTGGAGGGCTGGGGGAACAGCATTCCGGGCAGAGGGAAGAGCAAAGGCGGATGCCCTAGAGGACACGCTGGCTGCTGCAGGAACAGCCAGCGCCTGGGCAGAGTGAGTGCATGGTGGTGGGAGAGGTCAGGAGCCTCGTGGGACAGCTTCCTGGTCACCATGAGGACTCTGGCTTTTATCTGGAATGCAACAGGAGCAGCACTGGAGGATTCTGGGCAGAGGAGTGACCGGATCTGACTTGTGCTTTCAGCAGGGACACTCTGGCTGCTGCATGGGAGCAGAGCACAACGGGCAAAGCTCACAAGTCAGGAGACCAGTCAGAGGGTTGATACAGGAAGCAGGTGAGACGGCTCGGACTAGGGTAGCAGCAGCGGAGGTGGTGACAGGAGATGAGCTCTGATCTCATTCTGGAGGATCTGCTGCCAGACTGACGTGGGGTTGGAGACACAGCACCCTGAAGGATGGGGTGCCAGTTTACTGGGAAAGGGAAAATGGGGGAGGAGCATGGTGGCTGTGGGTGGGACGTGGTAAGGAGATGGGGGTTCAGTTTGGATATGCCGAGTTCGAGAGATCTTTTAGACAAACAGGGAGGGTTGTCACCTGGGCAACTGGAAGAGAGGCTAGAACCAGGGTGGAGGGGTCAAGCTGTGAGTTGCAAGCACATAAATGGCACTGAAAGCTATGAACCTGGATGACATTTCCCAGGAAGTGAGTACTGACATTGACCCATGGCTGGTGATATTTAATCATTTATTCATTCACCAAACACAAAAGCAGTGCCTATTCTGTGCCAGACACTGTTCTGGCCACTGGGGATCTTAAGGTGCATGAAACAGACATCCTAACCTGAAGGCCCTCACACTCTAGAAAGGGAAGACACACAGCACCATGACAAGCTTCTAACTCTGGGAGCTGAGAATGAACAAGTGAGAGAAACTGAGAAGGAACAGACAGTGGGGTAGAAGGAAAACCAGGTGAGCAGCCACCCGAAAAGCCAAGGGAAGAAAGTTATCTCCAGGAAGGAGTGAGCGATGGGTCCATTCTTACTATCAGATCAAGAAAGAGAAGGACCAAGAACCGATCGCTGGATTTAATTTCACGGATGTCAATGGCAACCTTGTCAAAGAAGCAATTTTCGTGTGTTGAGGATGAAAGTTTGATTGAAGCGGATTCCAGAGACAGACTGGGGGCAGTTGGTGTAGAAAACGCTTCCCAGCTTTGCTGAAAAGCTTTGGGGACAAATGGCACAGTGGCTAGAGAGGGGGGAGGGGCTGAGAAGGGAGAAACGTAGCCTTGTGTTGGTGGATGGGGACATGCAGAAGAGCCGGAGTGACGGGGAGGGGTGGGTTCCAGTGATGGGCAGAGGGGCAGCCTTTGCCAGGGGCAATTCAGCTACAGGGACTGAAGGACACAAACCAGAGAATGTGGCTTGGGTGCCAGAGGGAGGGAGCAGGTGGATGCTGCTTGTAGGTGAGGCGTCTGTGTGGGTATAGTGGAAATATGACAGGCTGCCGCTGACTAGGTTGAGGGCCCCGCGTGAGGCTCAGTTTCCTCTTCTGCAAAACGAGGATCATAATGCCTTCCATGGTGGTTGTGTGGATTTAGTGAGATAACATATTAGAAGAGTTCAGTACATAGTAAGGGCTCGAGAGGTATGGAATTCTCAAGCCAACGGAATTAAGTGCCAATTCTTCCTGACTGAAAGGAGGACAGAGGATCGGGAGGGTAGGGAGGTCAGGAGAGTGAGGCCTGAGAGGTGGTAGAGATCAGAGCTCCAGGGCCATGAACAGCAAGCCTGGAGGATTTAGCAGTCCTCAGGGCAAGCTAAACCCCTGAACTGCCCCATCTTCCCTCCTGTCCCTGCCCAAATTCCTGTGTTTCCTAGCGTCACTTCCCCACTTTCCTCCCATTTGTGCATCTGCATTCAGGCGCGTTTCACACAGACCCGCTGCTTCTGCAGAGGGTGGAGCTGAGCCCATTCCCCTTGCTTCTCACCAGAGCCCATCTCTGAGAAGGACTCTGGAAATGTCACCACCAGAATGGTAAGTGAAGGCAGCTATTAATCATCCACTCATCCTTTCAATACATTTTTACTGAGGGCTTTCTTTGTGCCAGGCACTGCTCTAGGTGCCAAGGATACAGCAGCGAACAAAAGTAAAGACCCTCAGCGCCTGTAATCCTAGCACTCTGGGAGGCCGAGGCGGGAGTATCGCTCAAGGTCAGGAGTTCGAGACCAGCCTGAGCAAGAGCGAGACCCCGTCTCTACTAAAAATAGAAACAAATTAATTGGCCAACTAAAAATATATAGAAAAAATTAGCCGGGCATGGTGGCGCACGCCTGTAGTCCCAGCTACTCGGGAGGCTGAGGCAGAAAGATTGCTTGAGCCCAGGAGATTGAGTTTGCTGTGAGGTGGGCTGACAGCACAGCACTCTAGCCCAGGCAACAGAGTGAGACTCTGTCTAAAAAAAAAAAAACCTTCAGGAAGCTCAGACTCGTGTACATTCTCTCACTATGCTTCCTCCATGGTCTGCCCCGAAACACGCCAGATCTGGCCAAGGTGTCCTAAGCCAGATCTCTAGGTCCTACTTGTATAATTAAACACCAGCAAGGCAAAGAGACTCTTTTTTTCATTATTTGACTGTGTCCTCTTAGCCCACCTTCTCTCCTGGCCTGGACACTCTCCCCACCCTCATCCTGCAAAGTCCTCGGAAAGTTCTAGAAAGTCCTCCCAGCCTGCCTCACATTCACATCCATCAGCTCAGCGAACCCGACCACAGTGACCTTTTTCAACTTCTATATCCATGGTTTTTAAACTTCTTTTTTGAAAGTGGCAGGATCTTTATTCCGACAAAGTCTTCAGAGGACTTCAATCCACACATAATACAGAAAACAGACATTATTCTGGCTGAAGCCTCACAGGTTTCTGAGACATCTGTCTCTAAGCTGCGGGTTCTTGAAACAGTTTGAAACCTCATGTCCAGAGTCTCTGTTCCGCACAGGAGCATCATGGGTACCCTACTGGTCTTTAAAGTGTCATTGCCTCCAACCTGTGCTCCTAGACAAAGTTTTTGGGGACAAAAGCTGCCTAACTTGTATTACCTCCCAGCCTCGGGGCTGGGCTCCAGGAACACTGGCTGCTGCACTACTTAGTGTCTCCTGCAGCTTCCGGGCCATCTCCAACCTCCACAGATCCTGCCACAGCTGAGAAGGCACTGCAGTCTCCTCCATCTCTCTCCGGTCATTCAATCAGCGTGCTGGACCCCATTCCTCTCAGGCTTTGCACACTCCCCCCAAAGGAACCTAAAAGCTCAGGGATTCTCTTCTCATCTACTCACCACTCCAGATAGGTGGAGTTTGGGCACAGGGCACCCCAGGACTCGAAATGAAGGCTCCCTTTCGAGAGTGAATTCAGAAGACCCATGAGACAGTGGGAGAGGCCAACCACTTAAGAGCAGGGATCCACCAAAGAGGAGACTCAGGGAACGCTCAGGTCCCAGCAGAACACACGGTCTTGGGGAGGCAGGACTAGAATGGGACTCAAGCTGAAACTTGAGACAGTTAAAACCATGATCTACATGAAGAGGGTGAGGCCTGCCTCGAGATTAGAAAACGGGGGCCCATCATGGCAAATAAACAAATAAATAAAAGCAGTTGCACACACATACACACACAGCTTTGTCTGAAGGACACAAACCAAACTACTAAGAGTGGCTACCACTGGCGAGTGGATCGGGACTGCAGGAGCAAGTAGCCTGCTGGCTTTTTTCTTTAAGCACAAAGCGCAACTCCTTTTTGAGAGCCCTGTTCTGGGCAGCATCCAGCCACCTTGTTAGCCACCACTCTCTGGGCTCTAGCTTCAAACACACATTTCAGACAAGCTGGGACAAGACAGGCACTCCTGACCCACTCACTCCTTCAAGAAGCATTTCTGGAGCCCCCGAGACACTGCGAGCTATGCCTGGCAGCGAGAGGCAAAGAAAGGACCAGGCCAGGCTTAGCCTCTGCCCTCCTGGAACACATTCCAGTCTCAGCCTAATCCTGTCGCTGCTCGGTTAGGTGACTGTGGTAGGCAGAATGATGGCCCCTCCAAAGATGTCCATGTCCTAATTCCTGGAACCCGTATGTTTTGTTACTTGGCAAGGGGGAATGAAGACTGCAGATGGAATTAAGGGTGCTTGGCAGTGGACTGAAAAACTAGAGAGATTATCCTGGATTATCTGCGTGAGCCCAGTGTAATGACAAGGGTGTTAAATGGGGAAGAGGAAGGTGAGAAGGAAGCAAAGGTGGCGTCCTGAGAAAGACTCTACTGGCCACTGCTGGCTTTGAAGACAGGAAGAAGCCACAAGCCAAGAAACATGGGCAGCCTCTAGAAGCTGGGCAAGGCAAGAAAACAGATTTTGCCCTGGAGCTTCTAGGAACACAGCCCTGCCAACACCTTGATTTTAGCTTAGTGAGACCCATTTTGGACCTCTGACCTTCAGAACTGTAAAATAACGTATTTTGTTTTAAGCTACAACGTTTATGTGATTTGTTATAGCAGCAAATAGAAACCAACACAAAGACCACGGGGAAGAAGAAACCAGCTCTCTGAGACTCAGTTTGTCTAACTGGAAAAGTAGATGGACATCTGCCCTTTATACAAGGTATTTTTGTAAGGGCCAATTAAACTGCATGTCAAAGTTTCTTTGTTTCTTAAAATCAGCAGGACACCATAAACTTACTGCTTTTTTCTTAGCATAAACACCAGCACTTACTGCTACTACTAGGCAGTTTACTGAGCAAGTGTCCCCTGGAGGTGTCTGTTCACTGTTCATCACTCGTCTGTTCCCTCCACACCTAACTGCATCGCTGAGCGGCCCCATGTGGGCTCCTGCTCTACCAGGGTGGGATGGGTACCTCTCAGGCTCCAGTTAGAACCAGCTTCCTTTGCGGACATGTGTCAGGCTTTTGGGGAGCACTAGCCTAACCCAACCTAACGACCAATTCCAGGAATGCTCAGAAAAGCTCAGCTTTCTGGGCAGCCTCCTCTATCACTCAAATCCCTGCCCTTGGCCATCTTCCAGGGGATCTGAGCACCACCCCCTCTGCCCTGGGCTCTGCTGCAGAGTGGCCTCTTGGAGGCCAGACCCAGGGATGCTGCCTGTGATGTCCCCCGTGCAGCTCCCTCTCGGGAGAGCTCACCTGGAGAGGGGCTTTCCGGCTGGGGCACGGCTCCTTCTGCCACCTCCCCCTCTTTAGGGGAGTCCTTGCTGTCCGGAGCCCTGAGCTGGGTGTGGGAGAAGAGCTGCAGGACGAAGCCAGGAGGGAAGCTGCCGTCAGTGAAGTGCCGGACCTCGGCCGGTGCTGCGAAAGTCTCTGTGGGTGAGTCGGGCGACGGGGGTTCTAGGAGAGGGGACAGAGCTGTGAGCGAATGGGGAGGGGCTGCAAAGCTCCACTGAGCCCTCAGGGGACCAGCAGGTGCCTGGGCCCCACCCCACCCCCACCTCAGAGCACTGTAGCCAGAGCCCACGGCCCCCTCCCGGGTCCTCCCCTTCACCTGGGTCAGGGTCCAGGTTTTTGGTCATAGGTCTGCCTCTTTTCTTCCTGACTGGCTCCTCCTCAGGGGGTTCCTTCCACCTCTGACCACGGAGCTTCTTACTTCCTGGCTCTGCAGCAGAGGCAGCTGCAAAAAGAAAAGACCTTATACCTTTTCTAGGAGGCCATGCCCAAACCCTGCAACCCCAGAGCTCCTGAAGACACCTGCACAGCACATACAGCCTGTGCCTCACCCCGTCCCCAAGATCCCACCCCACTGAGCCTCACTAGCTTCTCTGGTTTTGTTTTTTTT
>VBSM01003154.1:119463-130743 GCA_008086735.1 Cheirogaleus medius
CTCGGCCTCCCAGAGTGCTAGGATTACAGGCGTGAGCCACCTCGCCTGGCCCTAGCTTCCCTGTTGACTGACCAGGAAGCTCGAGGGGGCGAAGTCCCCTGGGACGGGTCCTTTTAGGGAAGGACGGGTTGTCCTCGGAGTCAAGGAGAACGACGATCTCTGCTGGTGTTCTGGCAACGTCTGGGTTGGAGTCTGGGTCTAGTTCGACATCCCGGCCTGATTCTGAAGGGGGCAAAGGCCCAGTGAGCTCCAAGTGCCCCCACCAGGCCCGACTCCTCCCTCTGCCCCCACCCCAGGCCCAACTACCTGAATTGGGTGGGGATGGCTGCTCGGCTCTGACATCCTGCAGAAGGGCCACCCCCTCGCTCCAGGCCTCCAGGATGTTGCTCTTCTCCGAAGGGCTCAGGTCCAGGGTGTGAGGATGCTGCTCCAAGATGTGTGAGCGAGCTGTGTCGGCCGACGGGGACGGGATCTCAGCACCGCACACCATGCACAGCGCCCGCCCGCTGCCTCCTGGGCTGCTGCCCACCAGGAACTCCTGCTCCCAAGACACCTGCTGCTTGAGCTCCTCACAGCCATCACCGCCTGCCTCCAGCAGGCTGGGTCTCGGTGGTGGGGTCTTCTCCTGTTGGGTCACTGTGCAGGGAGAGGGAAGGGCATTATCAATAAAGGTGCCTATGGCCAATAATACTCAGCACTTGAGTCCCCAAACATGGTGGCTTGTGTGGGGCAGGGAGGAGGAGCATTCTCATCCACAGTGTTCTTCTCCCTTCCCCTGGAACCCATGAGGCACGAGCCACACCGAACACAGCCTCAGCCTGAGTGTCTGGTGTCCTGCTATGCTTGCCTCTACACCTTCTCGCAATCTAGTCCTGGGCTGCAGGACTACATGTGTCTTTCCAACAGGCTCTGTTCCTGCAGGTCCCCAGCCTCTGCACATCTGTCCAGACCACCCTGATCAGTCTGGGAGTGACATCACCCCTGCAAAGCCTTCCAGACCCCCACCTGAAAGTTGATTCCATCTATATCTGAATTCTGGGTCACAGCATATGTTTTCTCAAGGGTGCGGACAGAAAATGTTACCATCCTAGTAAAGGCCCCCCCCACCCCCCGGGCTGCCTTCTACAGTGGTCCCAGAGCATTTGTGGCTCAGCTCTCCCACCCATCGCATGAACCGTAATCTCTGACAGGGCAGGAGCTCCTTTCAGCTCAGCAAAGAAGGCAGCCTTAGACCCACACCAGCCGGCAGCTCAGCGCTTCTGTCAGGCACCTATGATGTCTCATGGCTGCACCTCTCTCCCACCTTCCAGAGAGGACAGGACAAAATACAAATATGGGATGCCCTAATACCCCTTGGGCTGTATGGACGAAGTGGCATTTGAAATGGATATGAGCCTTGGCTTGGACTCAGGTCCAAGCTAGGTTCTAACTATCTCCCATGTGACCACGGGCAGGAACCCTAACCTCTCAGTTGCAATCCACTTTCTTCCCCACCACTTCTCCAAAACGGCTCTCGCCAACGTCGCCAACGCTAAACCCAGCAGTTAGTTCACCAATGTCGTCCTCTGCCAATCACCTCCTCCATCTCAATTTTCGTCACTGACATCCACCCAGGGCACCACCTTCCACTCTCATTTCTCTGGCCCACTTTCTCACTCCCTCACTTCCTCCAGGTCACCGCTGAAGAACATTTCCCCCCAGCTGTGCACCCCAATCCCTTCTCTTTGTCATTTCCTCCACAGCACACACCACCGCCTGACATTGTTTGTCTTTTATTGTCCACTCTGTCTCCCCACCACACTGTAGGATCCATGGCAGCACAGACTTCTTTTTTTTTTTAGGGACAGGGTCTTGCTCTGTCACCCAGCCTGAAATGCAGTAGTGTCATCATAGCTCACTGCAGCCTTGAACTCCTGGTCTCAAGCCATCCCCCTACCTCAGCCTCCTGAGTAACTGGGACTACAGGTGTGCACCACCAAGTCCAGCTAAATTTTAAAATATTTTTTTTGAAGAGACGGGGTCTCACTATGTTGCTCTGGCTGGTCTCAAGTGATCCTCCTACTTCAGCCTCCCAAAATGCTAGGATTACAGGCATGAGCCACCGTGCCAGCCTTGACAGCAGATTTTTGATGTTCCGCACCTGTATCTCTAGCACTGAGAACAGTGCCTGGCATTTAGTAATGTCTGATGAGGGACTAACTCCATCTCCAACCTGTAATCACTGGAATATTCCAGGACTCACTCCTTGGACCACTTTTCTGTCTATCTCCTTCCTCTGATAAGCCTCATCCCACTGCCTGCCTGCTGACAACTCCCATATCTATACCTCTAGCTGGATTCTCCCAGGAAATATAGACTTAGGTATCTGACTGCCTAGCCAACCCCTCTGCTTGAACATGTAATGGCATCTCAAACTTACCATATTCAAACCTTAACTCCCAATCTCCCATAAGCCTGCACCTGTCTCCCCCATCTCCGTAAACAGGAGGGCCACTCTTCAGTTGCTCAGGCCGAAAGTCTTGCATTCAATCTTTTTCTCATACCCCAAATCTTTCCTCCGCACTTGCTGTTCCCTCTGCTTCAAGTGCTCTTCCTCTAGCTATTATCAGGCTGGCTTCCTCTCTTCCTTCAGGTCTGCGCTCAAAATTCACCGTATTAGCGAAGCTTTTCCTAGCCACTCAATGCACCGAAGAAAATATCCAGCCCCCTCTTCTCTTTGTCCTGCTTTAGTGACTTCTGAAGCACTTACTGCCACCTGACACGCTATACATTTACCTATTTAATACTCTTTTCAGCTATTGGTATAGTGATGCTTCTCAGTGGCAGGTTTGGCTGCTTTGTTTACTGATATTACCATCTCTAACCAAAACGGTGCCTGGCATACAGTAGGTGCTCAATAAACATTAGCTGAATGAAGTAACTTCTGTGGACTTCAATTTCCTCTCTAGCAGTGGGGATAAGGCTGCCCTTTGGAGGGTTGTTGAGAGGATTAACCAAGACGGCTTCTGACAGCGCCCAGCGAGCACTCGATAAATTTCTTAGCAGAAGTAGGAAAGGAACCTGTCTGTCGGACTGAATACTCTGAGAAGGGAGGCGACCTTTATTTCCCTCATTAATTTTATACCCCTCCAGATTCCAGAAAGGATGAGGCGCACTGCAGACAGCACTGTTTAGCTGAGGTTCCCCGAATGCCCCACTCTCAACCTCTCTGGGTACTTTCCTCCCTACGGAAGAGAGGCAGTGGAGAATGGAAAGACATTGCATTTTCATGAATAGTAAGTCTTCCACAAAGATGGCTCTTTGTTTCCTACGGTCTGCAAGCTCCTGAGGACTAAAGAAACCGGTGAAGGGGGAGGGGAGAGCACAGAGCCGGCGAGCGTTCATAGATTGTTCCTCAAATCCCCTCCCAAGGCTAATCTCCTTCTAGGGTGGCCGAGGTCCCCCAGCAAGCATGGCTTTTCCAAAACTAAGTGCTGCGTGCAGTCCCATTCATCCCCCCTCGATACAATCTGACACCTGTGGCTTATGCAAGTGGAAGGCCTGGGTGGGGGTGGGGTGCAGAAAAGCTTTATGCTTGGAGGGCCCTTAAAATTCTCCTGGAGGTCGGCAGCGGCACCCGCCCCCGTGCTCCGAATCGACCGACACTCAGCTCCCTCGTCCACCCTCGGGCCTAGAGGTCCGGCCGCCCCACGGCCTGAGCATAGCCGGGCCTTGCGCTCGCGCCCGCCTCCCGGGGCGCTAAGACGGCGGGGGCAGTCGCCCGGCGCCTCGGGGGATCCGGCCTCGCGTGCAGGGCCCGGGCGAGGGGGCGCACGGGCACCGGAAGAGCCGGAGCGCGCGGGGCGTGGATCGAAGTCTCCAGACCCTGGGCGGGGGGAGGGGAAGGGGGAATTCGAGGAGGCCTGAGATTCCAAACCCCGGTGGGGGAGGAGCAAGAGCGGGCCCCGGACCCAGATGGCAGCGGGGGTGCCTGGACCCCAGACCCGAGGGAGGGAGAGGGCGCCCGAGCCCCGGACCCCGACTGCGGAGGGGTAGCCCCAGCCCCGGGCCGTGACGCGGAAGTGGGGTCCCCTCCCATCCCTCACCTCTGAGCATCGGCTCCCGCCGCGGAATGACGGCCACCACCACGGCCTCCTCCTCGTCCTCCCCTTCCTCACATTTGAGCGTCACCTCGAAGCAGTCGAGCGCGGCGCCCTCGGCCTTCAGGGCCATGGTGCGGCCGTGGGCCATCGAGGTGACCGCGCCGGAGGACGGGCGCGCAGGCCTCGGCGCGCAGCCGGCGGCCGCCTCCCGCCCGGGACCGCGCCGGACCCGCGGCCCGCCCCGCCGCCCGCCGCTCGCCGGCCGGGCCTCCCCGCTACCTCAGAGCGTTGGGACCCCGGGCGGGGAGGGCTCAATCCGGGCCCCAGCCCCCCGCCGCTCCCTTTTATGGAGGCTCATTGTCGGCGCCCGCCCGGCCGGCCGCCGCCGGCCCGCCCCCGACCCCGCGCGGCCAATCGCGCGCGGCCCCGCCCAGGCCCCGCCCCGGGCACGCGGCTCCGTTAGCATCCCGGGGACCCGCGGGCGGCGGGAAGGGTCGCGCGGGCTCACGGCCGCCCCCCAGCGCGGAGGCGGGGTTTGCCCGGCGGGCGAAGCCCCAAACGCCCGCTGACGGGCGCCGCGAGCCGGCAGGCCGGCCGAGCCGGGGGGTCGCGCCGCGGGGAAGCCGGTCGGGCGGTCTGCTGGTGCGGAGTGCGACCAGGTTTCCAGGATTGCTCGGGGTCGCCTTTCCTTTCCGCGGACCAGCCTTCTCCGCCAGCAGATGCCCTGGCGGGAAAAGAACCGGTGGGGGAGTGGAGACTGAGTTCCTCTGCTTGCCAGCTCTGTGACCTTGGGCACGGTATCTGTTTTCTCATAGGCTAGCTGATGCTTTCTTTGAAAAACCATTCTGGTCCCTTCTGGACAAAGGAATGCCAAGACGAAGAGGAGCCGAATGGAGTGTGGGCGCGCGTAAACTACCCCCGATGGTTATTATGATTTCCATATTTTAAACGTGAGTCCAGAGATTTTGTGACCCTCTCCAAGGACACACAGCAATCCCTTGAGAGCCCCAAGACCAGAGTCCAGTTGCCATGACACTGCTGCACCCTAATCATACCCTGGGTGAGCTTTCGCCCCTGTGGCATGGAACAGGCATCTCCCTCTTCTGTAGAAACACTCAGGAGATTTTAGTGGAGAAAATGCAAAATGTCTGACACTGAAAATCCGTCTTCAGATGTCGTTATATCAGACCAGACTCAGTAGTCATTAAGAATGATGTAGTGGAATGGAGGCGGGAGAGGAGGTGTGAAGTAGTCTGTATGGATTATCGTGTATTTTTAAGGGGACGATTTTGTTACTTTCAAGTGTATCCGGTACTTTAAAGGTTTTACAAATAAAGGCATCACCAAGCCTGTTTAACTAATTTCTACTTTATGGTCGTTCGCCACCATTTGCCTCTGATCCCTTCCTTGCCCCTGGACTCTGCTCTGTGTTGCAGTGGACTGACCCCTGCCTCTGCGGGGCAGTTTCTCAGTCTTCCAGAACATCTGGCTTCAGGCCTGGGTTTAGCCAATGGGAGCAGTGACAGGAGACTGAAGGGAGAAGGATTTCTTCTCTTTCTCTCTTGCTCAGGCAGGTCTCCAGCAGAGACTGGGCTTCTCTGTGGCTCCAGCTCCTACTGGATGGGTAACTGGTCCCAATACCTGCAGGGTGATCCATGCCCCTGGGCTCCATGAATTCCGCCTCCTCTTTTTGTCCCTCCAGTTTAGGGGAGGTGGGCAGCTTCTTGATTTTGCTAATCTCTGGGCTGCCTCACTGTCCCCTGTTGAGCTTCTCAGCCCTTCCATTACCCTTGTCAATCTGTCACCAAAACCATGCATTAAATTCTCTCTGTTTTAAATGTTTGGAGTGATTCTTGTTTCCCTAATTGAACCTTGAATGATACACCCAGTGTTGTACCAAGCACTTAGTAGACATTATTTCTTAGTCCTCACAAGTCTTTTGTAGTAGATCATATTGTTCCCAGTTTAAAGAGCAGGAAGTTGAAGTTTAAAGGGTTAGATTACTAGCCAAGGTAATAACAGTAAGAATCCTATTTCATCAAATTTGGGATGAACATTTTCCCCCACATTTTAATATCCCTGAAATGGAAATGCTTTCTATTACTGACATCATTGTGAAATGAAAGATGGCCCTTCTAATATTCAGACTGTACTGTTACCAGCAGAACATCCATGTTTAGAACGAGACATAGACAAGGCCGCTTAGTGACTACAAAAATTACTTCACCTTTCTTTGAGTGATTGCTGCTTCTTTATCAAAAATGACTCTAGGGCCCCGTGCGGTGGCTCACACCTGTAATCCTAGCACTCTGGGAGGCTAAGGTGGGAGGATCACTTGAGCTCACGAGTTCAAGACCAGCCTGAGCAAGAGCAAGACCTTGTCTCCACCAAAAATAGAAAAAAATAGCAGCTGATCACGTGAGCCCAGGAGTCTGAGGTTGCTGTGAGCTAGGCTGATGCCACTCCACTCTAGCCCAGGCGACAGAGCGAGATTCTGTCTCCCCAAAAAACAAACAAAAAAAAGAGACTCTAATCCTGCATTCATCCTCCTGCCTCCCTAGATAAACATTATAAAGTTACCCAGTCTCTGAACTGCCCCTGTTTCTTGACAGCATCAGTCCACAACATGTCCCATTTGCCTAATCCCTCCACAGAACCGAGGGAACAAGCCCAAATTTAAGTAGTTTCCCTAGGGTGCCCTGGGTTTCTCTAGGGTGTGTTCTCCTTTACTGCAGCAAGCTAAATAAAATAACTTTTTTTGGCCACAGGTGTGTTCCTGGTGATCTTTTGGTCAGAGGACGTTGACAACTCTAACCAATTTATTCGCTTTCATGTTTGTTTTTATATATATGAAGAGTAATATATAATGAAAACCTATGTCAAAATATCCGTAAATCTAAAAGAGTGTTTTTAATAGCTATAAACTTTCAAGTGATAAGAAATCCTTATGTCATAGTTTGGCAGTATTTTTTTTTTAGGGTACATAAAACAATGGTTCATCTTGCAACCCATGGTGTCCTTGATTTAATGAGATGTGGTTAGTTACAAGGGCAGGACTCAACCCCAGTTCTGTCTGTCCCTGTCCTTGCTCTAAACGCTACAGTGCCACGCTGCCTCTTGGGGAGCTTTAAATAGCTGTTAAATGAATGGAAGTGTAGGTATTCCTAGCTCAGAACCAAACAACTTGCAAGTCACAGTACATCCGCCTGATTGCAAAGCCAGGGCTCTTCCCTGTCACACCTGCTGCTGTGCAAGCCCTCTCTGTGCCCAGCTAGGAGAGGAAACTCTAGACCATGTTTGATGGCGCTATTAGGAATTCCCATCCACTGGCTACATAGTGCCAAATGCATACTTGCTGAAAGAATCGGAATCTTAATTGTTGGGACAGCCCCATGTGGAGGAGAGAGGGCAGAGCTTTATTAGGCAAGTTATGCCTGTAACTTGTCTTTTGACTTAGTGAATTTGGCCTTGGAACACGAGATTCCTAAAACAGGGGCAGGGCAGACTGGAGATAGGAGCGAGGAGGACTAGTTGCTTCTGCCCCAGGAATTGGCTGCTCCAGGCCACTCCCTGGGATGGCCTCTAGGCTGGAGGCCCAAGCTGGGAGGAAGTATTTCCTTTTGCCACAGCTTTTACTGTCGGTGGCATTTGGGGGCCCCAGTGGACAGCAAGTGGGCTGCTGCAAGTGGAGACAGCTGTGGGGATATTAAAACGTGAGTGGGATGTTGTGGCGAGTGGACTAGACCAAGCTCCAAATGAGGAGAGGGCTGTCTGGAGGCTAAGTGAGGGCGAGCGAGGGGCTTCGCTCCTAACCGGCTTGGCACTTGCTAGCGGTCTTCAGCAACAGCCATGATAAATATATACCCATGCTCCTTGGCTCAGGAATCCCACTGCCAAGTTACCCTAAAGTCATCCAAAAGTAGAAAAATGACCAAAAACTATGTTAAAAACAGTTCACTGCTTAAATTCTTCAGTCCCTAGAATTTAGCAGACTACCACTCCTAGGTGAAATTTTATTCAGTTGGTGCATGTGGTCAGAAGTCCTCTTGGCGCCTGCATGAGTCAGAACACCTCTGTTACGGAACTCATCACATCGTACTTTATTATTTGTTTGCCTGTGCCGTGTCTTGTCCATCTTTATAGCGTCAGCATCAGCCCAGGACCTGTGGTGTTAGCACCAACTTGGTGCCCGCACGTCAGGGTTCTTGTTGCAAAGCTCTCAACTCAAACGAGCTCAAAGAAAATGGGGGATTTATTGGCTCGTGGAAGTCAAGGAAGGGCTGAAGGCCCAGTTGTGGGAAGGGCAGGGATTCAGGCTGACTGTCAGACTCAGGATGTAACTGCCACCAGGATGTTCTTTCCATCCCTGATCTCTGCCTTACTCTCCCCTTGCACACCGGCTTCTTCCCATAGCAGATGTGGCCACTGTAGGCTCGTCTCACCAAATGACTTTCTGGCCTTGCATCTGGGTGTCACGAAATGAGGTGGGTCAGCTTGATGGGTAACAGGAGGATTCCCAGCAGCCACTCCTACTAGGGGGTGGCCAGCAATAATGTAACTGTGTAGGGAAATGGCCATGAACTATATAAATCTATACCAGTGAATTACTGAGCTACTAAACTGTGCTGAACTCAGTAGTTGGAAAATGCTAATGGCTGTTCCACCTCCACTTGACATGAGGGGAAGAATGGTGGAAAAGAAGGCATTCATGAGTTTTAACTGACAAAATAGTACGTATGCTATGATCTCAATTATGTTAAAAGTAGTACCAATGTGATTATATATGCAAGAAACTGTATAAGAATGAAAACTAAGGGCCGGGCGCGGTGGCTCACGCCTGTAATCCTAGCTCTCTGGGAGGCCGAGGCGGGCGGATCGCTCGAGTTCAGGAGTTCGAAACCAGCCTGAGCAAGAGCAAGACCCTGTCTCTACTATAAATAGAAAGCAATTAATTGGCCAACTAAAAATATATAGAAAAAATTAGCCGGGCATGGTGGCTCATGCCTGTAGTCCCAGCTACTCGGGAGGCTGAGGCAGGAGGATTGCTCGAGCCCAGGAGTTTGAGGTTGCTGTGAGCGAGGCTGACGCCATGGCACTCACTCTAGCCCGGGCAACAGAGTGAGACTCTGTCTCAAAAAAAAAAAAAAGAAAACTAAGATATTAACATTGGCTAACTCTGAATGGGGGGATAATGGCAATTTTTACATTTTAAAGTATTCTGTATTGTCTGATATTTTTATTTTTATAATCAGAATTTAAAATGTCATTTCTATTTTTTTTTTAAAAGCTCCAAATGCAGCAGACATTAGACAAAATAGATCAACCATTCTCAACTGGATCCCCAATGTCTCATAGAGCAGGAATGGCAAGTATTTGGCCCTGCAGCCGCGATAGGTTGGCTTATTGTTTCCAACTATTTCAACCCCTCCTATAAGTAGATTACATGCCTGGCCTCATTACCTTGAGGCTTTCAGTGCCTCCCAGAAGGCAGTGAATACTTCCCCAGCCTCTTGACTTTGGGCTTGGCCGTATGACTTGCCTTGGCCAGTGGAATGTGAGCAGGCGTGAAGCAACCACACCCTAGCTGAGGCTTTGTGGTGTCTGTGTGCAGTGTGGCTTGGCTCTTTATGTTTGTGCCATCCATCCCGGGAAGAGCATGTCCCAGGGAAATGCTGCTGCTTCAGCTTGGGTCCTGGAATGAGAGACACCTGGAGCAGAGCTGAACCCAGCTCACAGTCTGGAGCCAAGTCCACCTGAGCCCAGTAGAGCCACAGTGGACCCCCAGACCTGGGAGCAAGAAATAAATGCTAGATGCTGCAAGTGACCCAGTTTCAGGGTTGTTTGTTACGAAGCATTGCCACAGCAGAAAGCTGACTAGTACTCCAGATATTGAATTCTCTCCCCAAGCTCCTTGCTCTCTTTTTTTCTAATTTCATGGAGATAAGGGTGGCATTGGGGGACCAACCCTCTTGGTTTGCCCAGGATTGAGGGATTTCTCAGGACCTGAGACTTTTCAATTTTAAAAATTAGTTTTATCAAGATATAATTTTCTAAAAAAAAAGATATAATTTTCATTTCATATAAACCACTCATTTAATGTGCATATCAATGTTTTTCAGTATATTCACAAGGTTGTACAATCATCATTACAATCTAATTTCAGAACATTTTGTCCCTCCTAAAAGCAACCTCATACCCATTAGCAGCTACTCCTCATTCTTATTCTCACCCCTAATCCCTAAACAACCACTAATCTCCTTTCTGTCTCTATAAATTTGTGTATTCTGGACATTTCATATATGTGGAATCATACAATATGTGGCATTTGGTGACTGGCTTCTTTTAATTAGCACAGTATTTTCTAGGTCCATCCATGTCATAATATGTATCAGTACTTCATTTCTTTTTATTACTGGATAATATTCAATAGTATGTATATGAGACCTTTTCATCGATTCATCAGTGCTGGCCTATCGGGTTGTTTCCACTTTTTGGCCATTATGAATAGAGCTTCTATGAACATTCATGTACGAGTTTTTGTTTGAACATCTGTTTTCTCAATTCTTTTGGGTATATGCCTGGGAGTGGAATTGCTGAGTGATATGGTAATTCTGTTCCACTTACTGGGGAACTGCCAAACTGTTTTCTGCAGCTGTCACATCATACATTCCCAAGTGTAAGAGGGATCCAATTTCTCCACATCCTTGCCAACACTTGTTATTGTCCATCTTTTATATTACAGCCATCCTAGTGGGTGCACAGAGGTATCACATAGTGGTTCTTTCTTTCTTTCTTTCTTTCTTTCCTTTTTTAGGTTCTGATTCTCTGGTTTGATTTGCATTTCCCTAATGACTAATAACATTGAACATCTTTCATGTGCTTTTTGGCCATTTGTATATCTTTGGAGAAATGTCTATTTAAATCCTTTGCTCATTTAAAAAATTGGGCAATTAGTCCAATTTTTTTAAGCTATAAGCGTTCTGTATATATTCTGGATATTAGGCCCTTATCAGATATGTGGTTTGAAAATGTTTTCTCTCATTCTGTGGGTTGTCTTTTCACTTTCTTAAGGGTATCGTTTGTAACACAGAAGTTTTTAATTTAGATGTAGTCCAATTTATCTATTTTTTCTTTGGTCTCTTGTGCTTTTGGTTTTGTTTCTTTCTTTGTGTTTTTGTTTTTCATTCTTTTTTTTTTT
>VBSM01003154.1:154469-167940 GCA_008086735.1 Cheirogaleus medius
CCCCCCCCCCAACACACACATCAGTGACAGGAGCCCTTTCTGATCCTGTCTTTTGTTTCTCTAACCCCGGGATTCTCCACTGGGAGAAAGACCAGAACCCAATCGTACAGCCTCTGTGCCCATGAGGAGACCATTTTCTAAATAAAAAAGGGTCAGAACTGCAGGGAGGGCGGGGGACTGCTCTGGGTGTCTGTTTGGCAAAGAGAACGCCGTTGGGTTAGTGGGGCCTCCCCAGTGCCGCCCTTATGATTGCTAGGCAGTGGCCGGCACCCTGCCAGAGCAAAAATAAATCCCCAGAAAGACTTAATGGGCTCCAGTGGGTGGTGGCCACTCCCTGCTGCAGTGTCATCAGTAGCCACTCTGGTGGCCCTCCTGCCATCAGCTTTCAGGGTCATTGGCTCCCCCAGACTCTGGCGAAGTCCAGGTCTAAGAAACTCCTTTCCCTCGAGGTGTTGACAGCTTTGTCTTGGGGATCCCTCCCGTGGGGGGGCCTACTGACAGTGCTCAGCCCATCCCTGAAACGGCACTCTCAGGAGGCTGTTTGAGGCATTACTGGAGAAAGGGAGAAGACCTCTGGGTGCGGCCCTCCTGGCTGGGGCCCCAGGCGGGTGGGTCCTGCGTGCAGCCCTGGATGCAGACAGATGCCCCCTTTGTTCCTCTCGGCCCCCTGCCTGCTCCGCCCTGCCTGCTGCTGCTCTCCTGGCTTTATCCCTACAGCTCTCATCCAAAAAGGGCACCTTACAGAGCTGGCTGGCTCCTTGGCTCTCACCTTATTTTTTAAAAAGTCAGAGCTAGTTCACACAGTGCCCTGCATCCTTTTGTTCTTGATCCTCTCTTAAAGGGTCCTTGCTCTTCGTAAAGGGCCAATGTTTTGACTCCCTGCTTCTCCTACATGCCTTTTCCTGCCCCTGAACACCCCCAACCCCACCTCCGTTTCTCAGGCTTCAAAATCAAAGCCCTGACTTCTTTCCCTGGAAATCAGAGATTGAAAACTGTCTCTCTTTCCCCTTCTTCAGGGCAAGATCTTCAGCTGGAAGGGGGTGCCTTGGGGTCCTGGGGGAGTGCCCCCCTGCCCTCCTCCAGGGCCAGGGGACCAGCATCTTCAGGCAGGAAATACTCAGACCACTGTGAGGCTCGGGCCTCGAGACCTGGAAAGAGCCGCATCCCTGGCCGTGACCACCGGCGCTACTACCATGACCACTGGCGGCTGGAGTACCTGATGGACTTCAACCCTGCGAGGCATGGCATGGTGTGCATGGTGTGCGGCAGCTCCCTGGCCACCCTCAAGCTCAGCACCATCAAGCGGCACATCCGCCAAAAGCACCCCTACTCCCTGCATTGGAGTCCCCGGGAGAAAGAAGTCATCAGCAACAGCTGGGATGCTCACCTGGGGCTGGGGGCCTGTGGAGAGGCTGAGGGCCTGGGGGTCCAGGGGGCTGAGGAGGAGGAGGAGGAGGAAGAAGAAGAGGAGGAGGAGGGGGCCAGCCTCCCAGCTTGCCCGCCCAAGGGCCCAGGTAATGCAGCTCATGGAGAGGCAGGGGCCCAGGTGGCCAGTGGGGCCCCATGTGGACAGCTTCTCTGCCATCTAGCTGGTCTTCTGGAGCAGGTTACTGCTCCTTCTCTGGGTGGGTTCTGTTCGTTGCCCTTATTGTACAATAGTGCGGGAGGACCGTGGGGCGGGTGTCAGTGTCTGTGGCAGCGTTGACATTCTGCGGTCTGTGAAGTATCAAGGAGAGTGGAGGTTGGGGGACAGGCCAGGCAGGTCGGCCAAGGCCCAGGAGGGGGCTGGGGTCATATTCTGGTTCTGCGGGAGGAGTGGATGGGGTTAGTGTGTGCAGGGGGATTTAGGGAGCTGCAGGCAAAGAATGAGGGCAGAGGAAGAGAAGGGCAGAGGTTAGGCTTGAGGCCTCAGAGTCTGAGAACCGAGTGAGGGAGAGGCATATGGTGGACCTGGCCGTGGTGGGGGGTCCCTGTTCCGGCGTCTCAGTTCCTTCCCTCCAACCCTTCCAGGCAAAGCCTCAGCTGGTGGGGGCTGCCGGCGCCAGCGGCGAGGGGGCCCAGTGGCACCCCGGGCTCGGCGTCTGCGCCTCTCAGCTTCCCGGAGGGCCGGGGGCAGCAGGGGGCTGGGGGCCCGGCGCCTGGAGAGGAGGCTGAAGGAGTCCCTGCAGAACTGGTTCCGGGCTGAGTGTCTCATGGACTATGACCCGCGGGGGAACCGGCTGGTGTGCATGGCCTGTGGCCGGGCACTGCCCAGCCTGCACCTGGACGACATCCGCGCCCACGTGCTGGAGGTGCACCCCAGCTCTCTGGGGCTCAGCGGCCCCCAGCGCAGTGCCCTGCTGCAGGCCTGGGGTGGCCAGCCTGCGGCGCTGTCTGAGCTCACCCAGTCCCCAGCAGGTGCGAGGCCCATCCCAGTCCGAGACCCTCTCATGTTAGGGCTGTACAGTGGGGTCTGTGGCTAAAACTGGGAGGCAGGAACCTCAAGCTGAGGGCTGAAAGCCAGGAACTCACCCCCACCTCTGCTGCACACGCACGCACACACGCACGCACGCCAGGGCCTCTAGCTTGGTGCTGGGGTGAGGAGCAAGGATGGACCCCTCTGCGTGGGTAAGGGCACCCCAGCCGGCGGGCTGAGCCCTTCTTCCTCACCCCTTCCCCAACAGACGATGACCTCGTCCCCCAGGACCTGACCAGAAAGAGCCGGGACTCGGCCCCCGCTGCTGGAGCCCCCTCCTCTCAGGATCTCAGCCCCCCAGACGTAAAGGAAGAGGCTGGCTGGGTCCCTGAGAGGCCCGGGCCGGCAGAGGAGGAGGAGGAGGAGCTGGAGGAGGGCGAGGGCGAGAGGGTGGGGGTCCCGGGCGGGTCGCCACGGGGCCGAGACCGCCGCCACTACCAGGAGCGTTGGCGGCTGGAGTACCTCATGGAGCTGGACGGCGGCCGGCGCGGCCTGGTGTGCATGGTGTGCGGGGGCGCGCTGGCCTCGCTCAAGATGAGCACCATCAAGCGGCACATCCGCCAGCGCCACCCGGGCTCCACCCGCCTCAGCGGGCCGGTCAAGGCCCTCATCGCCCAGGAGTGGAGCGAGAAGGCCGCCCACCTGCTGGCCCTGGGGCTGCCCTGCCCCGCTTCCCCCCGGGGCCCCGCCGCCCCCAGCACAGCTGCGGCCTCCGAGGAGGGGGGAGGGGACGAGGAGGAGCCAGAGGAGGAGTGGTGGGGTGAGCTGGTGCGGGCCAGAGCAGGTGGAGAGGGACAGCGGGTAGGGCTCCCAGCCAGGCAGCGAGAGAGGGTTGGGCGCTGCCTGGGTAGAAGGGAGACTGGGGGTACGGGGCCGGGGGCAGAGGTGGGGGCGTCATGGAGGTGGGACGCGGCCCCGGCCTGCTTCCCCCAACCAGCTCCAGCGCCGCCCTTTGTCCCTTCCAGGCGACGTCCCGCTCTCCCCTGGGGCTCCGTTGGAGCCGCCCGCCGAGGAAGAGGAGGACGACGAGGACAGTCAGGAGCCGGGGGGACTCGTGTTGCCGCTGCCGCCCCCGCCGCCTCCCCCGCCGCCGCCGCCCCGCAGCCGGGAGCAGCGACGGAACTACCAGCCGCGCTGGCGGGGCGAGTACCTGATGGACTACGACGGCAGCCGGCGCGGCCTGGTGTGCATGGTGTGCGGGGGCGCGCTGGCCACGCTCAAGGTGAGCACCATCAAGCGGCACATCCTGCAGGTGCACCCCTTCTCCATGGACTTCACGCCCGAGGAGCGCCAGACCATCCTGGAGGCCTACGAGGAGGCGGCGCTGCGCTGCTACGGCCACGAGGGCTTCGGGCCGCCCGCCCCGGCCCCGCGCGACGGCGGCGCGGACTTAAAGCCGGGCGCGGTGTGCCGGGCGTAGCGGACGGGCGGGCCGGGCGCTGCGGGAGCCCTCGCGCCGCTGCCGCGCCCCCCGCTGGCCGGGCCGGGCGGAGACCGGGCGCGTCTGCTCCGTGCGGCCGAGCCCCCTCGTCGCCCCTGGGCCCGGAGCCCCGGCCCTCCCCACGCAGGGCCCCACGTTTTCCGAGAAGCCAAAGCGGCCTCCACGCGGCAGCACCGAGCGCTCCCCGGCGGGCGGGCGCGGGGACGCCGCCAGTCAGTATTAAGGCCGAGGGAGGGGCCCTCGCCCTGGCCCGGGGCCCGGTCCTCTGCAGCCTTGCACGCCGGCAGGCTCGGCTCCCTGCTCGGGGCTGCAGGCCTTCCTGCCTAATTGGTATTCTCGGCCTCCCGGAGGCCCGGGCCGCGGGCGGGGGCGGGCGGGCGCGCCTGGCCGGGCCAGCTAACCCGCCGCCACGGCCGCCGGACGGAGCTCGCAGAAAGGGATTAGCACTTTTTTCCTTCGCTCCTCCTGCCCTGAGGGCCTCCGCTCACCCCTCCGCTCGGAGTCGGCGCTCTGGCCCAGCGCCAGGTCCGTCCGAGCCCGGGGCACTAGCTGTCCCGGCCGGGGGCGCTCTGTTCCCGCCCCGTCCCCGTCCCCCTTTGTCCGCGGGGGACGCGCCACGCGTTCTCAGTCCCCAGGGTCCGGGGCCGGGCCTCGGCCTCCCTTTCTCTTCCCCGCGGCGGCGCCAGGCCCTGTGAGGCGGGGAAGGGGCCCCGCGATCTCCCAGGCAGGTCCGAGAGGGATGTGTAGATTCATTCTCCTGTGGAGAACAGCTGGCCCTGAGATCAGGCCCATTTTTGCTCTTTGTATTTTATTTGGAAACTGTATTTAATGCTTTTATATGAAAGGGGGCGGGGCGGGAAGAGCTGACCCTATCTCCCTATGTGCAAATGTCTTATTTATTATGCGTGTGTCAGAGATAAGCTGTGAGGCGGTGGAGGAAGGACCTAAAGGAAGAAGGAGCGAGGGCAGAGGCGGGGCGGGAGGACCCCAACAGGCCGCCCCGCCTGTCTAGGCACCGGGATCTTCACAGAGCAAGGCCACTGCAGACACAGTTCCCTCGGTCCTAAAATCCGAGTGGGGAGGTCAGCGGGTGGGACTTGAGGGTTGGGTCTAGCGGAGAGAGACTGGCAGCTGGGGCCAGCGGCTGCCTCAGTAGGTGGGAAAGCACAGGGCAAGGCGGAAGCCCCGCTTCTCATCCCTGCCCCTCAGGCCAGAGCCCAAGGTTCAAGTGCCTCAGGCCCAGTCCCTTTGACTCTTCCTGTTTGGGAGTTGGATTTTATACTACGGATTTTATAGCATTTTTATATAATTCAAGATTGTCAGAGTTGGAAGGGACCCTGGAGATCACTAGTACCACCCCCATCCCCCATAGGTAAAATGAAGCCCAGAAACTGAAATTATCACACAGTCAGGTGGGAACAGAACAAAAACTAGAATACAAAAGCCAACTCCCAACTCAGTGTTCTTTGCACTACACCACTTCCCAATCTCTGGTAAGTTATTAAAACTTCTTTCCCCAATAGGCCTGCCAAGGGCCGACGCGTGCTGGGCAGTGCAGGCCATCCCGGTGCAGGTGTGCCTCTTGGGGGTGGCAAAGAACCGCACACTTGCTTAGGATGAGTATGCTGAGCTGTGCAGGGCAGCTCTTGGTGTAGGCCTGGGCTGCAAGCTGCAGGCAAGAGCCCTCCCCTCCCCAGTGAGAACTCCAGAAGTGGGGCTGACTATGCCTGGCCTGAGGCCTCTCCACAGGGCACTGTCGGTTTTGCCTTTTTGTTGTTGAGGCCACCAGGGATTCAGGAAGAGCCTGAATGGGTTGTCAGTTGGTGGAAAAGTGAATGCCAGTGAGTTTGGACCTCCAGAAGTTCTGAGACAGTATTAAAAGCTTGAAAACAGGGATTTGGGGTGGCACCAGGCTGGGTACTGCCATTCTTTTACTTTCCTTCACACATATTTGTTTTCAGATCCAAAATGAGTATTCTTTTTCTACTCTGCCCGCTCAAAAACAGTAGGCAAATTGGGGCGGCCAATTTTAATCACCAAGCCCACTGCCGAAGTTCAGGTAAGCCAGGGCAGAGAGCAGGTTAGGAATGGTTTTTCCCCATCTGTAGGCAAGGAGAGGCCTTAGGACAGAGTGGATGTCTTCACTGAGACAGCCAAGCACATCAGTGGTTCTCAAAGTGTGGCCCCCAGACCAGCAGCAGCACCTTAGGAATGTGCTAGAAATGTAGTGGCCCCACCAGCCATCAGAAACTTGGGTGGGACCCAGCCATCCAGTCTGATAAGTGCTCCAATGACCCTGATGCAGCTGAAGTTCTGAGCACCAGTGATCTAAGATGTGCTGCCATAGTGTTTCTTACTTTGAAGCAATGGCCTCACCGGTTAGAGGTCGGGGGTTAGTTGGTCCTCATCCCTAGGTGTGCCTCCTCGCCTTGGGATTCTGACATGAACAGGTGAAGTTTCTTCATGAATTTTTTCTTTTTTTTTGTTAATGGTATGCTTGCTATTAAGGCCAATATGTAAATGTTACTCTGAATACATATTTATATACCATGTTACTTAGCGACATTATTCAAACATTTGTATGCGTATTTGTGAACTTTGCATCAGTCATTTAAAGAATATGTCAGCCTAAGAGGTATGTTGAATAAAATTTTAAAAGCCAGCTTAAGGGTGGTCACAGCCTTAGTTTAGGGGAAGAGCTAATCAGAGATGACTGCTTGAGTTCTTTCAGCAAAGACCTTATGTATTTGGTTCCCATTTTCCCTGGTGACTGACTCCCAATTTAAATGCATCGTGGCTGTGTGGGATTTATAGGCTGCTTCATGTTGTAGGCAGGGAACATTCCTAGGCTGGTGTAAACTGGGACAACAGGCTCCTCTGGCCCCTTCCACTCCTCATCTTTCTCCTAAGGTCACCTCTTAGAGGGTCTTATTTTCTTTCAGAAATCAAATGCACAGCTGTGCTCTACTATAGAAATTCTACAATCTCTGGAATCCATACCAGTATCAACTATTAGTTGCTTTTTAAAGCCCCCAAAGTGAAGTGAGGATGGGGGGAGTGGAAGCCTTGTTTGGATCTTACTTTACCCAAACTGTGTATAAAGAATAAAGTTAGCAGAATGACACCACAGTTGTCGTGTTCTTTTCTTTTTTTTATTAATACCACATCGACTTGCAGTTTTACAGGAACCAAGATTCAAGGTCCTTAGGTGCTACTGTATTTTATGTTGCACGCACAGACACGCACACAGTTTCATTAGTAATTGTTTCATCTATAGGTTATTCTTAAAAACAACAACAACAACAAAAAAACTGCCTGCCTGCGTGGCACAAAGATCTCTTCAATTATTTAAACACAGCAGCAACAAAATAAAAGAGCTAGATGTGGAGGCTTCCAGTGCAGAAAGAGGTCCTTTGGAGGGGAAGCCCAAAAAGACGATCAGTGCATTGACTTCCTGGGAGAGCGAAGGATGACACTGGAGAATTCATTTCCTACTACATTAAATCAGTTAAAAAATATTCAAAAGGAAAGGGGGCTAAGAAAATAAAGTAGAGTAAGGCAAGGGTACCTTTTACCCATCCAAATGCCTAAGTAATTTTCTAAAAAAAAAAAAAAAAAAAAAAAAAAAAGTGGAAAGCAAATTTCCTCCCACTACTTTCTACAGCTGCAGTACTTTGGGCCCTTAAACTTACCAGTGCATGTCCCTCTGGATGGTCATGACCGAGTTACACCTGAATGAGCTCACAAATGACTTTTCTTTCAAGTTTGCCACATTTTCATGTTGAAGGGGAGGAAGAAACTTAACCTCAATGGGAATCAAAACTTCCCAATTGCCCTCTACCTGATGTCAGTGTGAGCTGTTCTCTTGCCTTTTAATTGTACACAGAGCCCATCACAATCTGGCCCAGCCTGGTCACCCTCACCTAAAACTTCTTGGAAAACACTCTCCAAAGGAGCACCCTGGACCATGCCAGAGGTGCCTGTAGGACATTTTATGGGACTGAAAATGAAAGAAGCTCCAAAACAACACACTCATAAGCTAGCCTCAAAGCAGTTGAAACTCCGAAAGAACCACAAAATACACTTCCCTACACTAATTTGTGGTCTTTTAACCACAGACACACACAATCTCTCAAGCCAGCCTGGCTTTGGTCCTTAGGCTAAAATGATGAACACAGGCTAAAGATGCAGAATGTGAAAAAGGAAGCTGTAGGGAAAAGATCAAGATAAAGGCTTTTTATGTTTCTGTACTTCACCTCTTGAAAATGCTCCCCCCTAGACTGAGATAGGATTACAATAACTCAATAACTGAGGAGCCCACATGCAGATTATTTTTTTCTCTAACAAGTTTACAGCAGTGTACAGCAGTTACAGACATTTATTTCATAATAAGAAAAGTACAACCATATTTATTAAACTTGAGGTGAGGTGGACAGAGGAGAGGGAGGAAAGCACATTCGGGAATGAGTCCTCAAACTAATCCTCAGAACTGGTGCCCAAGAGAACACAGAAACCATTTTCCCAAATGGTGGAGCTTTCCTTCCCTAGGTGGAGTAAGGGCCACCTCGCTGTTCCTGGAACTTCCTCTCCGACCCCACTTTCTGTTTCAATTCTTTTGTAATCAGATGGCATTCTGGGAAGCAGGAATTACCACTGTCACCTCCAAGTTATTCACAGAGTTGAAAGTTATATCATTAAGTGAAGAAGAGGAATATTAGGAGTAGCTGCTCACATTGTGGGACAGGAAGATGGGATCCAAGGGCTGCAAAAAACCCAAGGAAGGAATCACACTCCTGTCCCCAAATAATTTCTTCATAAGTTAATCATTATTTTTTAACTTAAAAACAAGGGCAAAACTACAATGGGAAACTGAGTAAGACTAGTCCTGAAAGTTCGATAGAAGGACCTAAGAGATGGTGTTCTATCTTTTATTTTCTCTTTTACCTCCAATCTTTCCCTTTTCAAGCTACAGGTAAAAGCTCCACCACCATTAAGGTATTGACTTATCCTATGAATTTGACTCTTTCTTTATTATTTTGGGTTCTAAGTTCTTTTTTTAAGTCCAACAATTCTTGTGCTTGATACTGAGGGTTAAGGGAAAGGAGGGGAGAAAACACCAAATTAAAAAAAAAAATAGCTTGGAATGCAGGCTCAAGCTGACACTGAGCATGTTCCTTCATAGTACAAGTAACAATATTATAACTATTAAATGGTGTTTTAGTAACTGTTGCATTTCTGGTTTCCAGATGCTTATTCTGCCTTTTTTTTGGCGATTCCAGGGAGTTTTGCTTGGATCCTATTGAGGAAAGGAAAAAAAAAATGAATATGAAAACATAAGCATTTGTTCAAGGTTTTTATTTTAACAGTGATTCTATTTAATAGAAGACATTGCTTAAGCAATGTGAAAACATTCTCTCATTTTCACAGGGATGGATAAAAAGCAGGGGCCAAGTCTAGCCTGGGATAAGCCTGCAGGATTCACAAAGACCCCTACCCCTGCCCCCCATGCCTGCCATCTTTCACTGCGAGAACCTCCTGTGTCCTTCACGGGGGGGTTCCAGAGAAGAATGAGGGTATCTGGGCATGATGCTTGCTGACTATGCTCTACGAACCTGTAGTGCAAGAGCCCATTTCTCTGGCTCTAAGAGGTACGGATAAAAGAATGCCAGGTCACCCACTAGTGTCACAAAAGAACCAGAAGTGTCAAGGACACATGTTAAAAGGACATGAGTCATCAGTTCCTGGTTCTTATGACCACAGAAGCTAGCAACTGTTTCTAGTCCTTCACTGGACATTAAAGTTGCCCTTTATTGTGGCAAAGGTGGTCTGAAATCATTAAGGCTATCCATTGGTATGGTCGTTCATTCCCCTAAGTGACTGTCAAAACTACCCTCCACAGTGTCACATCCTACAGCAGGTGACCACGTCAGCTAACACTGGCAATCAAGACATCAGGTCTGAAGCTGAGCTACGACCATCTTTCACCAATCAGGAGTAAACAACAACCATATACATATTTCTGCTAACTGTCCACCTGGTTTTAGCACTAATGTATACCTAAAAAAGCAAAAAAAAAAAAAGCAGGTTGAAGACCTTGGCATCAAGTCAGACCTGTCTGGATATTTATATTCATAGTTTCCTCTTATTTTTATTTCATTTATTTATTTTTCTGTAGAGAGGGGATCTTGCTATATTGCCCAAGCTGGTCTCAAACTCTTGGCCTCAAGTAATCCTCCCACCTCAGCTTCCCAAAGTGCTGGGATTATAAGCCTGAGCCACTGCACCTGGCCTTAAACAAGGTTTTTATTGGGGTGAAAATTACTTTCTGTGGCATCAGCATTTTATGTAGGGGATTAAAGATAATTGGGGGAGAAAAGCACATGTCATGGTGAAATGTGGTCCCTAAATGTACTTACTTTTCAACAATTGACTTGGTCTGATCCCGGGCAATGCCAACATAGTGATCAATCTGGGTCTTTAATGAAGGAAAGTAGACTCAGTTGTGGCAACACAAAGATTAACACTTTTCCTGAAGGTACTGTTCCTTTGTCTAGTTTAACCATTTTTTAAAAAAACATTATTGACTAGTCTAGAAAATGAAAATAATGCCCAGTTTTTTAAAAAAGTATTTTAAAAACTTCTAGACTTCAAATTATGCTATAAATGTCCCATACTTTGTTAAAGAACGAATCATGCATCTTTTGCAGAAGTCAGTCTTACTTGGTATTTCTTTTAGAGAAACTGGAGTATATTGTTTTCTCAATACTAGAAACAGTATCTAATCTGTATTCTGTAGTCATAAATATATTATGGCCACTGGGTAAGACTAATTCATTTAATACCAAAAATCCAAAAAGTCTGTTGACGGACGACAATCCATAAAGAATAACCTCACCGCACTCAGCGTACTTGGTACGCATCACCCCACAGTGCAAACCGCTGGATTTCCTTAGTAACCAATGTAAGTTTCTTTTTAGACAGCTTTTACTCATTTAAGCATTTTTCCAACTTATTATTATTATTTTTTGAGACAGTTTTGCTCTGTTGCCCGGGCTAGAGTGCCATGGCGTCAGCCCAGCTCACCTTAAACTCAAACTCCTGGGCTCAAGCGATTCTTCTGCCTCAACCTCCTGAGTAGCTGGGACTATAGGCATGCGCCACCACGCCCGGCTAATTTTTTCTATATAGATTTTTAGTTGTCTGGCTAATTTCTTTCTATTTTTTTTTTAGTAGAGATGGAGTCTTGCTCTTGCTCAGGCTGATCTCAAACTCCAGACCTCGAGCGATCCTCCTGCCTTGGCCTCCAAGAGTGCTAGGATTACAGGCGTGAGCCACCGCGCCTGGCCTCCAACTTATTATTTTTGAATAGATAATGCATCCAAGTGATAAAAACCCAAAAGACACACAAGGTATGAAAAAAGTAAGCCTCTTTCGACCCATCTCCATTCTGCATTCTAGTTTCTCTCCTTGGAGGAAATCATTGTTACCAGTTTCTTACAGGTACTTGACTTACAAAATTAGATTGGTTATTGAAAGACTGCTCTGAACTTCCAAAGTTTCCAAAACGAACTAAAACCAGGCATACATCAACGGGTACAACTGATTCAGAACAAATGCTTACCTTGTACTTCTCGTAGACAATTGGGACACTGAAAATGAGCAGTTCGGCTGTAAGACAGAATCGTGGGACATGGCGAGCGTAAACGTGAGATGGCGCAAAGTCTCAAGACACAAAGTAATTCCTACATTTTTCCTCATGAAATATATGGAAAACAGATCTTCCTCAAGATGAGAAATCCTGGCTAGAGCTCCCAATTAAGGACAGTTAGATAAAGGGAGCTAATTTAGGGTTGTGTAGAAAACAAACAAACAAAAAAAACCCTCTCCAGATATTTGGCTACCTTCTTTGTACCATAAATAGCAATTTCCAAATTACAAAAATAGTTTCTATAAATAAGATTCCCATATTTAAACCAAACCTAGACAACTCTCCTTTACTTCCAGCTGTTCTGATATTTCTTTAAAACAGGAACCATTAATAAACCTGCGACCACAAACACAGGTTCCTCCAGTATCTACTTCAGAGTCTCTATGGTTATTAAAGGTTGGACCTTGCAGAATGAGTGGGACTATGCTGAGTATACTCTTCACTCTTATTCTTGCAAATACTTCAAAGAGCACAGAGACATTTTCCCTGTCATCTTACCAAGAATCAGAAGGGTGATTCCATTAAAAACGGCACCAACATAGGTCATGAGCCACATGAAGACAGCCAGCTGTGGAGGCCAACATCAGAAGGTGAAGCAGAAATAACCGTAAGGTAAAAGTCAGGATAATTGACGCTGTTCTCTTACAGCTAATTAAGTCTGCACAAATTTAGTGATGTCTGGCATAGATAATTTCAAAATGAAGGTTTCCTCACTTGTGCTACACATTTCAGAGCATGTCAGAGAATTCTGTAGCTCTTTTACATCCAAAGACAGACTATCTGCACACTGCCACCAATTATATTACCACTGATCTGATGTTGGTTCTCTAGCAGGGGGTAAGACCTTGTTGAGGTAGAGTCTTGCTCTGTCAAGTGCTGTGGTGTGATTATAGCTCATTGCATCTTCCAACTCTTGGGCTCAAGTGATCCTCCTGCCTTAGCCTCCGGAGTAGTTGGGACTATAGGTGCACCACCACACCCAGCTAATTTTTCTGGCCTCAAGTGATCCTCCCGCCTCAGCCTCCCAGAGTGCTATAGATTGACTGGGACAAACATATGTTCATTTTGTCTGACAAAAACCTATATACTGTTTTTTCTCTGAATTATAACCCATTCGCTGGTTTTTCTCAGCCTCACGACCAAAAGCCGTAGATGCTACTAACCTTCAAGGAGTCAACTAGATCTTCCACCAGAAAAAGACGAATAATGAGTTTCAGGGCCCTGTTGATGTGCAGCATGGCAGAGTTCACGTAATTATGGAAAGCTTCCGAGGACAGAGTAATGTCTACATCCAGGTATGCTCTTCCAGAAGAAGAAACAACAGTCACATATTTGACATGGAAGGAAAAGATTTTCTGTTAGCACAGCAGTTCTTGGAGTGTGACACTGGCCCCCAGGGTGCATTTTAGAAATCTGTACGAGCAATTTTTACCATCACAGGATGGGGGGGACACCACTGTCACTTCGTAGGCAGAGACAAAGATGCCAGATGTCTGCAAAGTGTGGAACAGTCATGCACAATAAAGAATTGTCCTGTTTTCTGCATAACTTTTATTGCCTCATTGGATATTTATGAAGGTGAACCTATTTATAATTAAGAGCCCACAACATATAAAAACAAGGTACTTTTCCATGGTTCCAACATATCCTGAATTTTCTAGAACTGTATTTTGTTTATGCTAAAACATTAATTTTTTTTTTTAACGATTTTAGAAAACCAGTGATTATACAGGTAGTGCAAGTATCTGACTACTTCATTATGTTTTTTGGTGTAGTCAGGTCCAAGTAATTAAATAGTGACTGAAATACATGTTACTTTATTATAAATGGCTTTCTATTTTATCATACCTTTTTTTTTTTTCCTTCT
>VBSM01003154.1:178087-197228 GCA_008086735.1 Cheirogaleus medius
AAAAAAAAAAAAAAAAAAGAAAAAGAAAAAAATCCTCATTAATTCCAATTACAGTCCCAATAAGCTTTTTTGTAGAAGTGGACAAGCTGATCTAAAATTCCTATGGAAATGTAAAGGACCTGCAAGAGTCAAAACAACTTTGAAAAAGAACGAAGTTAGAAGACTAACATAACCGATTTCAAAACTTACAAAAAGCTACCGTTATCAAGATGGTGTGGTGCTGGCTTAAACACAGACAACAGAGCAATGGCATAGTTTACAAAGTCCAGAAATAGGCAAATGTATATTAGGAGAGGTTTACTTTAGGGCTTATTCCGGTTCTCTCTTTGGGGCCCCTTTAATGCCTCCTGGCTTCTACTTGGCCACAGATCCCTACATGGTAACATACTTTATCCCCAGCTTTAGAGTTACTATAGCATAGAACAGCCCCTGGCTCCAGATTGCCTCCTCTTCCATTTGCTGTGTAATTTTAGACAAGACACCTAACCTCTTTGTGCCTTGGGTTCCGCGTTTGGGAAACAAGATAATACTATATCTACTTTATAGGGATGTTGCCAGAATTAAATGGGTTAATGTGTGGAAGTGCTCAGAACACCGTTGATTAGATAGTAATACAACGTTAGCTATTATTATTCATCTGACTGCCAACCTCTACTACAATTGTAACAGAAAATTGAAGAACTAAAGTTAAAGTCTGCTACAGAGTAGTAAGATTTTTTTCCTTTCCTCTTTGTTGCTAATGTGATACAAAGAAATTAAGATTGTGGGATTAGAAGGGACCTTTTTAACCAAATCTATTTTAAGTTGTCAAGCTTCCACCTTCCACAAAAAAAGGTTTGCACTGTCAGAACTATGATTAAATAGAGTGATGTATAAAAGGACAGAGGGAGGCAGAGGGCCAGGAGGTAAAGGCGGTATAATATATGGCCTATAGGGCAGACTGGACTAGCAGAGTATAGATTTGGGAATTATCGACATGTATAGGAACAGATCACTAAGAGTATCTCAAAATACCTCAAATTCCACATATCAAAGAAAACACCATCACCTAACACTGTCCCCTGATGACAGAAAATGGTTTCACCATCCACCCAGAAACCCAAGACAAAAACAGAAATAGGATTCACTTTTCCTTCTCCTTCATCTCCTTCTTTTTTCAAATTTAAGAAACAGGGTCTTGTTGAGTTGCCCAGGCTGGAGTCCAAAGGCCCAATCGTAGCTCACTGCAGCCTTGAACTCCTGGGCTCAAGTGATCTTTCCACCTCAGCCTCCCCAGTAGCTAGGACTACAGGTATGTGCCACCGATTCCGGCTAACGTCTCCCTTATTGAATCAATCACAGGAAAATAAGATCTTAATTTTGAGTAATTTACAGTGGAGATTCTTAAACATTTTTATGACTATAATTTAGCAGAATTTAGAGAAGACTGTCCGAACTAGTGGCTCTCAGTTAGATGTGAGATGGAGAACAGATGTGGGATGGGGATTGGGTCTTGACTCTTGAGAGGGTGTGAGCATGTGATCCTTTTAAAGCTATGAACAAACTGTTGCTTCTACAGAGATTCTGATGTGCCTCAAGTAGAGAATTACTGCTAAAGAGAGGGAATATCCTTTTCTTTGGGTATAGTGTGTATATCTTGGGTATTCCAAAACAGAAGAGAATAACTGAGAGCTAATGGACTAACACACTGCCACACCAGTACACAATCTCATAGAGACAGAATGAAGCGTTGGCTAGTCTCTTCCTACAGTCCTAAAGGTAACTAACCCAAGCTAGTTCAATGGGTACTAGAACAATGAAAGGCCAAAAGTTCTCAAAAGAGCAAAGTCAATGTTTCCTTACTTTTCAGGTTATAACTTTATCTTTAATATTATACTACCTAAAATTTATTTTCATTTAAAAGATGTTGCACTTCTTTCTAGTTGTGTCTTAATATGTTTAAAACCTTGTGATAGGCCAGGTTCGGTGGCTCACTCCTATTCAAGACCAGTCTGGATAACACAGTGAGGCCGCGTCTCTGCAAAAATCTTAAAAATTAGCCAAGCATGGTGGCACATACCTGTAGTCCCAGCTACTGAGGCGGCTAGGGCAGAAGGATCGCTTAAGGCCAGAAGTTCAAGGCTGCAGTGAATTATGACTGTGCCACTGTATTCCAGTCTGGGTGACAGAGTAAGACACTGTCTCAAAAACAAAAAACAAAAACCAACCCCCCCCCCAAATCTTGTGATAAATTAGTATGTTGTACTAATAATGCCTTTAATTACTGAGAATCCATTTCAATACATAATAAGCCTCTTTTTATGACTCATTATGTTAAGTAAAATCAGTAATTTCTCAGTTATCTTAATTATTTTGCTAATGGTGGCTGAAACATTTGGCCAAGAGTGTCTGTATTTATGAAGAGTGTTTATATTGCTGGTGAATTATGAGTGATTCCTTCCTTTATTTTCCAAATCTTCTGTAATGTGTCCATATCACTTATATTTTAAAAACTTTAAAGGCAGGTGTGATGGCACATGCCTATAGTCCCAGCTACTTGGGAGGCTAAGTTGGGAGAATGGCTTAGGCCCAAGAGTTCCAGGTTGCAGTTTGCTATGAGCAGGCCACTGCATTCCAGCCTGGGTGACAGAGCAAGACCCCATCTCAGAACAAAAACAAAACAAACAAAACTCAGCCATAAAAAGGAATAAGATAATGTCCTTTGTAGTAACTTGGATGGAAATGGAGATCATTATCCTAAGTATCTCAGGAATGGAAAAACAAACATCACATGTACTCTCTAATAAGTGGGAAATAATCGGCGGGCACACATGGGCACAAAGAGATCTAAAGGACCTTGGAAATCAAGAAGGGAGAACGGTAGGAGGAGGGGAGGGGCAAAAACTTACCTATCTGGTACAATGAACACTATTCCAGTGATGGGCACACTAAAAGCCCCAACTTAAGCATTAAAAAAGGCATCCATGTAACAAAAACATTTTATTCCCTTAATATTTTGAAATTAAAAGAAAAGGCAATAACCCCCGCCCAAAACAAACAAAAAAACCTTTAAAGGATGTCTACTTCTTGCCCATATTAAGGATGACAGCTGCAGTACCTATATTAAACCAGAAGAGGGCACTAACACATCCAATGGTAATCTCAGGCTAAGGAAAAAGAAACCAGTAACAATTCAAGCAGGAATAGCAATAAACCTTGTTGATTCCCTACCCATTTACTTTATTACTGAATTTGGGAAAAGCTCTTGGTTTGATTCTAACTTCAGCAATTCCCAAAGGTCAAGTGACTTTACTCTCCCAAATATATATCTCAAAGGTATAAAAGAAAGGCTGTTTTTTTTTAACTTTTTAATTAAAAAAATTATTTTTAAGAGACGGTCTCGCTGTGTAACCCAGGTTGGAGTACAATGGCGTGATCATAGCTCGCTGTAAACTCGAACTCCTAGACTCAAGCGATCTTCCTGGCTCAGCCTCATGAGTAGCTGGGACTATAGGTATGCACCACCATGCTGGCTAATCTTTTAATTTTTTGTAGAGATGGGGGGGCCTCACTATGTTGCCAAGCTGGTCTTGAACTCCTGGCCTCAACAGATTCTCCTGCCTTGTGGCCTCCCATAGTGCTGGGATTATAGGCATGAGCCACCGAGTCTGGCCAGAAAGCCTGTTGAAATATTTATTCTGAAAAGGAGTAAATGCAAATGAAATTTCAATATTTAGTAGCCTATTAGATTTAACTTCATTTTTAAAGAACAAATAAAACTCCAATTCAAGGATCTGTCCATTAATTTTATCCTCTTTGCAACGTTTTTTCAAAATTTGTCAATATACAACACACCTCTAAGAATAAACCTGCCAGAACTTAAAAAAAAAAGTTCAGGTTCTATGACCACAAAAAAGAAACTGTTCATTAATAAAGAGGAAAGAGGCAGTTAAGCTTTTTTTTTTTTTGAGACAGAGTCTCACTGTGTTGCCTGGGCTAGAGTGCCATGGCGTCAGCCTAGCTCACAGCAACCTCAAACTCCTGGGCTCAAGTGATCCTCCTGCCTCAGCCTCCTGAGTAGCTGGGACTACAGGCATGTGCCACCACGCCCGGCTAATTTTTTCTACATATTTTTAATAGAGATGGAGTCTCGCTCTTGCTCAGGCTGGTTTCAAACTCCTGACCTTGAGCGATCCGCCCACCTCTGCCTTACAGAGTGCTAGGATTACAGGCGTGAGCGACCACGCCCCGCCCAGTTAAGCTTTTTTATATGAACAATTAATTATGTAAAGAAAAAGATGCAGACATTTTAACATGGATTATTTCTTTTCTTTGGTTACTTTTACATGAACAGTTGTAATAAATGGAGCCACTGTTTGAGTTGCAAAAGACATCAGATGATATGTTTACAAACTCAGATCCAAATTTTGTGGCCACTGAAATGGGTTAATAGTCTGCTCTGCTACAGATTTACCCTTAACCAAAGAAATTCTCTTTTAAATGGCACAGAAGGATCATTGACAGAATACAAAGCAGTTACTGTTAAAGATAGACACACATGCTTTTGGCTATGGACAAGTCTGGCAGCAGGCCAAAGAAATTTGTAGGAAGTCCTTTCACACTAACATTCTTCTCACACTCTTGAGAAAAAACAGTTTTTCGTTCATTAAAATAACCTATCATCTCCTTTGCCCTCAATTTCGGATTTATAAAACATGGAAAACAAAATGGCATTGTATACTCCTCCTCAAGTGAATAGCTGAGTGGATCTAAAAATGTGAACTTTGACCTTAGTTATCTAAAGAACATAATTAAGATAACAAACACAATGCTGAATCATGATAGAATGGATAAAGACACAAAACTCTGGCTTTAGTTTTCTTTTTCCGTACTAGATCCAGCTGGTTCTTCGAACATGCTGGACAACTACTAAATTCGCCAATTAATAAACAATGTAGATTTAAGTCTCCAAAAGACATAAGCTCCAATCGAAACTTAAACACTAGTTAATTGCTAACAATTGTGAAAGCCCAATCAAATTTAAAACATGATTTAATGCCCTTTGCACATATTTCTTTCTTTTTTTTTTCTTTTTCTTGAGACAGAGTCTCACTCTGTTGCTTGGGCTAGAGTGCCGTGGCGTCAGCCTAGCTCACAGCAACCTCAAACTCCTGGGCTCAAGCAATCCTTCTGCCTCAGCCTCCCGAGTAGCTGGGACTACAGGCATGCGCCACCATGCCCGGCTAATTTTTTCTATATATTTTTAGTTGGCTGATTAATTTCTTTCTATTTTTAGTAGAGGTGGGGTCTTGCTCTGGTTTCGAACTCCTGACCATGAGCAATCCGCCCACCTCAGCCTCCCAGAGTGCTAGGATTACAGGTGCGAGCCACCGCGCCCGGCCTGCACATATTTCTAAGCAATACTCTATACTTGCCAGGTTGTGCCAACACATTTCTCCTATGGTTGTGATACACTTAAACTTGTATGCTTCTCTGACGCTCTGTTAAAGTAATATGGTTTGAAACTTTTAAGAACATATGACATAAAACTGATTCTTTTCTTCTAATAATACTAACAGTCTCTAAAATCTTTAATCAGTAATTAACAAGAGAAAATTTAAAAGTGAAAGTGTTAGGTAATGCACACTTGATTTGAGATCTTATTCTCTCCATCTCCCTAGCAGCTCTATTGAGTTGTTTCCCCCATGGAAACGTGGGAATCTGATCAGTATGTGGACCAGCTTCCCCCAGCCCTTTTATTTCCCCCAACATATAGCAAAGTTGAAAAGAGCTTAGAGTGAATACTCATATAAGCACCATCTAGATTTTACCATAATATCTTATTTTTATTGTGGTAAAATATACATGACATTTATTATCTTGGCCATTTTTAAAGTATACAGTTCAGAGGCATTAAGTATATCCATACTGTTTTACAACCATCACCACTATCCATTAATGTTTTACTGTACATATCCATCCCTCTGTACACTAAGGTTATTTATGCATTTCAAAGTAAATTATACGTATCAGAAAACCTACTTCAGCTTGCATATCATTACTAAAGTTCAATATTTTAGTGTTTTTCTTTTGATGTAAAATTATATACAATAACTACACGATATATTCACTGAGTCTGACACACACATGCCTATGTAATTCCATAAAACTATACAGAACATTACCATCACCCCAAAGAGTTCCCTTATGCTTCTTCCTACTCAACACCCCAAAAACAACCACTGTTCTGATTTCTTCCCTACATAGAGTAGTTTTCTTTTCTTTTCTTTTTTTTTTTTGAGACAGAGTCTTGCTCTGTTGCCTGGGCTAGAGTGCGGTCCTGTCAGGCTAGTTGACAGCAACCTCAAACTCCTGGCCTCAAGCAATCCTACTGCCTCAGCCTCCCAAGTAGCTGGGACTACAGGCATGCGCCACCATGCCCAGCTAATTTTTTCTATATGTTTTTAGTTGTCCAGCTAGTTTCTTTCTATTTTTAGTAGAGACGGGGTCTTACTCTTGCTAAGGCTGGTCTTGAACTCTTGACCTTGAGCGATCTTTGACCTTCCAGAGTGCTAGGATTATAGGCGTGAGCCACCATGCTTGGCCTAGAGTAGTTTTCTTATTCTATAATTTCACATACATGGAATCATGAAGTATGAATTTTTTTGTACTGCTTCTTTCACTAGGTATAATTTCTGAGATACATTCATACTGATACAAGTATTAAAGGACAGCTATATCATGGGTTATCTATTTCCTCACTGATGGACAACTGGCTGTTTCCGGCTTTGGGCTAACATGAATAAAACTGCCATGAATATTTACAAGTATTTGTGTGAAAACATGTTTTCATTTCTCTGCAGCGGAGTTGCTAGGGACAGGCAAATGTTAAGTTTTCAAATAAACTGCTCAATCTTTCTCCAAAGTATTTGTACAATTTTACATTCTTACCAACAGTTTATGAGAGTTCCAGTTACTCCACAACCTCATCTACATTAGGTGTCATCAGTCTTTAATTTTAACCATTTGGGTGGATGAGTGGTAATATGTTAATTTTAATTATGTGAAGACTCCAGATGTTGACCACATTTTCATTGGATTATTGGTCATTTGTACATCTTCTTTAGAGAAGTGTCAGAATCTTTCCTGTCCAATTATTTTTATTGGGTTGTTTGCTCTTTTATTGTTGAAATGTAGTTTATACTTCATCTAAGATACTAGTCCTTCATCGGATACACATTTTGCAAATATTTTCTTCCAGTCAGTGGCCTGGGATGGTGTCTTTTAATAAGCAAAAGTTTTAATTTTGATGAAGTCTAACTTACCAATTTTTAATTTTATGGTTAGTGCACTCTGTGACCTAAGTAACCTTTACCTATTTCCATGTCATGACGATAGTCTCCTATGCTTTCTTTAATAAGTTTTTCTGGTTTTTATGTTCAGGGTTCCGATTCATTTTAAATTAATTTGTACATACCATGTGAAGTTGGGGTTGTGGTGGGCAGAATTCTAACATGGCTTCCAAGACTCTTGCCCCTGTTGTACATGCCCTGTATAATACTTCCCCCTTCCCCCAAATGTAAGCAGAACCTAAGAATATGATGGGATAAAGTCACTCCTGTTTTTGCATTTGAGTTATATAGCCATTTCTCGGTATCTGAAAGGTGTTGGTTCTAGGACCCGAGGATACCAAAATCCATGGAAGCCCAAGTCCCTTATATGAACTGGCACAGTATTTGAATATAACCTATGCACATCCATTCGTATACTTTTAAATCATCTCCAGACAACCAACTTACAACACCTAACACAATGTAAATGCTCTATAAATAGTTATTGGTTTTTTATTCTGATTTTTTTTTTTTTTTTAGACAGGGTCTTGCTTCTGTCACCCCATCTAGAGGGCAGTGGCGTCAACATAGCTCGCTGTAACCTCAAACTCCTGAGCTCAAGCAATCCTCTTGCCTCAGCCTCCCAAGTAGCTGGGACTATAGGCGTGTACCACTACACACAGCTAATTTTCCTATCTTTTTTTGTAGAAAAGGGGTCTCGCTCTTGCTCTGACTGGTCTGGAATTCCTGGTCTCAAGCAATCCTCTACCTTAGCCTCCTAAATTTCTGAATATTTTCAATCTAAGATTGGTTGAACCTCTGGATGCAGAATGTGTGGATATGGAGGGCCGACTGTATAAGCTTCTCCTGGTGGCTTTGAAGAAGCAAGCAACCATGCTGCGAGAAGGCCATGAGGTTAGGACTTGAGAGCAGCCCCTAGGAAATTGAGTGTGACCCTCCAGCCAAGAGCCAGAAAGCAGGAAAGTGGATATCTCATCCTACCACCTCCAAGAATTGAATTCTGTCAACAAGTCAGCTTGTAAAGAGGTCCCCGAGTCTCGGATGAGATCACAACCCTCCAACTTTGAGAGCAACTAGAAAAATAATTCACATACCTATAAGTGAAATTGATAAGCAGTGGCACCCTGACCCTAGAGAAATATGTGCATATGTGTAAACACAAATATAAGAATGTTAACTTTAGCACTATCTATAACAGTAAAAAATAGAAAATAACCCAAAACCTTATCAAAAGGGAAATAATAATATATTCATATGTGGATTACTACATAGCTATTAAAATGAATGTGTGTATATATATATTTTTTAACCTGGCACAATGATCTAGGAGAATTATATATACTTCAACATGAAAGAAGTTTAAAAGTCTAATATGGAATGAAAAATATTATATAACAAACATGACAATATGAACAAGAGGTCAAAAAACATAAAATACTTAACACACATTTATTTAAAATAACTGGAAGAGGCCGGCGCAGTGGCTCACACCTGTAATCCTAGCACTCTGGGAGGCCGAGGCCGGTGGTTTGCTCAAGGTCAGGAGTTCGAAACCAGCCTGAGCAAGAGCGAGACCCCATCCCTACTATAAATAGAAAAAAATTAATTGGCCAACTAAAAATATATATAGAAAAAATTTGCCGGGCACGGTGGCACATGCCTGTAGTCCCAGCTACACGGGAGGCTGAGGCAGAAGGATCACTTGAGCCCAGGAGTTTGAGGTTGCTGTGAGCTAGGCTGATGCCACGGCACTCTAGCCCGGGCAACACAGTGAGACTCTGTCTCAAAAAAAAAAATAAATAAATAAATAAAGTAAAATAAAATAAACTGGAAGGATATACCAGGTCTATGATGGTGGTTGCCTCTGGGGAAGGGGAGAAGAAGGGAGTGGGCAAGGTGAATCAAAGAGTCCTATAGTTTGGAAACAAATATGACTATTAATGTTAACAATTAATAGAAGGTTAATTCTATATATAGAAATATGGGTCTATGTCTTTGTACTTTTCTATATTTTTCTATTTCTTAAAAAAAACCCACCTAAAATGACTTCAGTGACTGTAATATTCTATTGCAGTTATGTCATAACATACTCAACCCATCTTTAACCGTTAAGACACTGAGGTATCTGCCACTATCATAAACAGTGCTACAATAAACATCTTTGTAGTTATTTTTGCACATAACTTTTTTAGAATAAATTCCTAGAAACAAAATTGCTAGAGCAATTCTAGGTCTTTGTTACATATTGCCAAACTGCTTTCCTGAAAGGTTGTAACAATTTACACACCTGTCACCAAGCTATCTGCCTGCCCATTTCCTTGCATTCTTGCCAATCTGGGTAATAAGACACAAAAGCTATCTTCAGCAAATTAGGTATGTGAGGCAGAACTAATTTCTCCCCAAACTATTAGAGTCTATCATATATCATACCATAATTACTAAAGGCTTCATTATTAACTGGTACATAATATACTATAAAACGGCAAAAAAAAACACAGTATACCATTAATTTTTTCATTGCTTCTTTTATCTCTTTTCCCCAACAATGTTAGGACATAATTACAGAACTGTTTTTATCTTGAGAGAGACTATTCAGACACACCCTATTTAAAACTAGAGACTGATGCATTTTACTGAAATGGTTTACATTTAAAAAGATTTATTCATAAAGTAAGACAAACCTGTAAGGAAGATCTTTCAGCTTCTTGGTCTAATTTTACCAGTCTTCTTTAATTATCATCTAAAAATATCTACTAATCATAGAATCTGATCAGTGACAAACATCCTGAAATTCCATAGCCCTTTTCATCTCTCACACTAGATTTAATAACTCAGTTGAGAATTACTAGTAAGTAGTATTTACACAGTACTTATTTATTATAATACTATAAAGCAGGGCAAAATAATTATCATCACATTAACAAAGGAAGATGCTAAACCAGTTCAACTAGTTGTCTAACATCACACTAAAGCAAGAACTTGCCAGAATTAGACACTGGAGTTCTTAGCCTAATTCCCATATGCCTCATCACCCCAAAGTAATTATCTATAAGAATTATGACAACAACTCAGGAAGAAATCTAGAATGTACCAGAGCCAGAGAATCATATTATTGAAATGATAACTGAAGACTATCTACTTCAACACCCTTACTGTACAGATAAGGAAACTGAGGCCCCAAAAGCTTATGTATAATCCTCTAACGTTTTCTGCTGAAGTTAAAATAAAAAAGAATGAAAAAAAGCTTATGTAAGTTAATTGTTCAAAGTTAGACTTCTAAGCACAGTAAAACAAGAATTAACCTAGCACTCCCTAATGCAAGTTCAATGATCTTCAATTAGCAGAATATCACAACTATCCCAAATTTTGGGGTTTATCAAAAAGCCTCAATGTTTTCACTGATAATTATTAGCATATCATTCATTCAACAAATAATCATCTAGTACATACTATGTGCCAGGCCCTGTATTTGGTGCTAAATCTTTTTTTTAAAAATCATCCAGCCCAAAATGTTACTGGTGCTAAATCTGACCAAATATTTACTACGTGCTAGGTACTGCATTATCTGTATTTTCACGTTTAATCCTCACAATACCATTACAAAGTTAAATGCAATTATCTTTATTTTAAAGATTAAACTTAAGAAGATTAAGTAATCTGCCTATGGTTTCCAGTAAGAAAATGCCTTTATAAAAAGTAAATGGCATAATCAAACATAAAATAAGTTTATTCTAACAAAAATCTGATTTTTTGGTAAATACTACAACTCTGTGCATGGTTTCATTTGAAAAAAGGATCTATCATCAAAAAAGCTTGAAAACCACCAGACCCTACATAGCACCTAACACTGACCATACAGTAGATGCAGAACTTGGTATTAGATTACAGGTTGGGGGCCCCATTAAATATCCTTTTTTTCTTGTGCTTTCCAAGATCCCCAAATAGGCAGCACTGCAGTAATCTAACTGAAAGCCACTTTTTAGGAAAGTGATCATTTCAAATAAATAGAGGACAAAAGGAAGGGCTTTTGGTACCATCTTATAATGAGTTTTGGCTTGGAGAATATTATATAAGATCCAAAGTAGAAGAATACATGAGTTCTCTTTAAGTATTACTCACAAACTAGCACTACAATAGTGGTTACCTACTTTCAGAGCATAAAATCTCTGTAGTATATGATCACATTAATTAAAAATTTCATTTACCATCTTTTCCAGCAGGAATTCCTTTATCTTTGATTGCTAAGATTTCACAAGGCCTATACCAAAAAACCCAAGTGCTAAGCAGTATGACCGATGGAGATTTGGTTTTTTTGTTGTTGTTGTTTTCCTGAAATAGAGTCTCGCTCTTTTGTCTGGGCTAGAGTGCTGTAGCATCAGCCTAGCTCACAGCAACCTCAAACTCCTGGGCTCAAGCAATCCTCCTGTCTCAGACTCCCAAGTAGCTGGGACTACAGGTGTACACCACCATGCTCTGCTAATTTTTTCTATTTTTAGTAGAGACGGGGTTTTGTTCTTGCTCAGGCTGGTCTCAAACTCCTGAGCTCAAGCAATCCTCCCACTTCAGCCTCCCAGAATGCTAGGATTACAGGCATGAGCCACCTTGTCCAGTCCCGACGGAGATTTAAAAAATAAACTTTGTAAATAAATGAGAACCTGATGATATTCGTAAAAGCAGCAATTACCCTAGGGCCAACTTATAAGGAAAGAAATGTGAAATATAACTGGAGCATAGGAAAATAATTTCAGGGGAAGATTAATTTTACAAAGTGGTCTACTATTTTGGGAAATACTGGTAAAGGGAAATCAAATCAAGAAATTGTAATAAATAAATAAAAAGAAGAATCTGCCTTTTCCCTACCATACAGTAAGTTTGTATCCTAGCTATACCTGTGTAGATATAAATCAGAGACTAAGAAAAATGGTAAGTAATCAATCAAAGCAGAATTAACTACATGCAGTATTTCTAATGTAAATGATTACCTGAGAAGTCTGTCAGAAGTCTCGCTAGGACATGCTTGTTTACCAGCTCAGTCTTGCTAAGGTTGGAAATAATATCTACCCTAGTAGTTTCTTTGATAGTGGGGGGCTTTCTGGAAATCCCAAGATCAGATCCGGTCTTGACATCTGTGTGTTCTAGGATGTCGTATGATCTCTGTGGCCAAGACTCTGCAGTGAATGTGAAAGTTGGCTTGAGTATTTCTTCAGAAGGAGATTCTATTTCATGCTGTGTAGAAACATGCTGTGACTTCTCAGCCTGTCTTTCACCTAATTCTTCAAGGGCTTTGATTGTGAGCTGTTCCTGTTCTAAGTCAAGAGATACTACTGGAGCACTTTGGGTAGGGAAAACACTCAGAAGCTCACTTTCATTTGTTTCTTTGCTTTGTTTGTTGTATTTGCTTTTAATGTCTTTAATTTCAGAACCACCTGACTCACTTTCATGCAAGATTTCTACAGGAAGAGTCGTTTTAATGTCTGTCCTCTTCTCTGATACTGCTTCAGAGGCGTTTCCTTCACCTTTATCTACTGTTCCTTTCTCTCTGGTTTCTATAAAGGCTGCTATCAAGTCCTCTGGGGAGGAATCATCTATGTCTTTAACATTTTTCCCTTGTAATGACTCCAAATAGGCAGAAGTTGTCACATTTAGTGAGAATTCCTTCTCATTAAAAACATTTGGAGATGCTATTGAAGAAAGTGTGGGGTTCTCAGTTGCAACAGGCTTTTCAGGAGCAACTTCACTCATACTATCTGACTGATTTACATCTTCCGACGAGACATTCGTATTGGGTACTTGTGAACATGCCACCTCACCAACTGGACTCCTTCCAAGAATATCAGGCTGAACTTGAAGTGGCTCAGAGTCACTAACCAACTCTTTAAAGTTTTCCCTCTTATCATTGGGAATCTCTTTGATTTCTCTTTCACCTGTTTTTACCACACTTAGAATGGAAACTGGTTTTTCAGCCTGAATTTTGTTATTTTCAAACAATATATCTGCTGTAATATCCTCTATTACTGTGTCATCCGATTCACCAGAACTATCAGCCTCTGTGATTTCTCCCATCACAGGGCTCTGCCAGTTTATTTCATCTTTCAGGTGGTCATCAGGGAAATCTACTTTGCCTGTCGCCACTCCAGAACCCAAAGAAACACATCTCTCAAATGGAGGCCCAGGTAACTCTGAGAGCGTGCCATTAGGTTTCTGCACATTGCCTTGCACATCTTTGATATTGACTTCCTTTGTGGAACTGACATCATCTGGTATAGGTTTTCCAACAATAGCATTTTCTTGCGGAAGAGACGTTTCTGCCCAATCACCTGTTGATTTAGTGACGGGAGTGTTGCCATTAACAGAACATACAGGAATTTTCTGATGAGTGTTAGTTTTAAGACTTACAACTGGAATTTCTGAATTACATTTACTCGTGTCAAGTCCTGTAGTTTTTGTGATGTGGTCATAAGATTTATCAGTCTGTTGTTTCACTTGAGGAACCAAATCCCAAGTCAATATTTCATTAGTAAAGTTATGCATATCATTCACACATCTAGACACTTCTTCCAGTGCTGCAGTTGTGTGTGAAAACTGTCTCGTGAACAATGCAGAGATAGGGTAACGCCCTGCCTCTTTATTTCTCAGTGGAAATACTTTGTCATTAGTCTCTGAAATGTCTTCGGATGACTCTCTATCAGTGTGCACTGACCAGCTACCAAAACCATTTGTGTTCTCTTTATATGAGTCTTTAAATTCTTTGTCAAATGCTGCTTTGTCAATAATTATTTCAAATGGTGATTCAGGGGAATCTTTTTCAATAACACCACCTCCTGAAACTTTGGATGGGGACAAAGAATATGGACAACCGCCTTCTGCCTTAGACAGCTCAGTCGTGGGTTTCTGGGCTGTTAGCAAAGTGAATCTGTCATTAGCATCCAATGCAGTTTTAAACTCTTTACTTGGCACCTCATTTGGGTTCCTGGACTCTTGGTCTTTATTTATTTGCTCTTCTATTTGACCAACTTCCTTTGAGGGAAAAGCAGAATGCTCTGGGAAACTGGCTGGAATGGAAGGATGGTTATGGTCAACTCCTACTGCAAGAGAAACCGTAGAGTTCGCTATGTTACTGCTGGTCTCTTGAGGCTTTTCCATCTTTTTCGTATCTGGAAGAGCCAAGTGGTCTTTTCCTTTCTTGGCTAAAAAAGGCTGGCTGTCTAATACTTCGCTTTTTTCTCCATGTAGTGTTGTAAGGTCAGTGTTATGTATTTCAGAAGATGAAAGAAAGGAAGAAGTCATAATTTCTGAAGGTGCTGCATCAGAGCAAAGAGAGCTCAATCCCTCTATGGTCAGAATTTGAAAGAAAATAATTGTTTACCGGGCACAATTACACATTAGCTACTCAGGCCAAGCAGCATGCTTTTTATTTTTTAAAATATATAAAGATACACACACACACACACACACACACACACACACAGAGAATGTATATATATACACATAAATGATCAACAGTTACCCTAACAAGACATGCATAAAATTGCCAATGGTGAAACAGAAAAGCCATATCATGCTAGGAATTGCAAATGACAAAAAATTTTGAAAACAAATACTTTTCAATCAGTCTACATTTTCCACTGCAAAGGTAAAGTATAGAGAAGGGCAATGAGATTGGGAAATCTTTTTTCTTCCTTTTTTTTTTGTTTTTGGTAGACCCATTCAACAGAAGCAACATAATTCATACAAAATAAACAATTTGATATTAAGAAGCACTGATACACCTCCATCTGCAAGCTGAACAATTCAGAACAAACTGCCTCTATAAATCCATTGTTATAGTCTCACAACCTGAGAAGGAAAAAAAGTGGCCAGAGCTTTAAAAAAATTTTAATTTTAAAATATTAAGGGGTAGAGTTTTTTTTGTTTTTTTTTAAAGACAGGGTCTTACTCTGTTGCCTGGACTAGAGTGCAGTGGTGTCATCATAGCTCACCATAGCCTCAAGCTCCTGAGCTCAAGTGATCCTCCTACCTTAGCCTATTGTATAACTGGGACTATAGGTATGAACTGCCACATCTCACTAATTTTTCTATTTAAAAAATTTTTTTTTTTAGAGATGGGGTCTCGCTATGTTGTCCAGGCTGGTCTCCAACTCTTGGCCTCAAGTGATCCTCCTGCCTTGGCCTCCCAAAGTGCTAGGATTACAGGTGTGAGCCACCATATTTTAAAATAGAAACTATCATTCTTAAAGCAATACATTAAGTCTTATCAGTTATTAATACCACAGCAGCCATTCATTTACCACAGGGTTTTTTAATTTTCCAACCTAACAAGTTTTTATTGGGGAAAAAGATCACAACAACCATCCCAAGGGCAAGTGCTTCCTTGCACATTGTTGTATTTCTAGAGCTAGAACAAAGTAGGTCTTAAATAAACAGTTCCAAATAAATGAATCAAAGATTCAGCTTGGTCAGGTGAGACCTAAGTAGGCTCAGGAAAGTGATGTCTTGAGCACAAATGATTAATTGGGAATGTGAAAGAAAAATTCCTTTGGGATTACTCTTATTCAGCTTATGTTCTTTTTTTCATGTTAAGAATTTGAATATTAGGTAAAAGCAAAATTATGACTTCATTCAAAATTATTTTATTAAAGATGAAAATAAATCTTAGTATAATAAAATTCCACTATTATAAAAATGTTTCAAAATGCCATATAAAGTTCCCCTATTCAACATATCACTGAAATTTGATGCAATAGGATCTGAGCTTTAGGTATAGTATAATTGTAATCTGGGTAGTGAAAAAAAGGTAAATTGAAGAAAAACTGTTACAGTTTGGTAGTAATAGAGTAAACTGTATCACTGAAACAAAATAATTGAAGTAAACTATCACTCATATATAGTTCTAATGTAGCAAATATGGTTTAAACCCATCATTATATATATGGATATTCAGCATAACTGGATTAAAGGTAAGACAGAAATGAAGCCCAGCATTACAGGTTAAAAGATTCGAATAACTGAATAGTCCACAATCTGAATCATGCATTGTTATTGAATTCACTGGTCAGTGTTTCTACCAGAAAACATTCCATGAACTAAATCTGGATTCAGGTAAAATTGTTTGGGAACCTCTCCCTTCAAACATAAATGGAACTTTGGGGTGAGCAAAACTGACTCCATCCCACACAGAAGGCTAAGCTTACATGTTTTATAGAGATGGAGATTTCAGATGATTCAGATCTGTCATCTTACGGATGAAAATCAACAAAATGAATTAGTAATAATTCAACAAATTGAGGGGTGGGGTAAAAAAATAACAAATATTTACTGAGTGCCTACCATGTGCCAGAAACTATTTTATTTTATTTTTTTTGAGACAAGAGTCTCACTTTGTTGCCCAGGCTAGAGTGAGTGCCGTGGTGTCAGCCTAGCTCACAGCAACCTCAAACTCCTGGGCTCAAGCGATCCTACTGCCTCAGCCTCCCGAGTAGCTGGGACTACAGGCATGCGCCACCATGCCCGGCTCATTTTTTCTATATATTTTTAGTTGGCCAATTAATTTCTTTCTATTTTTAGTAGAGTCGGGGTCTCGCTCTTGCTCAGGCTGGTTTCGAACTCCTGACCTTGAGCGATCCGCCCGCCTTGGCCTCCCAGAGTGCTAGGATTACAGGCGTGAGCCACCACGCCCGGCCCAGAAACTATTTTAGAAACTGAGTTTAAAACAGTGAACAAAACAGAAAAAAATCTTGCCTTTATGGAGCTTACAATACAGAGGTAGAAAGAGATAATAAGCAAAATCAATAAGCAAAATGAGGATGATGTAGTGGTCGTGGTGATGGTGCTCAATGAAATGAAAAAGAAAGTAACTTAAATAAAATGCTCATCAAAGAATGCATACATCCCTGGGGGGAAAAACATGGTAAAAATGTCCTATGCTTTGTCAGGACACAAACTGGTCAATTTGCCAACCAAACCTTGCTTCTCTTATTTCTTCCTTGAACTCCAAAAGTTACAAGGTAGGTGTAGAATAATCTCAGGTAAAACTAGAAGAATAGATCAGAAGTATTATTCTCAGAATACCAACAGGTCCTCTATTGAGTGCCTGACAGACTTCAAATATTTTGTTAAAAGTTCTTTAATATAACTATTATATTAAGCTTAGAGAATAAACATAGCTCGATGCTGCATTCCTCAGTGATTGTGATATGCAGGTGCTAGCCCTCATTATTGTCAATCAAGCTTTCCAACTTACAGAAAAATAAAGCAGCATCCTCACTGTGCTTAATTTATCTTGTTTAGAATTTCAGCATATATATGAAATGATTTTGGCTAGTTGAAACCCTAACTAACTTGGACAGAGCTGAGCTGTACCAAGACAACGGAAAAAATTGGGCTGGAAGCAAAAAGTTTATAAAGGCATGAATACATTAAATAGAATGAAGATGAGAATCTAATAAGCCTTAAAGAACAGCTCCAATAAGCAAAGATTCTTCCAATTAGTCAGTAAGGCATTTAACAGTCATTGGCGTCGTCCAGGTCAGTACCTGGCAAAATGGCAGAAAACGCCAAGGGATCTGAGGGTTGTTAGTTCTTAAAACACTATAAACTACAAAACTGCCTGGTAGAATGACACTGGATAATTTTGCATCTTAGAAAATGTCCACTATCTTTCTTTTTTCAAAAGATTCATCCCTTCACACGCACTCCAAGATTACTCAAAACCAATCTCTATCAAAACTCTCATTATGAACATTTTCTAAATTAGTTATTTGCTATAATGGGATTTAATGTGCATATTCATTTCAAGAGTTCTAATCACTTAAAAATATGGGGTTACTCTAATTATTAGTAAATAAGGTTATATATCTAAATTTATTTCAAAGGGAATCAGGCCAGGCACAGTGGCTCACACCTGTAATCCTAGCACTTTGGGAGGCTGAGGCAGGATCACTTGAGGCCAGGAGTTCAAGACCAGCCTAAGCAACATAGTGAGATCCTGTCTCTACAGAAAATAAAAAAATAAAATAAAATAAAATAAAATAAATTAGCTGGGCTTGGTGCCTCACACCTTTAGTCCCAGCTACTTGGGAGGCTAAGGTAGGAGGATTTTTTGAGATTGCAGTGAGCTGTGACGATGTTACTGCAGTCTAGCTCAGGCAACAGAGCAAGTAAATAAATAGGGAATCAATATATGGTAAGAGGTGAAAAATGTCATATCCCCACAATGATGAACATGTTCTCAAACTTATCAAATACTCAGTTCCATGCTTATCCCTATACCTTTTTAAACTCTAAATACTCAGAAGCTTCCATTTAGGTATATTATCTAAAAACAGGACTAGGAATTAAGTTGGCAGTCATATTCTAAATTTCTACAGGACTCTCAAACTCAAAATTCCTGTTTAAAGATACAAAGTCCTTTCATCAAGCTTACTAATCATATGGGTTTGGGCAAGTTACTTAATATTATTTCATCAAAATCTCATCAAAATGTGGATATTAAAGCACCTAACTTTAGAATTGCTGTGAGGATTCAATGAGATAACACATGTTTAGAATAGTATCTGGTGGCCGGGCACAGTGGCTCATGCCTGTAATCCTAGCATTCTCAGAGGCTGAGGCGGGAGGATTGCTCAAGGTCAGGAGTTCGAAACCAGCCTGAGCAAGAGCGAGACCCCGACTCTACTAAAAATAGAAAGAAATTAATTGGCCAACTAAAAATACACAGAAAAAAATTAGCTGGGCATGGTGGAGCATGCCAGTAGTCGCAGCTACATGGGAGGCTGAGGCAGAAGGATTGCTTGAGCCCAGGAGTTTGAGGT